>WBNH01004446.1:134498-247820 GCA_013401255.1 Urocolius indicus | reverse complement strand
TTCAGGCAGCCCGCGCTGGCTGCGGGGGCCGACGGTTCCCGCGAGGGCGAGCTCGAGCGGGGTGTGCGGGTGTGCCGCCGCCCGCTGGGGAGCTGTCGGGCTGCGGCCACTTCCCTTAAACCCCTCCTGGGAGAAATCGCCCCGAAGGGCCGGGCTCGGTCGACCAGCGGCGCAGGTTGATCGCCGCCAGCGCCAGGACCAGCGAGACGTGCCCTCTCCGCTCCCGGCGGCCTTACTGCGGGTCTCTGGCGTCCAGTTCTCGTTCAAATAAAATCGTAGAAACGCTGCCGTCCTCGAGTCCGTGCCTGAGCGTTTTGAAATGGAGGAGTGCGAAGGGGTGGACGGTGCAGTGCCACGTGCTGCCTCTCCTTTGGAAGCCCAGCTGAACGCTGGCGTGAGGGAATTGAGCAGTAAACAGGAGGCATTAAAGCCTGCAAGTTTTCTCTGACGTAGCTTGAGTAAGCTCGTGACTGTGGGATCCAGTCATTTTAATACTAGGGTTGCAAACCCTTGCTTTACCCTTTGGCGGCAAGGTGTAACCCATGATTGAGTAAGTCCAGTCCTTGATTCCAGTAAAATCCTGGGTTGAGACTCAGAGGAAAAGTTTTGCCATTTAGCTTCGTGCCTTGGAGAGTATTCTTGCAACAAGCATAGACAGTGTTGGAATTTAATCTTTACAGAAAGTGACAATTAAACCTGTTTTCAAGCTCATTGAGGCCTGAGCTGTTTGGACCTGCTAGCAGAACGATAGCAGAACAATACTAGATAATGTCTGTGTGGTGCAGGGGGAAGAGAAGTAAGATTTTAGAGTTATACTAACACGCTACACAGTGCACAACGACTGGTGATTATGTGTTACACTAAAACTGCATCATGTATTTGCTTTCCTATCGGAAGTAATGATAATTAATTTTTATTACAGATGATCTTCAATGCAGATGAGGCCCACAATATAGTTAAGGAGGTAGGTTTTATGTAACAGCTGTATTTCGAAGAGATTGTTTACCTCACCTTGCGCTGTCGTGAAAGCAGTTACTTTCATTGACCATCCCAGATAAATTCAGTCTTCTATGGAAGTATTCTTTGTATCAAATAAAGATGGGCTTTCATGTGAGCAGCTTTAAGTTTCATCTAATTGCTGTGTTCAGCTGCTGAAAAGAGAAGAAGGTAAATGAAGAGAAGAAAGAGACAGAATTCGGATTACAGTAGAAAAATGAGGGGCAAGCAGTCACAAGTTGTAAGGGAAATGCACTCCAGTTTTATTCCTCCCTCCCACACTTTATCCACTTATAGAGTAATTAATCACGAGAGAAGTTGCAGGTAGAGCTTATGGAGTCTCCATCCTTATAGATTTTTAAAAGTCAACTGGACAAGATCCTGAGCAACATGATCAAACTTGGAAGTTAGCCTAGGCTTGATCAAGAGGCTGCACTGCATGAGCTTGCTATTCTAGTGATGCTTTTGAAAACAGGTTTTAAACAAAAAAAAGAACAATCTGCAAGTGAGTAGTCTGATGGTTTAAACTTAAATACCTAGTAACAGGAAAGTGGCTAATGGAGAGCTGATGGCATACAGATGCTGTCAGGTTTGGCAAGGAAGTGCTGTTCTGAGAAAGAAGTTCCTAGAGGGGCTCTGCAGATCCTTTCCCACCTGCCCTGACAGGAAGGGAAAGGGCCGCACTTTTGGAACTGCACCAGTACAAAACAGCAAGCTCTGGGATGTCAGATAAATTACATTTCAACCCTTTATATAATGTCCTTGCCTTGATAGGCCAAATACAGTATGACTGATTCTCCAGACACTGGGAGTAAAGCCAAATGTTTCTGCCTCTAACTGAAAGCTTAATCAGAGCTGAGAAGCTCTAGCACTGGGTACATTTCCAGGAGGTCCAAAATTCCCTAGGGATCTTGTCCTTCTGTCTTCTGTTTTGTGGATGTTTGTTTCCATATTTAGTTGTTTGTCCATTGTCATACACTGTGTTCAGAACTAATTGGATTTTTTAAGATCTGGGATGTGTCTTACACAGCCTGTTAGTCGGCTGATAGGGCATGGGATTCATCTAACTGAGTCAGAGGAGAACACAGTTTTATTTTACTTACTTTTTCCAGATGTGCATTGCTTTACTGAGTTTTTCAATTGCACACAATTCTGGGTTTCTTAGGAGTAGAGAATGCATTTTAAGAGTTACAGGAGAAGGCTTTCTGTTCAGTCATTTTAAGTTTAAGCAACGGTTGGTCAGTCTGTACCTGTAAGAGGACACACAGTTTTCAGGCAGTTCAGGTATTTCTTGTGCTGCAAGAGATGACCCTTGAGTACCTCTCACTCTCATATCTTCCTCGTCCTTTTAGCTGGGGGCATGCATTTCACTACTGTCCCTCTAGCTCTGAAGGTCTCGGTACATTGCTTGCAGGCTCTGAAAGGTTGGCCAGCCCAAACTGACATTATTGATTTGAGTAGTACCGTTTCCAATACAGTAGCTTCTGAAAGCCAAGCTGGCATAGTAAGTCATTATGAACACTGGGATGTGTAAGTATCTTCCCTGGTAAATGGATCCATTCACTTAAAGCACATTGCTAAGGTCTACAAGAAATGTGCAGTCAGAGCCTCATTTTTTCTCCATGTAATAATTTGATAAATACGTACTAAAAATAAGTTTTCAGGAAGGCTCTTTGTACTTCCCATTCACCAACTGATACCTGATGAGCTCAAGTTGTTTAAAGTAATCCAATTGCCAGATAAAAGTTCTCAGATCTTTCTCAGATGTGAGATGTTTAAACCTCTACATTTTGAAGTATGTTTGCTGTAACTTTTATTTTTTCCCCTCTCTTTTAGTGCATAGAAAATGTTTTAGGTAAGGCAGATTATAATCACAACAAAGTCAACCAGTGGACTGCTGCTATAGTAGAACAGTCACTGACACATCTGGTAAAACTCGGAAAAACATACAAGTACATTGGTAAGTACAAGCAATCATACTTTTACCATACAGTCACAGTAAATAATAGCTAAAAGGTTCATTTGAATGCAGTGCTGTATTCAATAGAAAGTTTTAAACTCTAAGCAAAGCAGAGAAGATACCGGAACTCTTCTGTTAACATAGATTTTTAGTAATACTTGTGAACCTTTCACCTGGGCTAAGCACGCTAGGAACACTTAGCACAGAAGACGACATGTTACACAGTCTTGCCTGACTCTTAAAACAGCCTCAAAACAATGATATCAACTTCCTGGTGACAGTTCAGGAAATAATTGCTTATCTTAAATAAACTCTTCAGTAGGATTAAGCTTCCTCTAAATATAGACATGTGAAAGACTTTAGTCCTGTATGCTAAGTCATGTCCCATTATATTTATACACATATCTGTGGAAGGGAAATGGCAATAAGCTGAAGTTTAACCCACTTTGGTCCTTTTGTGAAGTGTTGATGCAATAGCAAGTGTTTGCGCTCTGTTCTGTTTTGGAAGTCTTGGATTCAGATTGTCCCTGGCTTTATGGCTGTTGCAGGTTAGTCTAGGCATGCTGCATGTTACTAGAGAGTGGTTTAAGAGAGCAGCCAGCCAGAACTTTTGGGAGACTGCTCTCATCAAGTGTGACTTCTGCTGTACCTGTGAGGACAGCAGCTGCAATCCCTTTCGGAAGTGCACATGATATAAGCTATATCTAAGCAGTTTAAAAGATAAAACCCATAATCTGATTAGCAAGCATTTTGTTAAAGCAGTTGTCTTTATGCAAGTAAAAATAATCATGAATTCCAAGTTCTTGAGGACAATACTGGCGGCGAGGGGGTTCTCAAAACCAGTTTTGACTTAGTCAAATGTCACCTGTAGCCATTAGAAAATGTAATGCAGACTTGAGTTCAGAAGCACTGAATGGTTCACCTCTTCTGCTTAACAATTAATTCCTTGATTTTATGTCTATATGCCACAGTAACCTGTGCGGTGATGCAGAGGAGTGGAGCTGGTCTTCACACAGCAAGTTCTTGCTTCTGGGACACCACAACTGATGGTGAGTTCCCTCACTCAAATGAAAAACAATTGTAGTAACAGAAATGTTACTTATTACTTAGTTGTGTTAGTTAGGTTAACATTTTTAAGGAGTGGCTTGTGGGATTGGATGCCTGTTCAAGTTCTCAGCAGAAATGTTTTCATAGCAGTCAGGGCTTGCATTAAGAGCCGTTGCTTTGTAAATTATGAGAAGCAGGAGTAGAAGTGCTTTTGTTCTGAAGCAAGAGTCAAAATATTTAATCCTCGTCAGTAACCACAGATAAGTTGAAGAGGCAGTAAAGTGTTGCTTGCAGTAAATGCAAGTGGGTAGTCCTAAACATATCTATCAGTCTGCCATAGGGAGATAGCACTACTTTGGAGGAAGACAGAAACTGGTAAAAAATAGAAATAGTTTGACTAACAGTGTATGTTTCTGTTGCCTAACTGTCATCCAGGCTTTGGTTGTGTTTTATTGCTACTAAATTAGTTCTGAAGGCGTTTTTTTCCAGGTTCAAATTATCACAGGGAGGCAAGATGAAAATAATCTTGTGTCTGTCTCAGACTCAGAAAGGTCTTTTTAGAAGAGAGCATCAAAATTGAATTTTAAAACAGAGAGGGCAGCAGAAAGTCAACCTAGGTTAAAAAATATCATACAATAAAGTAAAGTAAACGAGTACAATTTCATCTTCTCATTTCTGTGGCTTGTAAGGCCTTGATACATTGATATAATGGAAGAGGAACAACTACAGAAAGTAAATGCACTAGAGTATATTTGACCCAGTCTTTTTTTCTGATTTCTTGTGTGATCGTTTTGCCAATTTCAGGATGAGATTTTCAGGGATTTTTGCAAGTCCAGCTTTGAAGACAGATGCGGAAATAGTGTTTGCCTGGAAACTGTCTTAGGCGTACTAGGCTGTAGTAATACACCTGAAGGAAAAAGGACCTGTGACCCATCCAGACTTTGGCTATGTGAGACCGTAAGCTGCACGAGGCTCAGACACAGTCCTCAGATGCAGGCTCGGACTTGGGTTACATCAGCCTGGGAACGGTGGGCCTGAAGAGCCGTCAAGGACGAGTTGCTTGTTAATAGATATGAAGGCAGCTGTGTGTGCGGGAAAGAAACTGTAAGCTTAAAAGAATGTAGCAAGGCAGAACCTGAAGGAGTATGTGAAACTGCAAGGCTTATCGCAGAAAGTGAAGCTGGAAAAGCCCAATCAGAATTATTGTAAGCTAGCTTTGCATTGCTTATAAAAGCCTGATGCTTGCTGATAAAGTGGAGAGTTATGACCTTAACCATATTAGTGTCTGTCATCTCTCCTGCGGTGCTCTCTCCGACACTAGGCTCACGTGAGGTAGCAAACAATGCACAAGTTAATGAAAATGTTTAAATGCCTGTTTATAGCCAAGATGACGTGATAGTACTTACCTTAAATCACAGCTGAATAATTCATACTAATTGGATGTAATCTACACTGCGATGGAAGTGACTAGAGTAAAGATGCTGGAATTCTATTTTTATGTTATAATAATCTCTTCTAGGAACCTGCACAGTGAGATGGGAGAACCGAACGATGAACTGCATTGTCAATGTGTTTGCTGTTGCTATTATCCTGTAACTGACTGGAAGATAAATATAAGCAACACCGAAGCCTTTAAAAAAAAATATAATCATCCAAACACATGGCTAAATATTTCAAACCATTATTTGTTTTTGTATGAGGAGCATACATACAGAAGTTCTCTACAGAGAGCATACAGTCAAAGCCAGTTCTCATAGATTAATTATCTGAAAGCTAGCAAAAAAAATATATATATATATATATGTATCTATCTAAAGAGAACATTTTAGTCATCTAAATATTCAGAAGTATGTTAATGAGAAGATGCCACAACGATCAATACCATTTATTTCAGAGCTGCTTTATTCAAGAGGAACAAACCACATCAAATCAAAGGGAAGGTCAAAGGGCAAGCAAGACCTCTCAGGATTATGGTGCATTTGGGAACAAATTATGGACACAATTCAGAGTGGATATACTGCAAAGTGGGCCGGTGCTTCATGTTTGATTAAACAAAGCTAACTGTCACACTGAATGCTGGTGCTTGTGAAATTACATGAGCATCACCTTTTGGTCAAAAATGAACATTTACATGGAAATTAAATCCAGTTGAGCTTTTCCCCTGGAGGCAGAGGATGACCTCACTGGGACAAAGGTGAAAAATACCTGGTGTTCCTAGCAGAATTCTAATTTATCTTCAGCATGCAGAACGTAATACTTCATTCAGGGAAATATGCTGGGGATCAGACGTCAGCCCTTAATTCATAGTTGATCAATGTGAAAACGGTCTGATGGTACGTAAATTTGATTTTATTCCACAACTGTGACAAGCACTTTATTGATCCCTCATGCAGTAGCCAGGAGCTAGGGCGGTAGGACTGGACTCGTGTTACTCCGAGTAGGATTAAAGTGTTTGGAGAGAAGGCACGTATATTTCTAGAGGCTTTTGTTAGCTTTGAAAGCGTTTATCTTAAAGCAACATATCTGTTCTTTATAGGAATGTTTCCTGTGTTCTCTTAAGTCTAGAATTGGATCTTAGTCCTACGATATGATATGATTAAGTTTAGAACACTAAGAATTTCCCTCCTGCAAACATTTATGCAAGTTCTTAACTTTGCTCATCTGATGAGTCTTAACTTGAAATATTCCACGTGGAAGAAAAGCATTTGCACACATGCAAGTATTTGCTGGATCGAGGCCTACATTTTTGTCGATTAATGCACAAATTCTATGATAAAGAGATGTATTGATACCAAAAATGCCTAAATGATTGCTGCCACTAAGTGGCAGCTACATTAAGTTGTTTCCTCAGATGCTGCTTAGGGATAGCATTTTTTTCCTTTATTACTGCATGTCTTTGGAAGAGACTGGTGACTACCTAACAGCTACCATAAGGCTATTGGAGATTTTAACAAATGACTATTAAAGCACTGTTACACAGTATTGTTGGGGTTTGTTTTTTTCAGACAACTAACAGGGCACGTAGCAAGTGTCTTGTACAAGGAACAAAGTAAACCCCATTTCACTGCTTAAATTGTGCTTAGATGTAGCTAGTATGAGACTGCTAAGGGAAGGTGTGTACATGTAATTCACAATACCATTCAAAACCTTGTGCTTCGCAGACAAATAGAGTTTCACTTTGACCTAAGTGCAAGTAAAATGAATACTGTAAGACTGCATTTGCCTAGCAGGCAAGTGTAGCGTGAGGATGTGTGTGTATGTATGTTGTACTGACCTTCAAATGTATAAAGATTTAACATCATTTGGGTTAAGGCAGCAATTTTGGAACTAGGTGCCAGCATCCAAGAGCTGAGTTGTGCAACTGACAAACGTGCAAGTAGTTTCACTGATATTTGGGGTTGTGCAAAGGGGAAAAAAAAATTAGTGGGGTAGCAAATGGAAAAAGGCTTGGTGCAATTGATACCATTAAGGAGTGGGTGAGTAAAAATAGCCGTGACTGTTATCCCCCTGTTATCAACATTTGAGTGCCACGATCAGAAGTAATATTCCCAGCAGACCTTGTAATGTCATTTGGATTTTTTTGGTTTACTTGAAATCAAGATGCACTGATTAAGATTGTCAGTTTAATGAGGCTTGGTGAAGATTCTGCTGCAAAAGAAAAAAAAACTTAGAAAATACTGCTTAATTGTAAGACTGCTTCATTTTTTCTTTCTACCAAAAAACAAAATAAAGTTTTGCCTTAGTTGTATTTTTGTCTCGTGTTCTTGCTACACCGAAAGCCAAAACATACACTAGAGAAAAATGGGCCACAAGAGAAAAATAGTAAGAAGAGATTAGTGATCCAGCCATTTGTGTTCAGAGTACCGTAACAGGAATCATTGTGCTGTGTCTGGCGATAGAAAAGCGTCTTCCCATTGACCACTCCTTAACTTTCTGCTGTCCACAGTGATAGGACAAGGGGCAATGGGTATAAACTGGAACACAAGAGGTTCCAAAGAAATACAAGGAAGAATGTCTTTACTGTGAGAGTGAGGGGGCACTGAAACAGGCTGCCCAGGTGGGTTGTTGAATCTCCTTGTCTGGAGACCTTAAAAACCCACCTGGACGATTTCCTGTATGACCTACTCTAGGTACCGTGCTCTGGGAGGGGGTTTGGACTACATGATCTTTTGAGGTCCCTTCCAACCCTTGAGATTCTGTGCTTCTGATATAATTAGGAGCTGAGAAAAATACTTCTTTTACTTTCCTTCGTTTGTACACAATAGTGAGAAGTTGGGACATTTATTGAAGCTGTGTATGCATTTTAGAGACAAGACCTTGTCAAAGGCTAGTTTCCAGACTTGGCCTAATTTCTTACACCTCTTGTCTACCCATACATCTTTCTGTTACTGCTTGTCTTGATGATACAAATTAAAGTGTTTGTTGCTCCAGAAAGATTATTATAAAATGCTGGGGAAAATACTTTCATTTTGCATCGTATCCTAGTGGATTTAACTTCTTTCCCATCTTTCTTTTCCCCATGTTCTGTGGGTACAAACATCCAGTTGTATTTAGTGTAACTCTCAAATGCTGACTGCCACCTCTCGCTTTTCCAAGTAGTAATTTTTTACTATGAATTGCCGATTATGAAAACCCACAGGAACGTTTCAGTAGTATTTTCTATCAATGTAATGTTTTCTTAGTTGTTGCAGTCAGGGGGATGAGTTATTGCTAACAGTGGGGACCTTATTAGAGACGGAAGAGTTTGCATTGGTAGAGCCCATATATATGGAGCTGTATCTTCCTACATGTAAATTCATGACAAAAGACATCTGTTATTCTTCCCATGCAAATTTTGTGAAAAAGAAGAGTGCGAAAAGGGAAGTAAAGGAGCAGATTCATTACTTTCCTTTTCATTGCCTGCCAGATGTCCGTCAGTAACTTGTTATTTTTCTGATGACTGTCTTCCTGTTACACTTGATCAATGAAACAAGTAGAAATCCTGGTATTTTCAATTTAGATTCATACAATCTGAGGCACTTCACAGAAGCCACTGAAATCCCATCTTGTTAGTAGCCTGTTTAGAATTGGACATGAATGTCACAAAATCACATAATCTTAAGGGCTGGAAGGGACCTCAAAAGATCATCTAGTCCAAGCACTATTTTAAATACACCATAAAAGAGAGAACCTTTACTGCTGGCCTAGATGCATTAGTACAGTAGCTGCTACATAGAGAAAATGGGGGTTTGTTCAGCAGCAGACAGCAGACCCTTCAAGGAGGAGTGCAGAAGACCCTGTCATGAAGTTTCTCTAATTACTGGGATATGCCTTGCTGCTGTACAGACTGACCAGGTGGTTTTATTCCCATTTAAATTGGAGAGGGATTTTTTAGCACAGTCACTATGTGACACAAGCACAGAGCCAGACAACACCCTCTATCAGAATATCCTGAGCCAGGAAGTTTTGTCTGTGCATCTGCAGGACATTCCCAGCTTGAAGCCAACATCAGTTTGTCTCAGGGAGTGTCTGAGCTCAGATGTGGCATGCTGTAAATGCAACAGTAAACCCAGTTGCAAAGTGACTCCAAAGCTGTGTCGTCACATCTACTTTGAGTTGCACATGAGTTGCTGTAACCCTTTGGATCTATGCCAGGTAAGGGGTCTGTGGATGTGAGCTTCTAGGTGGGGGTGGTTTCTGTCTTCCCCCCACAATGGCAGAAAGGCTGCAGCGAAACACTGTGTGTCCACTGAGTGAGATTTTTCAACTCCTGTGAGTTTAAATCACTACCAGGTACCTAGAGTTTTTAGCTCACATGTTTTATCAAGCATTTGGAAACACACAGAAAACACACTGCGACAGCAACTTGCTTTGTTACATAAAAGTTTTCTAAAAAGGAACAGAGTAGGGCTAGAATGACAGCTACAAACACCCTTGTCACTCCCATCCCACTACCTGATGTAAAATGACTTGCAAAGGAGAATCGGGATTACAGAAACACGCGTCACTGGTGTTTGTGTCAGGTGCTTACCCTTCCACACAAAGAAGCTGCCAGGGCCACATAGCAACAAATACATGAAAGAAAAGAGAGAGAAAGACAAGTTTTGTGGTGACACTACCACTTCAAATAGATGGGTTTACTGTATCTGTAAGTTAGTTGCAGAGTTTGTAATCTGTGCTTATGTGTTGTCACAGTATGGAGACCACAGTGTCCAGAATCCAAGCCATTTAAATCCCCCAATCGACAGGAAGCCACTGAGGTGGACCAGCTATCTCAGTTGCAAACAACTCAAACTTCTTTCTAGTCAGCAGGATCTCCTCCTCATAGGCCTATACTTTATACAATTAGAATAATTTCTGAACAGCACCTCCCAAACCAGAAACATCAGCATGCCTGCAAAGCCCCTGTAATATCTGTAGACACTTTAGGAAGAAATTAAATATTCTCTGCTATCTGTTCTTGTAGAGTTTACTGAAGTTTTTGAGGCAGCTTTTATTCAGTGCTTCATGATCACCTGGGTAAAAATAAAGGTTGGGGGGAAAGGGGAATGAATGAAATGAGGTCCTGGTTTGACAAAAAGAAGTGTGATCTTTCTCTATGAACCTCAATGCATACACATATACATATTTATAACTATGTTCATCCCTTTTATTTATCCATTTCCCTAACAATTTTGAGTCATCCATCGATAATGGATGTTCATTTAGAATTTACTCTCTCATCTCTCTTGCTTATTTCAACTTCAGCAGTGTCTAGGTATGGGAACAAAGCTTCCAATGGAATCCATACAAAAAAATATCCTGTCCAGAGATAACAAAATTTAGCATAGAGATATTAGCTGGCAGATGTGAGAGGGCTAGGTAACAGCAAGGCTATGTCTGCCTTTATTGGTACTGACAGCACCCTGCTTGAGGCAGTCATGCCTGTCCAATCTCAGGCAGTAGCTCTGAGAGCTTGTTTTCTGTGTGGGCTTCTACAGTAGCCATTGGAACTGGTCTGACAAAATCACACAAGGATCTACTGCAGGGTTTTGAGTGACGACATTTGTTAGTTGGAAATGTCTTCAGAAATATGTAAGGACCCTCAGATCAATGCTGTAATAGCTATACAGCACTCATGCCTGAGTTGAACATTTTAGGACGTTAATCTTAAACTGCAACCACAGTTGTAGCTAGATAGTCCGCTAATGTTTGGACAAATGATATTTGCTGTTTCATGGCACTCATATAGGTCCCCTGGGGGGTTATTGTGATGATTATTTGTAGGGATCAACTTTACAAAAGCTGGCTTTGGAAGGGAAAAAATGGTAGTTTTAATTTAAGGTTTAGATCTGGATCAACTGAGGCTTAGGAAATCAGTGCTGAGACCTTCCAAGCTCATTTCTTTGTACTGTTGCTTTGACTTCTTGAACAATGTATGCAGTTATCTTGGAAATTTTTTTTGTTTTGTTTTGTTTTTTTTTGTTAGTGGTTTTTTTGTGTGTGTGAAACGTTGTCTTTGAGTGGCAAACACGTTTTCCACCATTAATTGCTCCACACGAAGCCAACACAAACCTCTTGGAGCACGCAGTTCTGCTGCCATTGAGTGTGATCTAGCAAGCGCCCATGCCACCTTTCACCTAACTCATCTGGGCAACACAGATGTGGCAAGTGGGCTTTAGCCGAGGCCAGATGTGCCTTGCCAGAGCTGGATTTCGGGTGCTTATCGTGAGCTGCCGCTGCACATCCCTTTGCCAGCTACAGCAGCTTCGTGGCGGTCCGTTCTGAGCTGGCTCCAGCACCCGCTAATCGGCTGCCCGCACCTCCCGATCTGAAGGGCGGTGCAGCCACGTCGGCCGCAGGTATCCAGGATTTGGGGGGAGCCCTCGTGTGCCTCGCTACGGCTCCCTCAACTCCTCCGTGCCGAGGCGGAGTAGGGGGCCGGAGCCGGCAGCAGGTGGCGCCGCCGCAGAATGCACTCAAGCTCGGGCTCCCGTGACGGGACGCGCAGCCGCCGGGCTCGAGAGGAGCCGTCCCGCGGGGCAGAGGGTCGGCTGGATCAGCGCGGCCCGGCGGTGGCTCAGGGAGTGTGGCAAGAGCCACACCGCGGAGGAAGGAGAGCGCGGGCTGCGCCGTGGCAAAGGGCGCGGCGCACGGGGCAGACGCTGCTCCCGGCATGAGCACCGCCCGCACGCCTGCGCTTCACACCACCCGTTACAGTGCTCGGCGCAGGGGTTGGTTGGTAGCGGCTGCCAAGGGGGCTGGCGTGGCGGAGACCCCGGTGCCGCGCTGGTCAGAGAGGACCGTGAAAAGGAGAGGTGGTGGGTGGGAGAGCAGTCAAGCACAGTCACTGGCGTGGGGAGCAGCCGCGGTGGAAATACCCCAACTGTTGCAGTAACAATCACATAACAGTAATTTTCTTACAACACAGTCCCAGGCAGTGACGGTTGTGTCATTCATTCCTCTTGAAACGCGTGTTTGCTGTGAAGTCGTCTTAGCCTTCGGGAAACGAGACTGCAAACTGTCTCGCTGCTAGCCAACAGCCCCCAGACGCTCTGCTTACTTCCCTGCTGGGAATTTGGGGGTTAAGGCAGCGGCAGCAGCTGCGAGCTGGGTATGAGACAAATCACCCACCTGTTTCAGAGGTTGGCTATTTTTGTATTCGCTGTTGAGCCTCATAAAAGTAAGCGGGGTTTTTTTTTTTTTGTACACGTGCTTAACTGTATATACGGCATACTTTTAACTTCTGCTGTTAAAAATACTTTCTCTTGAGGCACGAGACTGCCGTTCATGTATTAGACTGCAACAGTAGTGATATCTATTGATATGGAACAGGTGTTTTGGAATTAAAAATAGAGTGGGGTTATATATTGCCATCGTCCTTCTTTCAAGGGGCTGTACAATCTTGAAAGAGATTTGCATGTTTTCACTGCTATGTGCCAAACTCAAAAATGGAGAAAAGCAAAGAAGAGAGGTAGTGCGAAAGGCCACGGAAAACACCAGCAGCTGAAACAGAAACTTCAGAAGAAATAGAGAGCTCTCGATTTATTTTTATTTTCCACATAGGTAGGTGATTCAAATGAGAGGCAAACTCCCATTTAAAAGACAAACGCTGAAGAAGTATTTTACAAAACCTAGTGTCTGTCTCTCCCTTTTTTTTCAGTAATCTTGTTCTCTCAGCTCCTATCTCATATATTTAGGAAAACAGAATAAACAAATAAACCTTGGAAACCTGGCTTAAGAGTTGCTCAGACAGTAGCTACGGGAATGTGTGATTCTGGTTCTCTGTAATAACAATAGTAGTAGTGTCATTAGTGAAATGGGATTATTACTGTATCACCTAGAAGCACTAAGTTGAGAGTGGTACCCTGCTGTGCTAGGTGTTATTCAAGCATAAAAGAAAAGCCCATCTACTGTCTGAAAACTGTTCCGTTTGTGAAGAGAAAACTGCAATGGAGGGACATAGGCAGTCCTAAGAATCCAAAAAGGGATATTATTAGCCACCCAAAAACTAGTGTTCCTAGAGAGAAATTGGAGTCCAACTGTTGCCTCAAGATGAGGACGGAAATGAGCATCTCTGAGGAAGGCCATGGCTGAGCATGTTGGTGCCGACTCATATGTCAAGGGCAATGACAACAGAGGGCTAGGGATCTATCTACTTAGAAACTTTAGTCAGAGCATTCTGAGAGTCAAATTAAGTTAGAAGTCAGACAAGAGAAGGCTTAATTTGAAAATGAAAGCATCAGCAATCATATAAAATACTTTTTCAGTTGTAGATAGAAGGAGGGCTGGTAATTGTATTAGCAAGAAGTGGTTTTGATTAGTTTTTTAAAAGATGAAAGTATTCATTAGTGGAGAACAAGACAAACAAGGTGAAAGGTTCCCTTTGCAGCTTGTGTGGCACTTAGAAGATATGCAAAGACCAGTCCTGGGCAGCCTTTCCCAATGATACTTTCCTCAGCAGGAGTAACTGCCTACTCAGCTGGTAAGGCAGCATTATTTTCTCTGCTGATGCAGCTTGTGCAGTTACAGAATACAAAAGCTGTCCCCATTATAGTTGGCAAGGAACAGTGCTTTTGTCCACCGATAGAGGAAGAATGGATAGGCCCAGCATCTTGAAACAAATTAAATGGCTGTGGACATTCACTACATAAGGAGGGAACATCTGTTACTTCTAAATGGGAAGTGGCTTTCTTAATGGTTTACAGCTCAGTCTTTGCAAATGACTTAAAAGTGACATGAGGACTTTCATAATTTTCTCAGGTTTGGGACTAGTTTCTGTTGATTACATAAATGCAAATACACCTGTTAAATTTTCCTAGTAGTAAGTTGCCTGTTATCAGTCTCTCTCTGACTAAGTCTGAGACTTAGGCAGACATTTTTTTTTTTTTTTCCCCCAGTGTAATAGTTGGGAGATGCTGGTTTTCCTATTCAGCCTCACGAGCCAAAACTCTAGTGACTCTCATCATCCTTCTCTTTGATTAATACAGTTTCCTTTCTGCTGGCCTCAAGATCCTGTTCCCAAATGTTACTACAGAGACTTTATGTTTAATCTGTTGCTGGTACCTGTAACCTGCTAATTTATAGTTAACCACCCCACCACCCTGCAAAGGAAATAAGGCATGCAGGTTCCCACAGAGGGGGGAGTTAAATAGGATATTGTTTTCTTGCAGGTTGTTAACAAGGTACTCTGCCAAATACTCTAAATATGCTGATGTATCAGCCCTGTAATACAGTTCTGAGGCCAACACTCTCTCATCATGTTTATCCTGGAGGAGAGCTGTTATTCACTGGTTGCTTGGGGAAAAGCTGCTGGTGTGCCCCAGGCAGTGATGTGAGGGCATGTGGCATAGAAACCTGCAGTCCTGAAATGGTCACTTCGTTCATTATGATGGCTCTTCAACAGTGGTACCAGCTGAACATCTGACAGATTAAAGCAAATAAAGGCACTGGGGCATTCATTAAATTACCAACAGCAATGATAACGGACACAAGCTGGGACATGGGAAGTTCCACTTAAACACAAGGGAAAACTTTGCTGTGAGGATGAGAGCACAGGCTGCCCAGGGAGAGTGTGGAGTCTCCTTCTCGGGAGGTTTTCAAACCTGCCACAACACATTCCTGTGCGACTTGATCTAGACGGACCTGCTTGAGCAGGGGGCTGGACTGGATGATCTCTATAGGTCCCTTCCAACCTTACCATTCTGTGATTCTGTGATTCTGTGACTGACTTGAGGCACGATTCCCTGGCTTTGTTTGCAACGTAGGCCTCAGAGGGTGTGAGATGGCAGGGAAAGGGCTCACTTCCAGCTGCAGCAATAACTATGGCAGAGACTATAATCTTTAGTGGTTTCCTGTAAAGTGAATGCAAAGTAATATTGGGTAACTGAGTATCAGTCTTCGGTAAGCAGTATTTCACTGCAACTCATGTTACTGTCCTTTACACACTGTTTTTATCATTATTTATTTTGGCTTCTATTGTTAGGTCTTTGCTATTGAGTTCTTAATTTATGCACATGAACCGGACAACAAGGATAGACAATGATCCACATATTTACTTAACCATTTGCAGCTCTATTACAGTGAGAGCATTTCATGCATTGCCAACAGATGAGAGGAATTTTAATAATTTTGAGACAGAAGGTAACTGCTGACAGTCTACAAGGCTCTTTTTCTGTCTCCTCAGGGGAATTTGCTGTAGAAAGTGTTTCTCACAGTCGTTTTGTCAGCCTTTGCTAATGATTTCCTTGCTGCTGTCTGAACAAGGTTAAAGTCTCAGAGGGTTTGTGTGAATTTGCCACTTGAAAACAGACTTGAGCCAGCATCAGTTGTCACAGATGAAAGGCAGAGAGGAGGATAAAGCCACAGCAGCAACTGTCTTCAGTAGCTGTTTATGGGAACTTGCCCAGCTTTGCATCATCCTGCAGGGATACTCGCTTGTACTTCGACTGCATGGAACTGCAGAGTGAAAACCTCTTTGGTCTGTGATGATGGAGAATCTGTGGTGTGAAATGGGACGTTTGTTGTGCCAAAATGCCCTGCTATTGACACCGGTATTGACAACTACATTTAGGGCTGTTGAGTGCAAAGAGATAATGGCAATTGCCTTGTCACAGTTCTTCCCTGTGCCATTTCTGCAGTGAAGAAAATTCCACCCGAATTTTCTCAGAGATTCAAAGAGAAGCCTTACAGCTGTGCAGACCCTGGACTTTTGCATGGTCCAGTATAACTCACAGGAGTGTAAAAAGACAAAACCAGCACAAGAAGCATCTACACCTTGCTTCAAATGTGACCTGAACAAGGATGTTTCTGCAATCCACTCTCCTGAAGACCATAAAACTCATGGTAAATGACATTTTCATATTTTCTGGTCTTAACACCAGTTGACCTACAAGTACAAACCAAAATCAACCAAAGAGTTATTTGCAGGGCACTTTGTTTTGTGAATTCTTTCCAGATTTACAAAGCATCTATTCCAAGAGATAGAGAGAGTCTGACTCCTCCTTGGATGGTCTTTCCCTCCCTTCCTGTATGATAATGCTGTGCAAGATGGATAGGTATTTGGTGGGGGAAGCAAATGTTTTGGCCATTTCCCTCATTTCTGAACAATGCAACTGAAATACAGAGTCAAATGCAGGTATGTTTTGCAGGATAAAAGTACGTCATTTGGCTCACGCATGCTGAAATACCACAACAGAGCAGCTCATAAATTTCCTTCACTATAGAATTTAAGCTAAAAATCACTATGCAGGGGTAGAGAATATTACAGGAGGAGACTAAAGAAGTCTGTTTGGGCAATGGAGAGGTGGCTATAGCCCTGGTTTACTTTTTGTGACAAGGTGAATCATTACATGAGACACACACTGTAGTAGTTGGAGCTCTGAGCGAAGTGCTTGTACCTCTCCCTGCACTTGCAGTGGGCACAAACACTTACAAAAGTGACCAAAAGATTATGGGAGCTGGACATTTCCAGTAAAGTTGTAGAGATGGAGAGCGGGAAGGACTGGGTGAGTGAAGAGGTTGCAGCAACAATTGGTAGATAAGGACAGAGAGAAATTGGTGGTAGCTGGGTGGGCAGAGATACACCAGTTAGGCAGGCAGAAGTGCAGCAGTGAATAGGGAGGGAAGGGAGTTAGCAGAGGTGCAGAACAGGGATGGAAAATAGTTCTAAGCAAGTCTCTCAACACTTTTCCACTCTACTGTAATTACTTTTGCTGGTAGTCTGCGTGTGGTGAATATAAATGAGACCAGCAGGTTACTAAAGTCTGTATGAAATGCAAAACCAAATGTGTGGTTCGTGACAAATAACTACTCTGGCTTGTGTATGTGGGACTGACACTGCTGTACACAGTCAGGCATGAGGATCTTGATCCTGCCAACGTTTATAACTGTTAACATCTTAATGTGTGCTCCTAACATCCTTTCAGCATATATACCTATGTGTCTGAGGTGTCAGTGCTTACACCTGCCTATGAATTGTTCAAAGAACTCACTGAAAGATGAAAAAATAGGAACCATCAACATTTATTTGCTAAGAACCCTCCAAACCAGAGCAGGATCCTGAGAAAAAGTGCCATAATGAGACCCTAACATTCTTTCTTGTTTGTTCTAAACTACTTTGTGTTTCACAGGCAGCTCTTTGTTTGTTTTTCTCTTTCTAATTTGGTTTAACCCACTGTTTGAAGACTGAAAGGCAGAAAGTCCCCACCCAGCAGAGAAAGTCTTACAAGACTGGAAAGAGGAAGACTTATTTTGCAACCAGGGTGGTTTCTCTTTGGGGCATGCATGACAAACAGTCAGACTAGCATTTTTATTGTAGGTTTAAACTTAAGAAAATTTGTATTTCATTTGCCTGTGTGCATACTTGGCAAGTATGTACCAGAGAAGCAAGGGCTAGATGACACCCAATACATATTGAAGCGTCACTTCAGTGCATTATTAGAATATGAGCAGGTGCCATGCCATCTCCACAGCTATTGTCCAGTTTCCAAAATCAACATGAGGCCGATGGAAATTAGTGCTTCAAGTACCCCAGAAAGTCAGAGTCTTTAATTATAATGAACTGGAGATCAAGGATATTATTGATGAATTAATTGTGTGCTTATTTTGGAAGACTACACATGGGAAGACTGAGAAAATGTTATGTAAGAAAGGACGGAAAACATGCTGAGCTGGGGCCATAAGTGAGACCAACTTTTCAATCACTTTGAATTGAACTCCTAATTGCTTCCACTGGTTGAAGGAGTTATTTTAGTAATCCAACAGACAGTTTTTCTTGCCACTAATGGGCATTTTTCATTTGAATAGGGCATTTGTGGAACTAGATGTAAGGACAGATCAGATGTCAGTCCACTTTGTAAACTCAGGTATGGCTTGAGTTCAACAATGTGTCACACAGCCTGCACTCTTGTTTGTATTGATGGTTTCAGGGGTGCTGAGATGCTCTTACTTCTTTTAGAGGCATCTCTACAGATGAGGCAGAGCTAGAACTGAAGGTTGCTCTTAAAGGACAGCCGTAATAGGAAAGCCACTCAATAGTGTTTGGATCCCACTGGAAGCAGGGATGATTCTGGAGGGTGTTCAGAGACAGTTCTGCCAGAGTACGATAGCTCATTTACTTTGACATCCAGCAAATCAGGAGTTTAGTAAAGATGTGAGGAACAGGTTTGTGGTGGCCTTATCAGTGAAATATGGAGTTCCCTCAAGTCCTGCCTTCAGCCATTCACTGCTATCCCCCTCATGTTCTACCTGCTGTCTGCAGCAGCAATCTTGAGATGTCAAAAATCTTGCTGGTGCCACTGCAGCAGCATCATGGTGTCAGATAGCTTTGCCAAAACTGCTGAATACCGTGTGCATTTTCTTAAACAAAGGTGAGATGCCACTCTTTGTTTCCAGGGCAGGCTCTTTGGAGTCAACAATTTGACAGCAAAATTGAGTTTATTGTGAAAATGACCATTCCACCCCCTTCCCCCCATTCCCCCTGCAAGAGAGAAAATCCCCAAGCACATGGAGGAGGAAATTTTCAGGGAAAGGCCCAGCTCACCTGTAGCCTGCTGCTTCAGTCTTCTCCTTCAAGTGAATGAGAAGCACTGTATGTTGTGCTTGGGAAGCTGAGGTGTTGTCGCAGCCACAACTCTCTAAGAATTTAACACAGACGTGGCCTTTATATCTAATGTAACTGTTGTACAATATGTTTTATTAAGAAAAAAGTGTGTATCTAAGGTGGCTCACCAGTGAAACCACTGATTTGGGGAACTTCTGTAGACTAGGCAATCATTTGGTAGAAGGGCTTTACTCTTTTACCATCCTAGAAGACAGTAGCTTTTACTTAAAACAATACCACTGACCTCCTTCTGTGCCTTGTTGATGAGTGGGGAGCACTTAAGCTAGTTTGTTTCTTATGTTTGTATTTCAGTGCTATCCATTTCATTCATGTATCCTAGTTTTTTAAAAAACTGCATATTCAGACCATGACTGCTAATACATGGCTTACTATTTAGCAGGATTTAATGTAACTAATCGAGAACTGAGAAGCTCTCACGTGCTTATTCTTTTATATGTTTTAGGAAGTCAGTGATTTATTAATAAGCACAGAACTCCTTTTTTAGAATTTGAGGAGACAAAGAGCCTCTGGTACAAGTGTGCAGCAGGTCAAGGAGTGTCATTACAGCTGGCTAAGGGAATCATAGAATCATAGAATGGTAGGGGTTGGAAGGGACCTTTAGAGTTCATCTAGTCCAACCTCCCCTGCAGAAGCAGGTCCACCTAGACCAGGTTGCACAGGAATGTGTCCAGGCAGGTCTTGAAGACCTCCAAGGAAGACTCAATGACTTTTAAGAACAAACATGGCAATCTTCACAAAATTAATGGCAGAATTAAAAAAAACACCCCTCCAAGACTCAAGTGAGAAATATGCTGTCTCCATTATACTCCTTGCAATTCTTCTTTGTCCATTTTCTAGCAGTACAAAAGCTTGATCACAAATTTCATTAAAATCAAAGGCAAATATTTCATTGCTCTCTGCACATGATGAGAGCCTTTTTATGTTTCAGTAGCAATATTTTTTATTCCACAGAAGAAGTTTCTTTAATTTTGCTTATGCTCTGTTCTGAATCAATAGGTATTGTTTCAAACAGAATGATGTGGATTTCATTATGATCCTTCTGAGAGAAAGGACTGAAAAATTCCGTGTCAAGAGTTCATCTTTGCCAGCATCCACCAGAAACTGATACTAAGACATACGAGATGTAAGTTGTCCTTCTGAAATAGCATGGAGTGCTTGGATAACATTGAAAAATGGCATGAAGGGAGAACACACTCTGTCTAGCAAGTCGAGGTGTAAAATATCTTACAGGAATATGCTACATGCAGATGGATGCACAAACTTGTCTAAAATTGCAGAAGGAGACCACTGCTTTCTTCTGTGACACTAAGAACCTGTCAGCAAGGTCCCGTGCTGTGTAGAAGCTATCACAGAGCTTGGCTGCCGAGTTTAAAAGCAGGTCACTGGGCTGAACAGGAAACCCATGGTATACTAAACTGTGGCATTTTCAAGGCTTTTTGCATCTGTTGGGTTTTTTTTTCTTCTTCTTTTTTTTTTTTTTTTTTCCCCTATGCTGCTGGTTTTAATGCTCTATTTCTTTTTCCCCTCAGTGTCTGGTATTGAAATTTTTGGTTCCTTTTTTTTTTTTTTTTTCATTTTTAAGAACCTGTTACCTGTCACGTAGATACAGAAGCAGTGTGCTTTGTATGGGTGTCTTATACACATCAGAAACTTTATTTGTAGCTATTCCCGCTACTGCTCACGTGATCATTGCTTTCTCAAACCTCTTTCACCATCAAAGAGGAACAGCTGAACAGGACCAAAAGCATTATATACATTTAAGAATGCTTCAGAAAACACCCATTAAATCATTTAGTAGTACTTTTTTTTTCAGCCTGATATTATTTAAATATCAGAAATGAAAACACAAAAACCCTTTTGGTTTCTTTTGTATCCCTGCACTGTGAATTTGAAGATGTGAAACTGAGAGTGTTAACAGCTGAGAAAAGGCTCACATACCAGGTGTGGGACTTGGTTTGACTCCATCCTCATCATACCCCCACAGCTGCAGTGGGGGTGTCACTCAGAAATCCAAGTGGTTCTCTTCCAGTTCTCCACGCTCATAAAGAGGAATGGCTGCTTTTTAGCTGCCAGTGTTATTGCTTGGACAAGAACTTTAAGCATATATTCGGAAGACTGAGAGATGCTGGTGTACAAAGGAGATTTCTGCCTGTAAGGAGCAATCTTTCCCAGTCACCTCTCCCCAAATCCTCCTCATTCCAGCGACTGTCTGCTGCCAGGATAAGCTGTCTCCTAATAGCAAGCATTGTGCTAGAAGGCTTTATCGTTTAATAGCATTAAGCTTTATGAGTGAGAATTGGCTCCTAAATGCATATGGCTGCCTAGACCCTTCAGCAGTCCTTATGAATAACAGAAGGATAAAGGTAGTTAATCAAGAGAAGTTAATGATTCTATGAGAGGAAATCCCCTCACACAGACAAAGGAAGCAGATTTCTACTAAATTGGCAGCAGGGGAGGGCAGTGCAAACTTCCCTAAGGTAAAACTTCACTACTACAGAGACAAAATCATTCCCAACAAGTAAAGGGATTTGTGTTAGTGTAGCTGAGATTAGAAACTGGGCTGTCCTTCCCAGACTTCAAATAGAAAAAGAGATCCAGTGAATGACGCTGTATGCTTGGGAGTTAGAAGTTTTCCTTGTTAAAAATGAAGTGTACTCCTCGTGGGTCAGCTTCTGAGTTGCTGATGCTCTGCTTGTTGAGTGTGTCAGCTAGGCTCTCAGGTCCACAGAGAAAAACACCTATTCTGGAGCTGTTAAGAAAATGAAAATATTGTCAGGAACTGACATGTTCTTCTTGTAAATAAATTTTATGTTCTATAGGTGCAAGGTTTACTTGTTTCAATTACAGGAACCAATGTAGAATTGGATGTCTATCCCTTTAAACTTATTACCCCTTAAAACTTGCAAGGCTATTACTGCTGCTTCTAAAACAAACAGTAGGCTAAATATGAGCTCAGAAGAAAGCCATGAAGACAGTTTTATTGACCTCAGTGGAATTGATGAAATAGAGCTTTAAACAGCTCATGGCACAAATTCTTCAAAGGCACTGTTCTGTTTTTTTCCTACTAATTTTGGGTGCTCAGCAAAAGGGTATTCACATTCAGCTTTTCTTTTTAGAAGTATAAAGTGTTTTGGGAAGTGTTTTAATGTTGCCTGATATTCCTATCTACTTGAGCTGGAATGATGGGGTATGTTTTTTCTAAAACTTCTGCTAGTAGTTAGACACTTAATGAAGCACCTCAGCAAAAACCAGATGTGTTTTTAAATTGTAGGTTAAAAAAAATTGGTCAAGACCATAGATTATGGTCCATGTTTGCAACAAGCATAGGAAATACCTGGAGACCATTAGAAAAAAAAATCTTCAAATTTTATCAGTCAGAGGAAGAAGATTGTGCTATTGTGGCATTTATATAGAGGAAGTCCATAGATACTATCAATTTATGTGGATTTACCCAGGATGCTGCCCTGCAATAGTTTTGAACTCATTTTCCCAGTTAGGTCTTCCGTACAAGGTTTTCTGTTTAAGGCCTGTGATCACGTCTTTCTCCTCTTCATGATGCACCACGAAGTGAGTGGCCTGTGAGAAAAGAAACACAAAGCACAGTATAAAGACAGAGTTAGATAGGACAGCTTTATGTCCTGTTAAAAAAGACAATGTCAATACATGGTGAATTATTTCCAAACTGAGAGTATGGAATTTGTGGTGTTTTACAAGGAAAACTAACATTGGTAAAATCCTGACCATCGATGTCTATCTCCTCCTCTTCCCCAGACTGGGCTGTCTCAATAATTCAAGCTATGAAGCATTGAACACAGCAATTAGACTTCTTTTGCAAAGAATTGGTTTAGTCTAAGGACTATAAAATAATTCTAGCTGTAAATTAAAACAAAACTTTCCCTTCAGGTACAATTATACAACTTCCTTGACCTTAATGAAATCCTTCTAGTTTGACCTCTGGGAGGTCTGAACCATAGGAGGAGGTCTTGTCCACTCTCCCTGTGCAACTTTCACCTAGATTGACTAAGCTAAATAAAGCCAGGAAGAGAAGCTGTAGTTAGGGCCATAAGTTCAGGCCTTGCAGAGTTCTCCAGCACTTTTATATGAGAAAAAAGGTTACAGGAAACTTTCTCTCCAAACAAAAATTGTGTGACTTTTCTTCTTTCCTTCCTGTTTTGTTTTGGTTTGGGTTTTTTTCTGTTGCATGTATATTAACTTCCTACCTTTCTCCTACCCCTCCTTATCTGTCTGTATGAGCTGTAGCTCTCTAGGTAAGTGATGAATTTCACAACACTGAGGTAAAGGTAAAAACATCACTAAAAGTAAGAGTGAGCATTTTTCCTGACTCAATCACACATTCTGAAGTGGCTCATGGAAAAGCTGCTCTGTGATAGTCCCACAGCGACCTACACATGGGGCGACTGAGAACTCAGTAGAGTCCTGAAACAAATATGCTGCCATTACTGAAACTTCATGCATTAGCTGTCCCAGATGGCACTAATTATGCTTTAAGCAGTGTTAGGTGTCCTAGAGGCACTTTCATGGTCAGGAGAGGTTGCTGCTGTGAGGAAAGGCTCAATGCACGCTGGCAGCTGATCCCATATAACTTTTGATGGATAATACCTGTCTGCATTGAAAACCTCTGAGAGCCAGATGGACACCCAGGATGAAGAGCATTTGGACATTTAACAAAACTTAACAGACATGCTAACATCAACCTCAGTGCATACGGAAGTGATATTTTCCACCATGTTGTTACCTGAGATTCATCCCAGCCTGTAAGGTAGATGTTATAGCTGAGAAACTCTGCGTTGTTCCTTTCCAGCATTTGAGCCTCCAGAGATTGCAAGAGATCAGCAAACCATTCAAATGCATGAGTGTCCCTGCAAAGCCAGTAAAAATAAATCTGGAAGAGACAAGAGTGAGCTGTCAGGGGACATAAGCACTTATAGTTTCTGGGTTTATGTCTGCTGACAGAATGAGGATCACAGAGTTCTTGTAGAAATTCCCCAGACCACTTCAGCAGATGAGCAGGCTGGTATCAAAGTTATTCAGGAGTCTTGACACTGGGAAGGTTGTGAAGCACAACGACTGACTGCAAGAACGAGGAAACATTTTTTCATTTCTACCAGCTGCTTACATTTTTAGTTCTTGATGTTTCTCCACCTACATTCTTGTAAAAGAGTTTGTTAGGACGTGAATTAATGATTTAGAGGTAGATTCTGTATTTCTGTCTGCTGGCAGGAAAGCTAAATTGAAGCAGGTAACAAAGCTAGTTCTGTTCTCTGAATATGACCATAACTGTGACTCCACACCTCTGAACAGGGAATTTACAGGGGCAGGAGGGGAGAGGAGGATGGTAGCAGTATGCTTCCACTGACGTAAAGTTGCTCTTTCTGTGCTTAGGAAAGGAATATGATATTTGAACAGGCCTTGGACTTTGTGTTTCTCACGCAGATTGAACAGCATATCCACTGCAAGTGGAAATTCCCCATGGCCATGGTCAGGAATTGTCTGTGTGATTTTGCTCATAGGCAGTTTCTCCTTTGAATACGTTTTCGCTTTTGATCTCCCTGTTCCTGCTACTCTTGTGAGGTAACTGGACTATCCTTGTAGGACTCATGCATGTTTGAGGCCAGATCACCTTTGCTGGGTCTTTTTTGAGTTGGATTGTCATCCCTTAAACAATTACATGGGTTCTTGGAAAGAGGACACATACCTTTTTGAGTTTTAGGTTGATTGCATCATGGCAGTATTTGTACCAGATGGACTTGAGCACAGATGCAAAGGGGGTGACCCCTATTCCAGCTCCAACAAGCATAACAGTTTCATAACTGAATACGTCCTCACTCGCTGTTCCAAAGGGGCCATCCACAGCTATCCTGAAATTGAAACTCCACTTAATAAATCAATACTGAATATTTAGAAGAACTATTTAAAATAAGAATAAAAAGATAAGGTATTTATCTGCTACAATGTACATTTGAGCTGAATATTACTCAGCAAAAGAGGTGGGGGTGATAGGAAGAAACTATAAAGGCCCATCTAAGGAGCACATCTATCATGAAAGTAGTTAAGGATTGTATCACAGATGCAACCAAACTGTTTGAGCAAAATTTAAACTATCACAGTATTAGTAAATGTTAGGTGAAGACTCTTCGTACGTACTTGGGCAACTTCCACGCCTCCTGAAATTCTTGCTTATCACATCCACAGGCATTGAATAAGCCCTCTGTCCAATCTCCCACAATACGGACATGAATGCTGAAGTAATCTTCTTCTGGAGCAGAGGTTAGTGTAAATGGATGCCATTCCAATTTAGACACTGCTGGACATTTGACAAAAATATATTGCCCAACCTCCATCTTGAAGCCCTTCTTCATCATCTGGAGCTCAATTGTCTTGAAGGGATGAATGACCACCTACAGTGAGAGAGACAAAAGAAAAAAGGGGAAAAAAAGGCTATCTTTACTGTTAGCTGGGGAAAAAAAAATATAAAGGAATAAGACTGTCTTCACTGTTCATTGAATTACATCCTCCAACAGCAACATAATTCTCTGCTATGAGAGTGAGGACAGCAGGTGAAACTTTCTTCCCAGCAGAACTGGGAGTGAGGGACAGCAACTGATATCCAGATGAATGACTGCAGAAAATGCTGAATTTTGCTTGAAATATTTTTTCGTACCATGCTTGTGGTTACTCCAAAAGGGACAGGTCAGACTATCACATCTTGTAACTCATCACCAGGTTTATGTATGCACATTGCTAATTCCAGATGCACCTTACACAGTGACATGGAGCATAGCGTTAATTGATCTCTCTGTATGTTTAGGGGCAAAACCATGGGGCTGTGGTACAGATAGAGAATTGGATAGAGAATACCACTGGAAAATGATGGTTTTTGTGTTGCAGCTGGATGGGACTTACCATATGGCCATTTACATTCTGCCTATCTTTGGCTGAGAATAAACATAAGCGATATTCTGGAAGCAAGGCTAGTATTTCTGTCACTATGACTTTTTAATCCCATAGTTGACTGACAATGTCATTTTAATTTTACAGAACAGATTTGCAACAGGGAGAATCAAGTCTTTCTATCCATTAATGTAGGAATTAATAATAGTACTCAGGATTATGAAAGAAATTTTCTGCCAGCAGACACCATCGGCATGGTGTAGAAATGGCTCAGAGATATTTTGGTTAAATTACCAAAAAACACATTAGTATGTGGGAGACTCCCAACGTGTCAGCATCATGCTGGGGCATAGTAGAGACACCTCCCAAACCTTGCTGTGGTTTTAACAGGGTATGTCCACAAGATGCAGCACAGTGCCATGAGAGGGAATGACAATGGGAAAGGCCAGGATAGTTTTTGTATGTTTGAGCTAAGCGCCATGCCGATTTAGCTGTCAGGATTGCAGAACCAGTGTTAATATCTCTGCCACCACAGGGAATGGAAGCTCAACATTAGCTTTGTTGGCACAAAATAGGCACCACTCTGCTTTTCAGAGGTCATTTGTTCTGCTGAAAAATCAGAAATCCTAAATACCCAGGTAATTCTGAAAATGAAGATTAAATATCTTAAATTCTTTTTAAGCCTATGAAATTTCTACATTGTGGAAGTTTCCACTCAATAATGAGAACATTCTTTTCTTTTTCATAATATTCAGTACTGTGCCTCAGCTAAATGCTTCCTCTCACTCTCTTTTAGAGAAAGGCTGCTTTTAAACGTTAGAGGTTAGCATGATGATAGCAATCATATTCCTTTCACTGATAACATTGTCTGTTGTGTAGGAGCTGCTGGCTTTGCTACACCATTTGGAAAAGTGAGTAATGTTTTGCCCAACGTCAACACATACCTTTGTGATAACAACCTTCTGTTGTGACCTCCAAAACCGCACCAACCTCTCGCACAGGTACAAGAACATGGGACCTACTACCCACTTCCAGGTCTGTAAGCAGAATAAAATGAGATGTCAGATGATGAAGATGGCAACTTAGATTAAAATGAGTCCTGGAAATTCTATGAGCAGATGGGAAATTCAAGTAATCTAGGTTCTTTATCGACTAGAGCAGGGAAGAGATATGACACTCCCAACATTTCTTCTGGTCACAGAGGGAATTTCTTTCTCTGTTGAGAATTGCAGGTGGCTTTTTAGTTGCTACAGCAATGTAACTCAATGTAACTCCTATGAGTGATTTTGTCCTTGTCTAGAAATGAAAATAACTAAGTGAAACACGGAGTAAAGCTATTGACTCAGGTCTGTATTTCTGCAAGAAAAGATGGGGTTTCTGTCAACAGATCAGTCTGAAATGTCAATGAATGACCAGCCTGGTTAGTCAATAAGAGATGAAGTTTCAATGTCACATTTCCAGAGGCATTCATTTTCTGTTAATGATCAGCCCCTTAATAATGTGAAGCTATTTATTATGTGGGTTACAGCATTTTCTAGAAATCTGCAAAAGATGCAAAATATGTTTTGGGTAAACAGTTTTCAGATACTGTTTTCTCTTTTGCTTTGCCTGTTAATTGTGCTTATTTTGTGGCATCCTGGAAGTGGGCTGTGTGTCTGTAGCCCATTTCTTATAATCCACTGTGTTAAAATCTATTGCCTTATGCAAAGAAAATGTCCACTGAAGAGAACAGATATATATGTAATACATATCTGCTTTTCTATAGTAAGTACATATGGTATTTAAAAGTAAGAGTAAACTATAATCTGGATTTACACTCAAGCCAACTGTTCTTACCATAGGAGGATTCCCTGAAAACTGGGGGATTGGGCAATTCCTCGTCTTCCCCCAGTGAGTGTAGTTCTTGTAGCAAATCTCTGGATTATGTTCATCCAGACTTTCACCTGTTTGCCCCCGTACAATTCGCCTAGGAAAAAAAAATCATTAAGGCAGTGAAATGAAAATGAAGGTCTCTATCCCTTGTTGTTATTCTATTTATGTTCTACTTTATGTGAATTTGTGGATTTCTTCAGTGCCACAGCTTGGATACAATTTTACTGTTCTAATAAATCCACAAAATTGCTATTAAAATGATAAAAATAGGGAGGAAAGTTTGTAGGGGAAAATATTGACTACAAGATCAGGAGAGGAACTGAAACGTATGTCCATTACCATTTCTGTGAAATGGTCATGATAGGAAAGCCTCATTCTTCTCAAAGTTATCCTACATTTTCTTCAATTAAAACAAAACCTGGAGCGAGCAAGGTAATGAGTTTCCTAGTGACCAGTATAGAAATCATTTCTCTTGTTTTATCGTTGAGATTTGAGGAGCCCTTTTTAACATACATTCTTCCTTTGACCCTTCTTCTCCCTCTAAAGCTGTGGAGGAGAAGATAGATGCTTCTGACACCAAGCAGCTGTGACAGCTCTACCAGCTTGTGTCAGCTGATGACCCGGCCTCTATATTCTTTCATCATTAGGGTTTTGTTTTAGAGCAGCCTGGTTGCTCCAGTTCAGCTATATTTCCAGTGGCAGAGATAGAGCTGAAAGATAGTTTTGAGGGGGAGGAAAAAAATTTTGATCTTGTTAACTATTTCCTGCCTCTGTCTGGAGTTCTGCCAGCCTCAAGGGTATGTCAAAGTCCTCAGAATGATGGTAAGGGGTAGGATGGGTTCATAATTACAGATATTCAGATTAGGATCTGCTGATTTGACCTAGAAACTGCCTGGTTCTGATCAGGCTGTTCAGTTTTATACCCGTATGATTTGATTGATATCTTCTTCCCCTGACTTCTCTTTCTGCTTTTCTAGCTCAGTTTCCATTACATAGACTGTGTTTCTGACATTTCAAAAACCCACGGCATCTAAGTCATCTGTGTGTCTGGCTTTAAGTGACAGATTTAACAGAGGATTATTTAAAAGCCTATGCACAGTCTTGAAAGTTAAAGGATTGCACTGCTCATAAATATTACCAATGAACCTCTTCCTCATTAATGGTTTGAATAACATCTTGCCCTAAAAATAAAGGGAAGGAATGACACTGTCCTAGGAGCATCACGAGTTGCAATTTGCAGGAACATCACCCATTGCGGTCTACTTCCCCAATAGTGACAACGGGTTCAGCTGAACTGCCCTCTGGGATGAATTACAGGAACAGGAGGAGTCCATTTCCTTCCACTCCTTACCCCATTGCTTAAGGCAAAGTGGACCTGGGGGTTTTTGCTTTGCCCTATGCCCTCTTCAAGGTTTGACAATGCCAAGAGAATGAACAAGAGAAAGAAAAGACTTATTTTTCCTTGTTACTCAGTGTAGATGCCCTTCCAGTACTGTAATTAGGTGTTCAGGAGAACAGCCTTGTAATTATATCTTTTTTGACTGAAAGTTTTAGTTTAGCTTCCAAAGCAGAGTGATTTGCATCTCTCTGTCCTCTTTACATTTACTGTGATGGTAAGTTTGAGATGTTTGTCTGTGACAAATAGGTCAGGCACAAAACCATCAGTGCTACACAAGTACTGTAACAGCTTGTACAGCCAAGAAACTATTTCTATTAATTGCCTTTGCTTCAGTTTTCTGTTTATACACATATTATGTGTTTATGTGTGTATGTATCTATATATCCATTTTTTTGTGACACATAGTCTCCGGTCTTCTGAGATAAATTGACATCTATGACCTTCTTTAACATGTTACTTTGAGACTATCAGGTCATACTTATTTCATAAGATCCATCTTTGCACATTTAAGATGCCTTCCTTGAGTGTAAAAAGCCAGTCTCATTTTTTTAGTATGTTAGTGTTTTCTCTAAACTCAAAATGTCATTCTTGCCTTTAAGGCCAAATAAGTGAGGCCACCGAGTTCACAGTCAGAAAGCATTCTTCCCTTTGCAGATAATATTCCTGTGTTTGTCTCCTTTCAAAGAACAGCTGAACTTCTCTGACAACCATGTTCAACCCCACTGCTGCCCAAACTCTTGTCTTTTCAGTACAGTGAAATTAAAGTGGTGGAAGTATATTGAACATACAAGTAAATAAAAAGTCAATTTTTATGAAATATCTGCTTCTCACTGACCTATGGAAAGAATAATGCTTGTTTTCTGAATAGCATTGTGTAGTAACTACTGGCAAGTTTCAACATTTTGTCGGTAACTGCATTATTTGCTGCAGGAAATGTGAACCACTTGTTCTTTTCCTTCAACAGGTTTTGATCAAACTTTCTTGTTTTGGAAGTTGGAGTGGACAAATATGCTGGTGGTGATTCTCATCTGCTTTCTGTTTTTGTTCTTCCTGCTGTACTCTCATTTCTGTCTTTCTTTTTTCTTCCTGGCACTACTGGACTAAAAGGAAGTGTTTTTGAATAGTCCTTTTGGCTGGGTGTTTTTAAAGCACACTTTCTAATGCACCTAGAATTTGCTTTAAAAGGGACAATATAGTATAATTGTGAACTATAAATGTGGCTTGGATACCTTAGCCTTTTTTAAATTTAGGAATAAATTCTGTGGTTTTAAAAAAAATGGAAGTAAAGTTCATTTTTTATAAGAGCTAAAATTGTTTCATTAGACTTTTCAGCTTTTTCAGAAGAAGATACAGAATGAGCCAACAGTGGAAAAAGATGTTTGGCATGTGAGAGTTACAAAAACTTGCAGTTGCCTATGTCTCAGCTGCAACAGCTGAAAATCTATTATGAAACACTGCTGACATTAAACATTCATTTCATTTACACAACAAAATCATTTTTATAGTGAGATCTTCTCACATGCCTGTGTGTGATGCAATTCCTTTTAGGAGAGATCAATAAATTAACAGTTAGAAAAAGGAGTTTTGGAAAAGAACTTTCTAATTAAAATATCAAGATTACCTGTGAGCTTAAGTATGTCAGAGTCTCTCAAAGCCTCACGCTTGTGAATAGCTTGTTGCATGTATCAGTGAGAGCCTTTTGGCTCTCAGGAGCCTCTATTGGCCCATCATGAAAAATAACTGACCTAAATCCCTATGCTTATATGTGTAGAGGACTTTACATTAAGATACAGAAGTTATCATATATTGTGCAATAAGTGTGAATACTCACCCAGCACCGTGGATCACAAGGCCAATAAAGAAGATGACAAAGAGATGGTGGGTGTACCAAAATACTTCGAAATATGACCTTCGGATGGTTTTGGTGGATGATGTGATGATAAGTATGAGGGCCAGTGTGATGATAACGCCAGTGAGACCAGCCAAGTACGTGAATGCAACATATAGGCCCCCCACAGGATTCTGTGAAATAATTGTACACAATGGTCTAAGAAAGGAGTTCTGCCAAAGCAGAGCCAGCTGAACCATCAGTCTGCCTCACTTGCCAAATCCTTCACCTTGTTATAAGTCTTTAAGTCACCCTCAGTGAATTCTTACGCCAACAATGCCAAAAATCCCTCGCCATTTTTGTTGTACTGCGGATTTACCTTTACTAAAGTAAGTGGAAGTAGAGAGAAACGGTTTTACACTGATTCACACACTGAATATGTCTTCTTACTCTGCCGTTACTCTGCAGTATGAGCTTGGGGAAGGTGAATACCTTCACACAGCTGTGTCCTGTTCCTTATGTTTGGGATCTAAATGAAACCTCTCCTTTTCAGTGGTGTTGCGCAGCTACAGGTGGAGATGGGATGTTCAGTGCTTCTGAGGAATGGGTAAGTTCCTTATTTTTGTGGTTTTTTTAAACCAGAGTTTAAGCAGTCCAAGTTCAAAACTTTTGCCTCGATTTCTGTGTCCCATGACTACCTTAGAAGACTGCTTTGCAGGGTATTTGTTTTAACATAATGCTGAAATCCTCAGATGAAAAATGTTGAAGTACTAGCTACCAAAATTCAGCAACAACATTACTGACAAATATAGAAGGATGAATTACACAAGATGTTGCTACAAGATGACCCAAACCCAGATTGTGCATACCAGAATCAAGCACTTTTCTCAAATAGGCTTGTATGATCCTGTAAACAAATGTAATAAAGACTTTTCACAGCCCCTGTCTCTTACCCCAATAGTTTTTCTATAAAAGTTGACATAGGTTTCATTTGGTTTATCACCAAGGCTAGAAAGCACAGCTGCCAGAGTTCCTTCCTCTTCAACACGGGCTTGCACACTCCACTCTACGTTGAATAAGTGTGCAATGGTGTGAATTGCTAGGAGTGACAGAAAAGAAATAGACAGGGTTAAGCACAAGGCACCTACCCAGCGGTTGTGGGTTGTGTGTTTGAAACTTTGTATGATTTATCATCTGAAACTTAAGACCTTTGCCATTCTCACCCTCTGCATCACAATTGCAGACCACTAACACGTTTAATGTTAAAGCTTTATCATCTCAAATTTCGATCTTTTTGAGTCAGAGAAGAAAAGAAGTAAAGGAAATTTCCAGCACATCTTTGTGCAACAAAGGCTTTCAGTAATTAAAGTGGAAAAGCAATTCCCTAATTTCATAATCTGGGAAACTGAAGCATGGGGGGGCTTAAATGATTTGTCAGGATTATCCACGAATGCTGTAGTAGAGCCAAGAAGCGAATATGGATCTCTCTGGTGTCACATTTGCTAAATGCTGCTTTGCTGTACTGCTCACGATCACGATGTTCTTGCTGAGCTGAGCGTGTCCTATAAACCTGAAGTGCTTTACACTATTTCCACTATATGTTATTGCCTGGGAAGCAGTAGAATACTTGTTCGACTTCCCCCTGACCTCGCCCCTGCCTTTTATAGCAGCAGATACTTTTTGGCCTTCAAAAGCCTGATGGCTACAGATCTCACACCCCTGAAAAATCCATCTCTGCTGCAGACCTTCTCTGCAGCCTTACTGCATTGCCCTGCTCCTTTTCTACAAAGTGGTGGTGAGACTTCAGCCACAGCTCAGGAAGGAAACCTGCTCAGCTGAAGAGATCTACTGATACTGATTCCAGGATGTGTGATTGGTAAGGTCATTGAGCAATGTGAAAATCGATGAGAGTGGAATAAAATATAGAAAACCCTTATTAGAAAATGAGGGATAAAATATGAAAACATTTCTGTGGCCTCTCCAAGCTTTTTATATCCTTTTTTTTCATCATTTTTATTATTTGTTTCAGACATATCAGCTAAGAAATAGGTCTAACTAAGAATTAAAGCCAGGATATCTGGTTCTCAGAGCATTCATAAATGGTGCTGACAATGTCAGGGAAAAGTATTCTTTCTGATTTATTTTTTGCTTTCTGCCAGTTGCAGAATAGTATTTGGAAACTGATTTAAGCCTTAGTACATGCTGACTCCTTTCAATTAATGAAATCAGATCTTTGCCAATATCCTTAAGAACTTGAATCCCACCCGTTTTCTGTGTAAAATGCATGACAAAGCAATAAACAGAGAAACATTTGAGTACCAACCAGTATGTAGGGCGATCATCCATGCCACCATCTTGTGAAAGGTGAGGTTCCTGTCCAGCTGTCTTCTGACACGGGTAGAGCAGCACTTTGGGTTTGAAGAAAAAGATTATTTGAAGACTATCTATATTTTAATACAGGGACAAAAACAGAGTCCCTGAGCACAATGATTAGTGGCATTGCTTTAGTATAAATCTAGAACTCCTAAATATAGACAGAAATATTTGCCCCTATACGTCAAGATACAGGAAGAACAGATTATGTTTTAACAAGTCTTATTGAAAAAAAAGTATTTTATAATGAGAAAAAAACCCTTAACATCCAGTATGACAAAAATATATAGCTTATTTGTGTAAATTACAGGTTATAAACAGAAGGAGAGATCACAGTCTGCCGTGGCAGAGTGACTGCTTTGGTAGAGTCTCAAGTTGCCACCTTAGGATCAGGATCCTGTTGTCGTTCACACTGTAGAAATAGACTGTAAATTTTGACTATAACTGTCTCAGGGCACTCCCACCCCAAATGTGCGAATCACTTATGGTTGTTATTATGAAGTGATTCCTTCCCCAAAATACTGGGTGTATTTGCTGTGCATTCACTTACAACTTGTTGCTGGAGTTACCCAAAGAGAAACAGAAAGAAAAAAGTCTTTGCACCTGAATTGTACTGTAGTCAGTGGGAATTTTCCCATGACTTTAAGTTCCTGTAAAGCTAGAATTTGCTGTCTCCACGTTGTAGAAAGCATAATTATCCTGAATTGTGTCTTTATATTGCTCTTGTTGACTGGCAAAGGGAAAAAAACTATGCAAACTAACATAAACATTTTCTTAGAAGAACTGTGTACACATTTCCTACAACGAAGTAAGGGAGACCAAAATATTCTCCCAAGTGTTTGCAAGGCTTTAACTTTGTAGATGGCAGAGTGAGGTAACGTATCTTCCCAGCTGATAGAGTGAAGCTAATCATCCCAGCCACCCAGGAGTGAAAGAAAAGAAGGGATGATGAAACAACAGAAGTATTTAATTTGTGTTTTGCTCTTTACTTGGTAGACATAAACCAGCAGTGGCCCTAATCTTCCATACAATTTCTAAATATCTCATGAGTATTAACTTGTACAGATAAATAGATGAGCAGGATGCAGTTCTCCTTCAGTTTCTTATTCTCCAGCTGTGACACACTGATTAATTCTAACAAAAATTTTAACACACTGAGGCTATTGCAATGCCTTCAGTGTACTGTGACAATAAGCAGGAGAAATTTGGCATTCTCTGTATCATGCATTCTGAGAGATAATTAAAAAGATTATAAATATAGCATAGTGAGGAAGTACGAACTCTGCTTGATTGCCTTCTGCTTAAGCAGCAGAAGGAAAAAAAGGCTGTAGCTAGGTTCAGTAGTGATGCTCATTAACAACAGCAATGAATACAGCAATAAAGGACAGGCCAAGACAATACAGCTGTGCTTACCTTTCATATAAAAGAACTTTGTAATGTGTGATTTCTGGGTGGTGGAATGTAAAGAGCAAGAATCACCATCACATTCCTATTGAACAGTGGATTTGAACAATTATCACGTCTCAATAACCCCAAGGACATTGCTGTTGAAAGGTCACTACCTTTTCAGTAAGTTATGTGACATTTTAAAATCGTGATTTTTCTTGAGATCCTCACAGGTGTTACTTGCAGAGCATAGCTAAGCAGAAACAACAGCAGAACAAGCATAAGCAGCTGTACCCTTGCGCTAAAGCCATCACAGTCCTGGCACTGCCACTGACTCGCTGGTCTGTCCATATTTTGCTTAAGATATAAAGTTACCTGCTTCCTGAGGTTTAGCTTTATTGCAAAAAGCAACTCAAGCTAAACAAGCACCAGCTGCCCAACAGTCCTATTTTATGCCCCTTACTCAACCCCTTGCTCATCCTTAGGACTCTTTGCTTCTTCATACAACCTAGCACTGTCAGCAAGACTGTGAGCTGCAGGCAGGCAGCAGAAATGAAGCTGTAGGTCACTGCATGATTTTCACTTGCAAACTGCATGTAGCATGAGTGACTCTACTACAGTGTCCAAGGCAGAATGACTTACTCTGTAGCTTGAATACTGAGATAAGAGGGACAGCTTCATAGAGATCCTGGTTATAAAAGTTAAGCTAAAGATATTAGGAGATGAGCAAGTCAGGACAAGTAGCATGAAGTTCCAGATGGAGTACTATTCTCAGTCCTCAGAATCAGTTCTCAGAAGACTTCTTTCAACTCAACCCTTGTAGAATCTATTACAGACCTCATAAAGGGTGTCAGTCACTTCTCCCAGGACAGGACAAGAGGTTTAGATTGGAGATTAGCAAGAAGTTCTTCACTAGACGAGTTTTCAAGCATTGGAGCAGGCTGCCCACTGAAGTGGTTGGGTATCAAAAAGATGTGTAGATGAGATGCTGAGGGACATAGTTTAGCAGTGGACATATCAGTGTTAGATTAATGTTTGGACTCGATGATCTTAAAAGTCTTTTCCACCCTAAACAATTCTATGATTCTATGATCAAGAGCTCATGAAAATTTTCCAGTTGCATTCAGCCAATAGCAACATGAATTCTGATTAAATTTATATTCATTACTGGCTTCTGCAGCCTGAGGATTCAGCTTCGAATTTTTGCAAATACTAGTTGATCTTCCTTTCCCAGAAGAACAGATTTAACTCTAGTAAGTTTTACTTTCTATTATTTTTCCTTTTACATATGTGGAGCTGCTTTTGAAGCATACCACAATTTGAAGGCGTATAGCACAAGTCTGAAAGCCTGGCCTGTGTAGTTCCTGCTTTTTAGGAGTAAGCGTTATGCTTTAAGAAAGCTGCGGTGCTGGCCTTGCTCCTAAATGTAACTTAGAAGCTTAATGTGAGAGACACATTTATTCAGCTGCACTGATTGTCAGGACCAGATACTAGATGGAAGTAGAGCCAGTGTTGTCTCTGATCGTTTTCTTATTATTTTGCATCCCACTCTGTTCCCCTACGAAGGACTTGTAAAACTGCATGCATTTATTGCTTCCTCTTTTGCTTTTAGAGCCCACACAGGCTGTCTCATTTGCATGTGTGAACTTATACTATATTTACAGATGAAAACTAACCTCTGTGAACTGGTTTTGTTGACCATGTTTATATTAAGGAGGCTAGAAAGAAAGGAGGACTCATTATATATTTGGAAGGACAGCTCATGAGCTTGAGGACAATATTGCTTTTTTCACTGCACTGTGGCATGCATTGTCTGTATTATTTCTGCTTTAATAGCCAGAGATCTAGATTTCAGCACTGGTATAGTTAGTACTATCATAGGAAGCCTCTTCAGCTGTCACCTAGAACCAATTGTCTTCTTCTTAGTGGTGCTTCCTCAGCATTGTGTATAACACTTGCATTGGGAAGCTAGAAATAGTCAAAAGGCCGGTGAGCTATTTCACCTTGAGATGGAAATGCAGCAAATAAGAAAGAATGTAATTTATGAACTAGATGAAGAAAGTCCCATTCTGAAAGTCCCTGGCAGTCTGCATTTACTTCAAGAACTGAACATGCAAAGACAGAAGATGTGGAATCACATCTGTTCTAAATGGTTGTTGCATTGGTGACAAACAAGGCAAACGTGTGTAAGCACCCCTAATGACTGCTACCAGCCAGGAAAGGGACTTTGCATCCAGAGCAACATGACGCCCAGGAGACAAGAAGAAAGGGAAAGCTTGAAGGCCACTTATTCCAGGCTAAATCTCACAACAGAGTTCTAGATACACCATTGACATATAGGCTTCAGTCTTGCTCATAGACTCCAGGCTTATCTACTTCTTAAGAGAGGACATCCCCAAAGTGGAGTATATTTGAGGAACTTGGATGAAATTGCTGGGTATATATGCAAGGAAGTTTAAGTTTTTATCTTTCATGAGTTTTGAAATTCTTTCTTAATCTTACCGCACTTGATCCTCTGAGGAAGGAGAGCAAGTTTCGACATACTGGCAGCAGAATCAGCATGCAGTTGAAATTCAGACAAGCTGCAGGGGCCCTTGCCAGAGCCAAAGCACGCTGTAATTAAAGAGATGCTGTTATTAAATGTGTTCCCTGAGACATTATCCATGGCACAGATATAGGATAGGCACAGATTTAATTCATGCATTACATCACAACTTTTCATGAGTGTGAGGTCTGGAGTTAATTAACAATATTCATAATTTAGAGTAGTCATGCTCTGGCCAAGTCACAGGTGCATATGCAGGCAGAACACATTCATCCAGATGGACAACTTCCATTTCCAGTTTTGAAATTATACGGTTCTACAAAAAGCTCCCTATTACATCTGACATCAATAGCAAAGCACAAGTCTGAGTCATTAATAGAGTTTTCTGCCCCAAGACTGTAAAGAAATTCTCACTGCTGTGGGTTCAGTTGGCTTGAAGGGTTATGGTAGACAGAATGACAGTTTATGGGGGAAACCATTTTATGTTCTCTGCGTTCAGTTAAGAGAGTGTAGAGAAATTTGTTGCCTCATCTTTTAGGAATGTGTTGCCTTATTATTACTCTTCACATCCTGATTTTTGAGCAAAGCCTGTTCGACAGGAGGCAATACTGACCATATTAATCCAAAGATAACAAAGGGAAGGAAAATATAGTGTTTGCTCCCCTTGCATTGACCATTCAGGTTTCAAATCACAGTTACTGACTTGACGTTACAATAACCTCTAGTTATCCAAGCATGGATCTCTCTGACTTCAGAGGTAACTGCACCATGATTGCAAAGGACAGAATTTGATCTGTAGATCTGAAGGCATATGCAGAACAGGAGTTTATTCTTTGTAGAGGTAAATTGTGGCTTCACAAACCTTTTTCTGAGTGCTGTGTTGTGTAATTTGAAGCTTAGAATGATTTTTCTGTCTGTGATCTGGCTTGTAAAATATATGAACAAACTAATTTTCCTTGCCAAGTGGTCATGACCCGTGTTAGCTTTGGAAGCAAGTTTGCAGTAGGACACATAATGCTGAATTAACCAGTCGGATTATATTGAATAGCCCAGGGTCCAGCACTACTACTGTTCACACACTTAATGAATATGTGAATGAAGATTGCTTGTCCAGCCTAATGTTTTTACTAGCTATTCATGCCATGAAAAATAATTGCAAAGGGAAATTGATTGCATGATAGTTCAATGGCAATATTTTTTCCATCTTTTGCTTAATAAAGCAGCCACAATTCATGTTCACTTTAACTACCAGGAGCATAACAGTTACCTGTAAACCTTTTAGAATGGGATCTCTTCATTTTATGTATCAGCTTTCTAATAAGAAGCACTCTGTCTGCATTCAGTTATCTGTTTAAGTCCTACATGAACCTGTTGATCCAGACACCTGATCCTGTTTCAATCAAATACAAATAGGGAAAAATGATGTGTGCTCTGTCTGTGCCCAGATAATATGTGTTTTGTACTTACACCAAGGAGTACTCTAGTGTAGAAGAATTTTGGTGGAACATCATATACAAGATAGTACCACCAAAACAGGAAGACGTTTAACCCCAGCCACACAAGCTGAAAGAGAAATGAAAAGGAAGCTTTACAGTTTGTTGTTAGACATCAAAGATCTGAATTTACACAGTTCAGATAATGGTTAATTAGTTTATTGTGCTCCGATTTGCACAGAGAGGTGTATGGCAGGGTATAAAGGGTTCATCAGAACTTTTGTGGTGGAAATGGGCTCTGATGTGTACTCACGGGAGTACAGGAGTGGCAATAAACCAAAATACAGCAATGGGTAGCTGAAAATTTTGCATAGCTCAAGGGATTTAGACAGACTTATATAAGGACCATCATATTACAAGTGTTTAGCTAAATCTGTGAATTTAGGTGAATCTCCGAACATCGTTAAAGCTTAGAGGCTTTTCCAACTATCAGTTCCTTAGGCATATTAACCTATGTAAGAGCCAGACTCAGGAGCTGTGCCAAAGGACAAATAAGATTGAGATCTAAATGTAGATGTCCTAAATTACATGTAGGGCCTAGATTAGTAGGAGACTCTGAAGGTATCAAATCAGATAGCAGGAAACGTTCAACACAGGCACTTTTTTAGTGTTCAGACTACCCTAAACTGGGCTTCTTCATTAGCTATACTGCAGTGTTTTCTCACATTTGCACATCCCATGGTGCAGATTTCTTTGGTGAAAGAGAAGTTATTATTGCTTCTCAAACCTATCTAAGGCAGCTGCAAGCCCATCCAGCCAAAGAGATCATAGCGAATCTGGTCATTTGTCCTCCTGGAGCTGGTTGATTGATTTCATATCCCATAGTGAAACTAATCTGTATCAGTGCATTTCCAGCCTAAGTAGATTTACTAGGTGGTGCATGAAAACAGAACAGTGAAAGACTGAGTACTTGGAGAAACCTAGCCTCTGGTTAAAAGTTAAGGATGACATAAATTGAGACATTACAGTCCCTTACTCCTCCTAACCCATACGTTTTGCTAGTTCTTTGTCATAGCTGATGTGGCAAAAACCCTGGGATTAATTTAGATCTTGAAACTGTCATACCTCTGTGGCATAAATACAGGGAAATGAAGGGATTTCCATCGGGTTAAGGCAGTATATGGGAAATCCCCAAATCCTCATTAAAAAGTCAAGCTAATCTCAGGATTGAATACTTAGAATACATATTTGAAGTGAGAGGGCGTCACTCCTACGGATGGTAGCCTGACAACCTGCCCAGAAGACCAAGATGTTTGGCATGATCCTTCATGGTCTCACAGTTCTTCTTGATGTTCACCTATATGGAACCTGGACCCTCTGAAAAACACTGTGATACCCTCTGGTAACTTTGGTTGAATTGCAGCATTATCAGCCATCCACGCTATATTCAAGCTAGGGACAGCGGAGGCAGCATAGGCTGGGGTTAAGGCTGCCATGTTTCTGTTTTGTTGAGGTGCGTCAATAGAAATTGTGCCTATCCTTTTTCTATCAAACACTGGACAAACCTGTACCTAGTCAATGTGCAGTAAAGCTATACAGGACAGTGCAGAACTGTTCAGTAGTGGGTCCAGTGAACTGTCCTTTTAGATGGTTTCTTTATCTGTGACTTCATTAGTTTCCTTCCCTAGCTGACCTTGTTTTATCTTTAAGGCTCTAAGAATAGGTACCTTATTTGAACAAAATGCAAGACGCCTACTTAACTCTTTAAATATTTCAGTTCTGGTGGAGGAAAAAAAAAAAAGGCCAGAATTCATGTCTTGACAGTTTCAACTTCCTCAAGTCACTGAAGGTGAAAGCAACCACAGTTACTCCTTTTCAAAGAACTGTAGTGCCAGGGTTATGTTCCTAAACTCGAACTACACATCTACACTGAAATGTGTAAATATTGATTGTAAATAGCACCTTTTTGAATAAAGATGTTCACATTTCAGTCTCCACAAGTATATGTAAGATCTATGTTTTCTTTTATTCCTCATAATATTTACATCTACTAACCATACACAGCAACAATACCTTAACTGGTATTAGATTTTGCCGTGGTATACTTTTTATTATTTTTAGTTTATATACATATAGAAAATTTGTATATCTGTAGCTGTTGTATCATGCTATGAAAGTGAAAAGAGGAAAACACTGGGATATTAACTTCTATCTGTTTTTCTCCAAGGAGGACTGCCCTGATTGACTCCCTGTCACTTTTAAATATGGCTGGGATTTTCAGTACTTTTATGCCATGCTCAGAATTTGTTTAACCTGCTTTCACAGCTGCTGTATGCAAGCTGTAAACAAGTTCAATTCAAATACTAGTTGTCTTATTGATCTCTCCTCTAAATTCTAGAATCTGCCTCTAATAGAAATTTTATAGCATCGAGACACTGTGCTGTCAGTTACACTCACTTTTGTCTGTAAAAGTGTAAGAAAGGGTATTTGTAATTGCCTTCTCTGTTGAAGCGAGATGTAATGTTACTTGTTTTCCTTAAGTCACTGTTGCACCCAAAACCCCCAGATACTTAAATATTTCTAAGCAAGCAGTTGATAATGAAGCCTACAGCAACTGAGATATCAGACATTGCTCCATAATTTTTTTTTCTCTTGAAGTGTTTTATTGCACTCACTGCCCTAGCTTCAGTATATTTAGATGCATTGTTCACTGGCAGAGTGAGAACTGCTTAGTACAACTTTCTGTAGAACTTTTTACTAGACACAAATGACAATAAAAATTGTACTTACAACGACGAAGATGGACAGTCCTTCATTCTCCACCCAGTTACCCATGATTGCTTGAGACGAACCTGCACAATGGCCCCGTTCTTTCTGAGACAGTGTCTATGTCTTCTCTCATAAGGAAGTGAGAGTAGGAGCTTGCAGCAACCTGTTTCCTTTCTCATTTATTTAGGAAATAAGTTAACCATTGAATCATATCCATAGTTCTGTTTCAAACCTGTCTCTACCATCTTTACATAAAACTTTTCAGAACTCAAACATATATAAACTGTTGAAGTGGACTATTTTTTTCTTTGTGATATACAGGATAAAATAAATAACTGCTAAGGTTTTCTGCTAAAAAAAATATTGCCACTTTATGTAACTTTCAATGCTGAAATGCACGGCCTTGTCTTTTTTTATCACCTCAGGTGTGAGTTGCCATTCCTGCTAATCCTCTTTCATGAATAATCACTAGAATTATTTCTCCTCCAGTAATTCAACATCCACAGAAGCTTCCAAAAGTAATCTAGCACTCCTCTGGCCTAGTACATGCAAGCCTTACTACTTCCTCTCTGCTCAGGCCAAAACTGAGGACGTGTCACTGAATAGACTGTTTTTCATATTTTGCACTCTTTCAGAATCTCCAGCTCCAGGAGCCAGGTCACTGAAGAAAAAAAAATTAAAGTGAACATTTTGCTTTTGTGATTGGAGAGAAAAACGTGGGGAATTACCTAAATGTATTTTAGAACTTACAAGCCAGAGGAGATTTAACTCAAGTGTATTTGTTTAAAAAAGTAATGAAGAGACTTTAATGATTTCTGAATGAAAACCTGCAAAACAGTAGTTTGGAGGAAACCTTGGAATTAAGAGGGACCATCCTTTGGCAAGGTGCAGGCCCTAGGGAGGAGCGAGGTGTCCAGACCTGCCTCCCAGAAGCTTGTTTCAGTGTATATTCCTCCCACTGCACCACAGAAACACTGACTTTCTTCCAAAGTCACTGACACAAGACTGCCTTCCTTCTGAAGAGTTGAAGTGCATGTATGTATGGCGCTCTTTAAAGATCTTTTTAAGCTTTACAAAGTTGCAGATGGGCAGTTTGGGCAGTGGTGTCTCTGCCGGGGCTGCAACACCCTGATGGACTCAGCAGAATGTCAGGCTCTGAAAGCCTGAGCGAGCCCTGTGTAGCCTTGGTGCCATCTTAGCAGCTTTAAAGGACAGCAACCTTCTCACAGGCCTGATTCTGCACCTACCGAAGTAAACAGCAAGCTGCTTAACACAAACTGAAGTTTGCTCTCTAGAGTAAATACTAATCTGATCTGCAACTGCGTGCAGGATGGTAAACCACTAACAAGAGCAGGAGCTGGAGAGGTGGGATAAAACCTGTGTGATTCAGATCTGTCAGAAAAGTGACTCAGCACAGCCTGCCTTACTCTGGACTCTTTTGGAAATCAGCCTTCTTAGGGCCTGATTATGACAGTGATGAAACATTTGCTCACCATGAAAAAATGAGGATGAGGGATGCTGGAGCTGTGCTCTGGCTAACATCTGTCTTCCTGCCTCTACTTCCAACATACCACTGACTTCATTAAATTTCTCCTGGAACATGTTTTCTGTAAGGTGAAATAACTGGCACTTGAAGAAAGATCCATTACAGAAAAAAAACCTACATTTATACAATTTTTTCTAAAACAAATAGACAAGCACAGCTGTATGAATGATACAGGTGACTTCTGTATTGAATTCTTTCTTGAGACATAGACAAGTAAAGGCTCAAGCATGGCCCAGAGATGAAGAGCAATCCTCCACCTCCTCATGTAATCACCTCCTGGCAATCATCTTTCTCCACAAAAGCCTCCCAAGCTTCAGTAGTCTCATTAGACAGATTCTGTGACAAGCAAGGCTCTCATGTTATTTCAGCCACCTGGATGGCCATCCCTAAAGGATGTCAGCAGAGGGTCTCATCCCCTGTATTTGTGTATATGGAGGTAGCCTTTGGGACCTAAACAGCTTAGAGTGGTTGAGTAAGAAAAGTGGAGAGGAAGTTTTGATTTGTGGATGCTCATTCTTGCTCTGAAGATTAGCCCATTCTCCCTTCCCAGAAATATCAGGGCTCTTTCTGCCTTTCTCTTCCCCTTAGTTTAGGCTAATTTACTTAGAGCTTCTCTGGGGTGAGCAAATGTGGGCATCTAGGATGCTCTGAGCTTTGGCATCTCTGCCTTGCATGGAAGCTCCTCAGGCACCAGCGACACTGAAACGTAGATTTAGGGGCTCAGGAAGTTTCTGGGAAGCCATAAACCCAGCAGGAACTGATCTTTGTTTGACATTGTCTTAACAGCCTGAATTACAGGCCTTGAATCAGAATACATTTCGAGTAGTCCCAGCCTAGCTATTACAAATGCATGTAGCTGATCTCATTGCCTGAATTAAAAAGAAAGGAGTATTGGTGCTGGACCCTTCCACAGCTGGTGAGTTCTGGTGTTTCATTGTGTTTGTGTGTTTTCCCATTGGTTTCAAAAGCGATAGAATAACACACAGCAAACTTCACCTGGTTATTGCAAGTGACATATGCAAGTAGAACTGGACAGATGCAGGTAGAACCACCCATGTGCCACCCGTGATTTAATTCTGCTGCTTGCACCTTCTGAGTGAGTGAAACATCTTTGCTATAATGTTACAAAGATGTGAGTATTTTGGTCTGACTTGAAAAGTGCATCCCATACAAGAAAAAGCTGCATTGGCAGCTGTGTATTAAATGCATAGAAGTGTGTAAAACTGGAATGTAAAAAAAGTATTACACACTATTGCGTTCTGTTTCTATTTTCATCCTTCTTTGCACTGAAAAGGTCAGTGAATAGTAATCATTTTGCACCGTAATAGTTTTGCTCGAGTGACAGGACAAGGGGTAATGGACAAAAGCTGGAATGCAAAAAGTTCCACTTAAACTTAAGAAAAAGCTTCTTTGCTGTGAGGGTGAGGGAGCCCTGGCACAGGCTGCCCAGGGAGCATGTGGAATCTCCTTCTCTGGAGGTTTTCAAACCCCTCCTGAACGTGTTCCTGTGTGACTTGATCAATGTAAACCTTTTTTAACAAGGGACTGGACTGGATGATCTCTAGGGGTACCTTCCAACCCCTACCATTCTGTGATTCTATGATTTTGTATTGAGGTTTCAGAGTTCTTCCTTTCCTTGCAGTAATTTTACCACCTTGCTTAGAATTTTAGTTTCTCTCCTGCTCTTTGCAAGTGTTCTGTGTATTCCTGCACAAATTTAATGCCAGGCTGTTGCAATAGGCCTAGGTGTTTCTCATCTGCCTTCTAAAAGAGACAATGTAAAATTCCACATGTATGAACCACAAAAGAGTGATATGAAGAACAGAGCAAACATCTGCTCCATTGCTGGAGATGTTGCCAAGCTGAGGCTGCTGAGTTCCCTCTCATATTGCAGGAGGAATGCCAAGGAGAGACCTTGATTAACCTCTCTTATTTTATAGGCTGAAATCTTTGTTTTGCATGTCTCATGATCCTTGTTTACGAACCTTCCCTTGATTCTGTAGCAAAGAGGAAGAAGCAGACAAGAGACTTGTCAAGCTGTCTTTCCTGAAGGAACTGCCTTTACACGCACAGCCTGAAGCTATCACTGCATACACTTACCTTCACTCAAGGGAAGAGCTTAGTCTGAAATGTTTGCTCTTTCTCTTTTGTTTACAAAATAAATGGTTCCATGCTGAGATGAAAACAGATAATCAGATAGATGTGAGGCAGTAAAAAAAAATGTCAGTGAGACTCCAGTAAAGACTGGTATATCCTTCTATGTCTTTGCTTCACACTATAACCCTCAGTGTAGTTCCCCACTCCAGTACTTCCTCACAATGCCTTTTGCAATGATCATGAGAGACCCACATGCTATACTCAAAAAACGTATATATGATTCAGACACTATTTGTTGTACCAGTCTTGGCTTGAAATCACACAGCACTATCAGGAAACAGGCCATATGGCTGTGCATTGCTACGTTATTGGAAGGAGCAGCCACCACCAGTGATGTACCCTAAGTACAGGTAGAAATTTTATTACATTAAGCTGGCAGCAGTTTCCAGGTAGAGCTGGAGAAAGTTAGGATAGCATAACCTCCCTTGCACAAAGGCAGAGGCTAAAATAACCTGTCTTCCAGTGAGACTGAGCAAGAGGGAGCCCAGCTTGCAGCCGTTCAGCAGGGTGCCAGGTTTTATGACCTGCCAGTCTGGGACTGGAACACATCTCTTTACCTATCCCTATGTAGCTAGGTTTCTCTTCCCATGGCTTCAGATCCAACTGCCTTTACACACGTACCTGTGATAGCCAGGGGGTAACTCTTTTCTGCCTGGAGAGAAAGATTTCACCAGAAGCAATTTCCCACTCAAGAAAATATCTCGCAAGGTGTGAGGGAGAGGGCTGTTTGCTCCTACGCATCGCCTGGAAGTCTTTCAACCCAGCTTGATCCACATTAGATCCTGTAACTTTAGCGGCAGAGCCGCAGCTCAGGGGCAGCTGCGGGTGTGCAGCTGTGTCGGCAGAGCCCGGAGGGCGAAGAGCCGGGCAGGGCAGCTCGGCAATGCCACCCTCTGGGCAGCACCCGTTGAGACAGCCGCAAGGACACCAGCCCATGCTCTCCCAGATCTTCCCATCCAATGCACCTGCCCTCAGGTCCCCTTATCTATAGCATCCCTCTTAGAAATCTCTTTCCTGCTTTTCCCTCTCTCTTTCAGCTGGACTGCCAAATCTCATTTCTGATTATCGGCTCACGATTGGAAAGACTGGGGAAGGACCTCCAGAAATCCATTAGCTCACCTCCCTGCTTCCAAATAAAACCCACTAGAGCTGCAACACTCCTGACGCATGTTGGCATCACCAATTCCACAACTAGAAAGTGTCTCACAGCCTGCCATATCTGTGCATTAGTAGCTCATCACTGAGAGCGTGCTATGCACAGAGAAATTCTTTTAGAAATGCACAAGGGGAAAGGTCAGCTCATATGGTGTTGCAATGAGCAATTACATTGTGCATCACTTGTGTATCTTGGGTTTTATTTCACTCTCTTGTTATCTTCCCCTTCATTATTATTAGTCAATTATTATTAAACTGGTCTTACCACAAACCATTAGTTTTCCTCATCCCACTGGGCAACATTATTCTCACACTAAGTTCAACACATAGCACCACAGCAGCTACCAGGAAGAAAATCAACTCTGTTATTTGTAGGAATGCTGGAGGGGACAGAGTCAGGACAGTTGACCTGAAATAGCCAAAGGGCTATTCCATGCCATAGAATATCATGCCCAGTACAAAAACTGGGGAGAGCTGGCAAGGGGAGGCCAGTTGCTGCTTGGGTACTGACTGGCTCAGCATCAGTCAGCGAGTGGTGAGCAATTACATCATACATCACTTGTCTATTCTGGGTTTTATTTCACTCTTGTTATCTTCCTTTTAATTATTATTATTGAATTATTATTAAAGTGGTCTTACCACAAACCACCAATTTTACTTGTTTTCAGTTATTTTCCTCATCCCACCAGGGCAAGTGGGATGGAAAGGATGGAGCAAGCAGCCGAGTGATTCTTAGTTGCTGGTTTGGGTTAAAACATGACAGCAAGATAACGTGATACAATGAACTGTGGCACTGAGGAACAGACCTTTGCTCAAAGCTTTTTCTTAAAAATGATCCTTCTGAAATGTGATTCATCCCTGTGCAAAGACTCATTTTTATGTTTTCCTTCACTTGTTTGTCATGATAAAGCTTTTTTACTTCTGGATTTGTCCTGGAAAATTAGACACTTGTCTGAAAGTAGCTTGCAAAGCCCTACCTGGCTTGTTGCACTGGGGAGAAGCTTGAAAGCATCCATCCGTCTTTTTGGAAAGCTTAACAAAGACACAAATGACACACAACCTGGGCTTTGAATTGGGACAACTTTCTTCCAGGCTGAATTCCCATTGGATGAATAGCTTCTGAAGCTTCTTGTTGCAAGATTGTTTATAGTACTTTATACACACATATATATAAAAATATATATCTCTCTATATATACATATATCTATCTCCTGTAATATATATTCAGCACTTGCATTAAAAATGAAATTGAGTGGATTAGACTGGGGAATACAACTTCTACAATATTACTTATTCATTCCCTTTCTTGTGTTTATGATCTTTTAATGTAAGGTTTGATGTTTTAATGATGTTCTGCTATTTTTATTGCTCGGGCTTTCAGGGGGATAGCAATAAGCTTGAGATAACTCAGATCTTTCTCAGCTGGATTTAGAGATCCTTCTCCTGCCTAGTTTTCTGCCAAAGCTAATGGAGCTGTGTCCATCTGCAACAAAAATCAGAGCTTTTGACTGCTGATTACAGTGACCTACAACATTTTCTTTTATATTCTGGGGCACAACCCCACCTCAATAAGCCTTTTGCTACCTGGAGTAGAGAATGTGCCAAATCATACTCCCATCCTTTGCCAATGGTTTTTTTCATACAAATATTTTTTTACTCATGCTAAAACTGCAATGTTTTTTAGTCCACTGGAATTTCTTGTGAATAAATGTAATGTGTAGGACCACAAACAGTTTGTGTTTTTAAATTTTACATCTTCCATTAGTAAATCTGTCCTTTCTTTGGCTAATTCTTATCTTTTTTTCTTGCAGAGGACTGCTTATTTGCTGTTACACCCTGGAAAGAAAAGTGATGTATGCTTTATAAAGATAGCAGCTCAAACACATAAGGCCTTGATTGCTACAGGACAAGTGATTTATAGGTGTTCACTAATGGATTCTTGCTTGGGGCCCTTGGAGGCTTCATTTTGTACCAATGGTGAATTACGCTGAAGAGTTGGGTGTAATTGGCATTTGAGTCATTTGGTAAGTTAATGGTACAGCACTCTTTAGCTTTCCCTGAATTTGCCTTACTATCCATCTTTATGTCACAACATTGACATAATAACTGAGCTCTGTATTTCACAGCAAGGCAGAAGTAATTTTTCACTTATTACATTTCTTGCCTGTTCCCACCTGATAACCTGTCTCCTCTGCAGTGTCTTCTCTTTCCTCTTATTCTGAAGTAGTTTGGTTCATTTCTGATCCACTCAGCTAAATCACCACAAATAAGGCTTAGCATATGAGATGTCTGAGGTTTCTCCAATTTATTATATTTTATCTTTCTGTAAAGAACAGACACCGTTATTGCAGGGCATAACATCTTGTCAGCTGATGAAGAAAACATGACACAAGCAAGAATCAAACAGTTACCACACAGTGTTAAAAACTCTCTGATATATCTCATGGGTCATTATTTTTCTTTATATGCATAAGGAAAGTGAAATTAGCCAAGCAAACTGCGCATACTAGGTCAGTGGTAACACTTCTGTTCTGGTCATAGGAATTGCGAATTCATAGGGCGAAGTAGCCCACCACAATCAGCGAACACAATAATTACTAATTACTCCACAGTTTTAAGTACTCCTCGTTTTACTTGTAGTCCCAAAGTTGACACTACTCCTTTCTGAAAATTTCATTTCCGTTCTGTTTTTTTTTTTCCAGTGACACCTGCATGCTTTCCAATGACTGTACTGCTCACTATTATTAAGATTTTCATTGTGGCAACAAGGAATTGATGCCCTCGTGAGTTCAGCCCTTTTCAGAGCCATACAACTTTGGCTCTAGAGAGCAGCCCTACTGAAAAACACAGTTGAGTGTTTCACTTTGCCTTGTTTCTCTATTTAAAACAACTGCCACAAAGCAGAGGCTAAGACACATATTCTGAAGAACATAACTGGTGTTATGAGGGCCATCAACTGTAGAACTGAAGCAATTGCGAGCACCTCTCTCTCCTATTAGCTGATGAGTTTAGAGTATGTCTTACTACAAAACAGATTCACAAGAACTATAAATCCATGTATAATGACAACAAAATGTCTTCAAGGTGCTGTGCTACTGTTTTGATATTTACCTCCCCCTCTAGATGGGAGATACAAGTTAATCTTCACCTTGACAGCCTCTGGCTTTGCTCTCCATCTGAATCCATTCCTATTATTTTTTTCCTGAAAGTATCTGTGGCTGATTTAAGCTCTATACTGACAAGGCACATTAATGAGATGAAAAGAATAGCTGATGAAAGAATTTTTATAAGTTAATGTCTGTAATGTCTATTCCCTGTCACTTTGTTTGCTCTGTCAAAATAGGAACTTAAACAATTATGAATGTGAAGATACAAAATGTTTAAGACAAGTCTGTTTCTAGCTCATTAAATCAAGCCTCACCTTCAGGGCAAAAAAAAAGTTACAACTGTGATATTATTTCAGAAAAATCTTGGTAAGTAGCGTCCAAGTAATTAGCTCCTGTCCCCTGCTTAGATGTGTTTACCTTTGAATGCTAGTCTCTGATTAGAAGCCTTTAGGCACAGCAGCATTCACATTTGAAAGGCAAAACTTTTATACCAGAATACAGACACTCACCAATTCTTTAAAATTCAATTTCAATGGCAAGAGATTTTCCTTATGACTCTGAGAAATCCAGTAAAGGGTAAAATGTTTCTCTTTTTTTTTCCCCCCAGGACACAAAGTTGTCTTTCATTCTAGGGTGAGATTCAGTAAACTTGCACATTGTCATTTTGAAGCACTTACCTTTCATTTTGACTTTAGTTTTAGGGTGAACTCAAGAGAACTAACAGTTTTATTATACCTACTTGTTTTGGCCAGCCAGAAATTACATAATCTTTAACACTTCTTACTTTTCAAATCCTCTCTCTCCAGTGAATCAAATTTACCATCCCAGCCAAGTTACTATTTATTCTTGTTATATGATGATTCCTGAGTGGCTAGAGGCACTCACCTCAACTGCATTTTAGAATATAGGATTATAAATACCCACTATGGTGTTTGACTTGAAAATATCTCAGTTCAAAGTCTTGTTTTTGTTGGCATCTAAGCTCTTCAAATTGGCAGAAAGCAATAGAAAATAGTTCATTGTTTTAGATATTTTCAGCTGCTATTGGGGAAAAAAATTAAGGCACCAATTTAAAGGATTAAAATTTAATTAAAAGATTTTTTAAAAAAATCCCCAATTTCAATTTTTTAAAAACTAGATTACAATTTACCAATCCCAATTATTCACTAGTTTTGAGCTGGGCTGCAAATGTCACCAGACTGGCTTGCAAGTAACAAATCTTTTAAGACAGTGCTCATTTTAGTTATGCATTTTTCAAGTCTAACAAAACCCTGTATTTTATTAGAATGGTTAGAAATTTACTTTAAATAGGTTGTTCTGCAATCAATGGAACAATTCAGAAAGTATAAAGTCCTGTAGAGTCCCTACTGGATCCTTTATACTAAAGTCACAGCTATTACTTCCTGTGACTTTATGATGTCCTCCTCCTCTTGTTTCCCTCTATATCTCTCAATTCTCACAGTTTCTAGTCCTCTTTCACGCTAAGGGCAAGAGGTAGCAGATACATGGACTGCTGAGTGGTTCACCTAACATATGCTGCTGATTGCTTCTTGCTAAGTGGTCAGCAAGGTCGTGCTGAAACCTTTCTTATCAGTAGGATCATCTTATCAATTCCTATCTTTTTTCTCCTGGGAGCTGGTGGTCTTAACAAAGGTTGCATAAACCTCTTTATTTCCTCAGATATCGGCCTTCAGGAAAATTTAGTTTTTACATGTCCACCAAATATGATTTGTTCTGGGGAGAAAAGAGCTGACAGAGAAATAGTGTAGTGACAGAAGCTTTTCTTTAACAAACCATGTTGAAAACAGAAGTTATCAACTTTAAGCCTAAGTCTGAAATTTTTCACTGAGGCTTTAATCACCATTAGATTAGAAAGTAATACACTAGATGCTCATTTAAAAACCTTCATTGAGACTAAAAGTCATGTCTCCAATAAAGATTTACTTACTTGCTATGTTTTAGGGAGCACAGCTCTTACTAGCAGATGGTGGTGTTCATCACCACCAGGGCTTCTAAAATCTTTTGTTGCTGCTGAAAATAAGACCATCATTTAAGTTACATGCACACATTGCTATTTGTTACAAGGTTATTTATTTATGTCTGTATTTATAAAATACACAGGTGTATATATATATATATATATATATATATGTATTTATATTTACAAACACTGAAATGTGTTAGAAAGTTTCTATGCATTCATGTGGTTCCACAATAGTCTTCAGTGTGGATTTTGCTGGCAAGCATATGGTAAATCCAGGTAAGCATGAAACAAGCGTGCCAAAAAGTAAAAAGATCCCTTTTAAGTTAATGATTTATTTCTGACTCCAAGTGTAAACCAACTAAATATTCTCATCCTAACAATAAACCTTCTTCCATAGAACACTGGTTTCTCAAAGAGCTTGCCTCCTACAAAATTTTCAGCTGAGTCCCAAACCAAACAGCATTGGAAGCACCACTGGGTGGAGGTAAGGAGCTTCCAAATCAATTACAGATTATTCTTCCATCAGGCCTGCTTGAAAACAGTTATTCTGCTGCATGGTGACAGATGACAGTGTGTTATAAAATCTTTACCTTGGATTTCTGAAACCAGAAGACTAAGAACTGATACCAACACAACTGAAGGGAGCATTTCAACACTTTAATTTGTAGTGTTTTACAAATACAAAATAAAACCTATGTATCAGATCTTGCATACTCTTACACCCATGAATAATGAGCAATGCTTTGTGTGGCTCAGGACTAGTCAAGTGAGAACAGTTTAATAACAGTATGCCTATAACTTTCCATTAAATACACATATCTCTAACATTCACAGAGGGGAGTGAAACCACAGCAAACCTGCAGCAAGAGCTCACTCATCCATGCATGTGGCTAATACTGTCCTCTGAGTGCAGCTGCTGGGTGTACTGATAACAACACTGTCTGGACTGTCGTTATCCTGAGAAAAGCTGCCTCTCCTAGCATTATCACACACTTGAGAAGAATGAGCTTGTCCCTTAAAACACTGGTCTTAACATTATCTTTGTCTCTATGACTCTCTCTTATGCCTTCTTTCTATCAGCAATGGCAACACAGCTACCCCAAAACATACACAGTTTAAGTTAATCTGCAATACCATTCAGTTAATCTGCACTCCATGCTGTGGTGACATGAGGCACTGCAAAAGCAACCACCCTTGTGTTTAACCTGCTTTTGGTTAGTGTACACAGCTAAGGCAAAACCATATGATGGTAATATAACCCATATAAACCTCTTTTAGTTTTCTTTCCTCTCATAACAGTGATTTCGATATTCAATTCCCTATGCGTGCATTTCAGGACACTGGTATAAAAAATAGGAAGTAATATGGCACACTCTAAAAATATGCATATACAGTCATCTTCATCATTGGTATGTGGAGTTCAGTGCTACTCCCTATGTATACATGCTGGACTCCTGGCTGTGTAACTCTCCTGCTGTTCACTGTAGCACAGGCATTTCACCAGCTGAGGTTTGTGAAGCTTCCATCGTTTACAAATGTCAAAATCCCACTTACAGTGTCCAAGGCCTGCTTTAAGGATTTGAAAGCTCTCTCTTTAGATATTAAATACTTCTACATGTGAAGCCACTTTCTTTCTCCTCAAAGACTAACATTTGAGACCTAGGTACATCTGCAGATAGGCAACATCCACAATTCCCTGATTATTGATGAGTATCCAGTTATAAAGTCAGATACTCAGTTTTAGCTAAGAACACCTGAAAAGTTGGCCCTATGTGCTAAACTCTACAGGTTTGGAAGCAAGGGTTACATTCTCACTTGCTCCTTTAACTCATTACTGGAACAAAACAATAGTCTACTTCTAGAAAAGTACAGAAAAATGCTATTCTCTACTTCTACATATTGAAGTACAGAGAAATACAGTAGTGTCTTCAAGGAGTCACTTCACTATTCTATGCTCCTCAGAGAGAGAAGGTGGAACTGAGGTGTTTGGTGTCTTCCCCAGATACGTGAGGTACATTCCCATGACAAATTCAAGCAAAAAATTCCCATTACCACCCACTAATAATTTAATGAGATCTAACCCCCCTGATACATATTAAGCATATGATAAAAACCATAGCTCCATTGTAAAACTGAAGTATGAAGACATTAATTTACAGTGCAGCAAAGAATAAATAAATAAAACCAGCTTAGGTCTTCGCAGCACTCCATGACACATATTTCATTATAAATGACCTCAAACTCGAACTTGAGACACATAATGCTGGCATCATCCCTACTGAAGAACTTCACATCCTCCATGGTGGCAACAAGATGGAGGCTAAGCTTAGGACACCAAGAGATGCTTTGTGTCATGAATTATTTGTTTCCACTAGCAGCCATGATGTGTAATACACAGAAGAAACGCAAAGTGCAAGGCAAAAAAAGTGCAAAAAAGATTTCAGTGAAGTTTTGAAAATACAGTTGCTTTTGTGCATTTCCACTAATTCTTGGGTGTCCATTTGCTAAAGCTTTCTCTGTGAAATGCAGAAACATTTATTTGTAGCGATATAGTGCATAGAAAAAAAGTCAACAACTTCCATTTCTCCTTTCAGATTTCAAGCCTGTGATACTTCTGAGGTAAAGAGGTCAGAGGGCTTTGAAATATTGATCTAGAACTAACTATGACATATCACAGCCTCAAAAAGAAAGACTCGGTGTCTTCTGCTCCCACATAACAAGGTACTGAGTTGTCTGCTTGGTGTACTACCAATCCCCTGACAATCAGGGTAGTGCTTCTCTCAACTTCAGTCATCTAAAAGGCAGATGGATAGTCAAAACTAATTGCCAAAGTATCTGGTTAACACTAACAGATCTCCAGAGAATGACTCATATCTCCTGCATTAGAAGACATTTTAAGATGGTTTGAATTATTCCCTGGAGATGTGCTCTGGAGAGCACCTAGTACTTCACGACCTACTTGATTTCTAGATATTTACACAAAGTGAACACCATTCTAATACCAGAACACTAAAAAGAAGAAGTATTAGATAAATGGTAAGGTCAGAAAAATGAGCTGTTACATAACATCACAATGAATGTGTTAAACTTAATTCCCTTACTAACAAGCAGCCAATATGAAGGGTAAAACAGTGTAAAGCCAATAACTCTCTTCTCAGTAACAGTCACATTTCAGCATTAGTGCTGGCTAATTGGCTGTTTCTTGGCAACCTAGACTACAGTGCATTGTACAAGTCCAGTTTTTATACCACAGAGAGAAGCATTATCTTATTACACTGATGAGAGTGTAAAAAAGACTGCACTTTGATCAAAGCAGGCCACAGCTACAGTCAATACATAGTCAAGGTCTATGCCATAATGACATCCTATCTGAAAGAAAATACATTCCCTTCCATCCTCAGATTTCCTGAGTAGGATGAGCATCAGGTCAGTTTTTGAAGGATGCCTCATTAATGATTTCAAAATACACACATGATAAGAAACATATGTGCAAAAACTCTGAAACAGAAGTCTACGAGCAGTGATTGCTCTCCATACACACACACATACACAGATGCACATACTCATACAGTAAGTTTTCCACAAAGGTAGGCTTGTCAGTCGCCACATAGTGCTACACGTGAAAGAAAGAGATCCCATCCACAAGACACAATGTCCAAGACACACAACATTCCCAGCAGGTGATCTGCTACCTTCCAAAGGCACCTACTTGCTTCCAGTTGTACTAGGCATTGGAAGAAACACTTTGGTGAAGGTTCCCCTCTTGTGAATCTATTGTCTTGCTACTGTTCCACGCTTCGCCAGTATTCTCTGGAGATTTCACCTCTGCCTTTTCTGTCAGTACGGCCGATTTGGGAGGCTTGCAAATAAAGCAGAGGAACTTGCAACAAGACAGCAAGCCTTCAGAAATGCTAGATGAGAAAAGCTTTTTGCACGGGTGGCAGAACTGGTAGAACACCAACATAAAGAGGACAGCCATGCAGTAACCTATCAGGAGCTGCAAGACCAATAACGGGGCGCAGACGTACAGGTAGATGTCGGTTTTGTAGACGTACCACATGAGCAGGAGGAATGCATTCTCGATGAAGCGCAGCATGTAATACACAGTCAGTCGGTACCAGTTTTGGGATTTGTTAATTAAGTCGGGATCATTGAGCTTCACTTGCACTGCCGACCAGCAGAACATGTTAATGCCAGCATACAGGAAGGTGAGAAGGCACAAGACGATGGTAGTGCCGACCCTGCTCAATGCCTTCTCTATGTTCTCGGGAAACGGGGACTTGCTTTGCCAGAAAAGAATCCATGGGTAGAAGAAAAACCCAAAGAAATTCATCAGCACGACGGGAAGAGTCCAGATTTGAAGGACTGAACTGAAAAGGACCAGCACCGTAACCCGTGTTGCAATCTCAAAGCTTCTCCACAGGAATATGCAGAGGTAGGCGGCTGGTTTCACGCTGACAGCATAATCATCATACTTAATCTTAATAGCCAGGATGTTGCAGCGTAAGGCCCCATAAACAATTGACAGGAGAGAAAGGACCATGAAAATACCTACAAAGAGAAAAGACAAATCAGGATCTTCAGCTTAACAGAAGTTGAAGACATTGCATTGAAGGTGTGCAATAAGCAAGAGAATCTCAATCTCTCACACTACTCCACGAAGCACAGGGCTACTACTCCTCTCTTACAGATGAAAAACTGCAAAACAGAAGGTGAAATTCTGGAGTAACTTGGACACGTGGACACCTCAGTGCTTGTGACGTTCTGTGTCAAAGTAAACTGCCTATGCTCACAGAAAAGCTCTGTGATGGAGCTCAGAATTGAAAGGCAAAGGAGTTTAAATGCAGAACTATATGCACTTTCTCTGCCTGTGTAGACAGATCTGCTCACCTGTCTACACTATGTTTTCCTATATATCTGTCTTCTTTGTGTACAGAGAATCTTAGAATGGTAGGGGTTGGGAGGGACCTTTAGAGATTATCTAGTCCAACTCCCCTGCAGAAGCAGGTCCACCTAGATCAGGTCACACGGGAACGTGTCCAGGTGGGTTTGAAAACCTCCAGGAAAGGAGATTCCATACCCTCCCTGGGCAGCCTGTGCCAGGGCTCCCTCACCCTCACAACAAAGTATCATGCATTTAAAAACAACAGTCTTTTAAAAAATGTCTTTAAATTCAGATCAACTTTCAGTATGTCCCATCTACCCCGAATCCCTCTAGTGAAGGTTTCACAGCATTTAAATTCTGCAGAAAGTGAAGGCAGAGGCTTCCCCTCCAGAAAAGACAGGGGAAAAGCCATCTGGCACTGCAGGAGGGAGTCTTCTCTTGCCACATTATGTAAGTAAAAGAGTATAAGAAACCTGGAAGTGCAAACTAAACATTGAGAGGCACTTTGATGTTCAGAAGTGCTGACTACTTATGGTTTTCTTCATGTCCATACACTTTCTTCACAACTGTTACCAACATGCTGGTTTACGGGACTAATTTTAGGTACCTCCAATGAGTACTTTTAGATTTAGTCTTGAATTGTGTCCACGCAAGGAACACTTCAAGCGCTAACAACTTAAGGACAGTAAAAATGATTCAACTGTTTCTGCTGAAGTTTCAACGAAACTAACCAAGTGAACTAGCCACGTGAGAGGGCACTATATTGCATCAGATAAAATAATCAGAATTGAGAGTTCTTGATTTGTAAATTAATTTAGGCAACCAGTGCTTTCTGCAGCCTTCAATTAGTTCATGTGTCAATACCCTACAAATGAACTGGATTCCCTCCTTTGCTATAGTTACATGGCCACGACTAGTAGTTCTTTTTCTAGTTAAAGTTATTAATTTCTAAACATGCCTTGGAAAGAAAAAAGTGCATTTTAGGATCTCTAACGACAGTCTCTATCATTTTAGCTAACCTCTCTCCCACCCTGATTCTCCAACACCTCTGGATTAATTTGGAAAAGAATGAATTTATATTTTCTATCTAATTTTCCCATAACATTTGCCGTATTATATGGTAGCTTTGTAGATATCAGTTTAGTGGTGCACACATTCTCTGAAAATGTTTTTGTATTTGCTTGTCAAACACATCCCTAATAGGTGTTTTTAAAAGTCTTTAACACTGTACTTGATCTGAGAATTTTTTAATATTATGTCTTAAAAGTGCATTGGCTGAAAGCAGAAGAGAGTGTCAAGAATACCACTTGGTATCCTGTGGCCCTTTACAAAGTCTTTTGAGCCAGACCTAGAACTGTGAAAGAACAAATAACTCCCAGCAGCTAATCCAGCAAAAGTATTTTCTCAGAGTTGAGGAAAGAAAAAATGTAACCCACTAGGGACAGGGTGCTGCTGGAATTCTGCTTGCTTTCTGCTTTGATAAGCTGAGACCTTCATCTTGTTACACAATTTCATTTTAGGGCTTCTATATTCATCTCAAACTTGTCTTAAAAAGTCAAGCCTTCAAAAACAGGCATTTCTCCATTGACAGAAACGAGGTCACATCGACTCTGGTTTAATACAGTAGTCCAGTCCTGTTCCTTTCCCAAAAGTTCAGTACTGTCACCAAGCCTTCAGTTCAAACAGCACTTTTAAGTCCCCGGGAAAGATGGTTTGAAGCAACCACAAAGGGAAACATGGGAGGGTGACATTATTGTTGCTTTTACTCAGCAGGCAAAGAAGTGAAAATTTAAAAGGCAAAATACCTTCCCCTGGAATAGTCCCAAATCTCCTGAGAGTCCTTACAAATGTAGCATTTCTCTTCTTCCTTCCTACTCCCAGAAGGCTGTACTTTTCTTACAAATCAGAGATGCACACTCACAGAGTCATTCAGGGAGGCACTGTTTTACTTGTTGTGACTTTTTGGGGTTTTTTTTTTGTTTTTTTTTTTTTTTTTAATTATGTCTTAGGTCTTTTCAAGATCTCATCCTTTCCACTTCAGAAATTGCTAAGAGAGTGAATTTGTCTCTAGATGAGCTACATCACAAATATCTATTTCTGAAACTATACACTCAGATGAAGACTCATTAATTACCTATTGTATCTACTATAGTTTTCTAAATTGAGAATCAGAATTCTTGAAAAACAAGGGCACCTACCTTGTTGCTTAGGGTATTTTTTTGCCTTAGGATACAATTTTTTTGCCTAAGGATACATTTTCAACAGTTAGAAATAACTATTAATACTCAAAGTATATTGTTTGAACAATGAGAAAAATATTCTGTCGTCAGAGCTTAATGAGTTGAAAAGAAACAAATGCAGAAGCACCTTAAGACATCTAGTAAGACCACATGCAAAGCCCAATCATGAATATTTGGAAAGTGACACTGAAAACATCAGTAAGTTGAAAAAAAATAAATAATCATCAACCCAAACCTTTTTGTTCTTGAAGGTGGCAATCACTGCCTCAAAGTTTATTTTTTTTTAAAGTATTTTTTTAAATGGCAGAAAATTCACTTTTTGAGATTATTTTGTCACTCTCAACAATGTTTGAAAATGCTAACTTGACTGCTGATAACGGCATAAAAAATGTAAATGTATAGAAAGATTGCTCTTAACAGAAGCAGATCTTCTGCATTCAATACTGCACACTGAGACTGGACTTTTATTCAAGGGCAACAGGCCAAGTCATGAATCCTCCACCTCCAGCTAGCTGGTTTTGTAATTAATGCTAACTCAGGTCTTTTGGGCACCTCTTGGCTTTGCACTTCTTCAGGTGGTACAACCTAAGTGAAGAGATCCTGATCCAACAGCATGTAAGTGGACTTGAGCCTGATGCTGGTCCCTTCTGCTGTTCCTGGTTTCAACTTGGATGGAGCCAATTTTCTTCCTAGTAGCTGTAGCAGAGCTCTGTTTTGGGTTTATGCTGAAGAGAATGTTGATAACACAGAGATGTTTTGGTTATTGCTGCGCAGTGCTTGAACAGTGTCAAGGCCTTCTCTGCTTCTCTGCCCTGGCAGTGAGTAGGCTGAGGATGCACAAGAAGGTGGGATGGAGCATGGCCAGGACAGCTGACCCAAACTAGCTAAAGGGACATCCAATACCACAGAACATCATGCCAGTTTGTAAACTGAGGAGAGGTGGCTGAGAGGGGCAAAATGCTGCTAAGGCATTGGTCAGTGGGTAGTAAGCAATTGTACAGAGCATCACTTGTCTTAGTAAGGATCCGTGTTTATCTGATGAATGGACTGCAGTAGACATGGCCCTGGTTTCTAAAATACAGATTAAGAACAGAAAAACAAATCCACCACTTTCTGTTTTTTTTTTTTCTTTTAATTTTTATATTTTAGAATGTCAGCTGCTAGAGAGATGGCTTCTAGGAGACATGAGATGACTACTGCATTTGCTGGTGGGCTGACTGAACTCCCCGGTGAGCCAGCTTATCTCTAGTTGTTTACCTCACCCGCAGAAGGTCACCTGAACATCCTGTGACTCAGAATTTCTCTCAGCGGTGACTGATAAAAGTCAGAAGTAACAGGGCATTACAAATCATTATTAAATATGCAATTCTCTAATCATCTGAAATACAGCACTTCTCACTGGCAATCATGACCAGTAAGGTCAGCACCTGTAATAGAAGAAATACAATTAAAAGGTGACCTTTCCCAAGCAAATGCCACCTGCAGCGAAGTGATTGGAAATTTTCTTAATTGCACTGCTCGGCAATTGCATTCAGCTGCTTTGTTCTCACCCCATGTCAGATGCCATGGTTATTCAAAGAACCTACCTTAGTTATGAAGTACTCGAAAACTGGCAGGAGTAATGTCTTTCAGGTAACTACTGCTATGACCTTAAACAAGTACCTTTATATAAAGATCTTAACCTGCTGTAATATCCTTATGAGCCAAACTGCCCTTTGGTATACTAAAGTTTTCAATTCCCTGAGTTAAGGGGAGAACTCAGACATTATTATAAAGGCTTCTCCAAAATCTTAGTTCTTAAGGTACCAGAACTGAAGAAAGTGTTCAGATTTGTGACACGTCACCCTAGCCTCAGCCTCCCTTGCTGTGAAGCTGGTAAAGACCCTTGGCCCTTCAGGGCGTCAGAGATACAAGAGCTAGTTTGTATTTCAGTGGAAACACACCTCCAGTTCATGTAGGTTCCTTTCTTATACTGAAAAGCTGGAGTAGAGGTTCTTCATTTAGCAGCCAGACAGCAAATCAAGACTTTTTTTCCAAGGAGCTGGAGCACATCCTGGAGCAAGATGTAGAGTCCCACAGCAAGAGAGATGTGTCCTGTAAGTCCATGTGGTGCAACGCTGCTTGGTGAAGGCTTAACAGCTTGGGTCAAGAGATGAGCTGGCCCCATTTGTATATCAGCTCATTGAGTCCTGTCTGTTGAGTCCAAATTTAGAGGCTGGCACAAGTAAAGACAGTTCACATCCTCAATCCATATTTGAAACTGCATTCCTGAAAGTACTTTCTTTGATGCAGCACACCAAAACATGCCCTGCACTGTACCCCAAGGAATTTTCCAGAAAGTTTGCTCAAAAACCAAAATGGATCAGAGGTAAATTATTTTTCCCCTCTTCATGAAGGCAGCACAGTCCTTCCAGTTGCCTCCCTCTCAGGCCATAATGAGAGACAACTTTATGAAATTAGTGTATTTATAGCAACCCAAGTATGCTACAAGAAGTGTCACAGTCTAAAACATGACGATACAAAGATAAACTTGAGCACACCACCACCATCAAAAGCTCTCATGGTGATGAAACCCATTATAGTATGTTTGGTTCTTGTCCAGGGCAGCTATATCTGACTCCCGATCCTTCTCCTCTCCCCTACTCCCAAAATATGGAGGTGATAACAACAGCTCTACCTACTTCTGGCAGCCGTGATCTCCTGCTGCAGGACGCAGATGTAGAGCTGGAGCGTGAGCTGGGGCGCTGAGCCGAGGAACGCCTGGATCACGGACGCCCTGCTGAAGGCAGACCTGTGGGTACACAGCTTGCCTTCAGCCTGGCCCACCTCTTTTTCAATTTCTTCCGAGTACCCATCCTTGGGCATCTGCCTCTTCTTCGTGATGCTGACATATGGCTCTTCAACTCTGCCAGCACGGAAGTAAATGTAGAAGACTTCCACACACCTACAAGCAAAGCAGCAAATAGAGTAACAGGAAAAAAGAAATACAGAAAAGCATAGGTCTTCCCACTCCTTAGTATTTCAAGCTGTAACATACCGAGTCCTAAGTCAGTTCTTCATGGTGCAAAGCCTGGATATTTTTTCCTCTAGGTAAATTTGGGATATGACAGATTCCACTCTTTAAAAGATGAATGACACATGGCTAGAGGGCAAGATTCTGGCAGCGCCCTTTGGACTCCTTGTAGTACTCAGATACGGGAACAGGTTTAGTTGTGAGCTGCCCTCACTCTTTGCTGTCCTGCTCAACTCCTTAAACTACTCATCCACTACAATGTTCATAGGCTGCAAACATAGGACTCAAGTTGGAAGTGTTTCTTTAGATTCTCACCTCTTTCTCTTTTTGTTATCCATACATTTGTGACACATTAATGGAACATAGCAATGAAACCACTTTTCATACATTTGCCTTAAAACATCTGAAGATGTTGGAGAGAAGCTCAGGGTATGAGCAGGTGCAGGCATCTCAAACAGCTGTACTTTTAACTCCTGCTTTACCAAGCAATGGTCCAAAGGAGAGAGAACAAACCACAGCAACAACGAGAACAAGCAGTTTAGAGCTTTACATCCCTGGAAACTGACATTCTTTAAAAATTAGACACAGAAATAAGAACTTTATTCATTTTGTTTATTGCACTGTTTAAGGAATAATAAGCTCAATCTTGCAAAAATACTCTAAATAAGAAGATGCAGTGTTTCCAGTTGCTGTAGTACTTCATACCGGGGGAACCAAATTCTCCCGTAGGTTACACCCTTATGTAGGTGTAACTTACCACAGACTGACTTCCAAAGAACAAACTGGCTCCTTAAGTATCAAAGAAGATAACACAGCCTCAGACATATTTCTGAAAGGAAAGTTTCTGAAACATTCTTCCAAAGACTAATTTTAGGTTGAAAAGAAATTGAGAAAACTATCCTAGGACAGCAACTTGGGTATGAAGGTGTTAAGGATAGGCTTGGACATCAACCAAGACCTGATATACAGAGGGGAAGGGTCAGCTTTGTCTGAGCAGTAGTAACGAGTGTGGATTTACTGAGGCACAGATGAAGTCGCAAGCTGAGGACGAGAGGGAAGAAAACCTCTATTTCTGTCTCACTGCGTAAGGTACAGAGCATGCTGTGGAGGAGTCCACATACAGCAGGACCACAAAGGGTAAGTGGCGTCAAGCACTCAAAAATAAAACTCCCAAAAGCCCAAGCCCAGTGAGGACACAGATCTGTTTTCTCTTTTTTTTGCCTAACACTGGTACAGGCTTCAAGAAGAAAAACAACCGTAGTGTGAGCAGCAGAAGTGGTAAAGGCTGGCTTCTAGCCTGGAGGGCAGCTTTGGGGAGAGAAACTCCCACTGTGAAGGTGATCTGCAGCACCAGCTCCAGTCACATCTCCTTCCGTGGCCAAACACACAAGGGATCTTTTTTGTGTGAGCATCATCCTCTGATGAAGACCAAGCTGTGCTGTGTTCTCTCCTTCCATAGTGCCTGGCTTCATCTCTTTAACCTGGTACAGGTCAGATTAGACCAATGAGTTTTTGTAACGTGCAAGTAAGGCTTCTCTGCTATTTAAAAGCATCTCACAATTACAAAGCATAGAGCTATGCTTGCCTCAGCTTGAACTCCTGTTTACTCCTCAACGTAGCTTTTTTCAACAATTGACAAATCAGAATCTGTTGTGGTCTTTTAGGGGAAAGCTCACCGATGGAACTGTAACGCAGCACTGATGAAAACTCAAATAAAAGCATATCAATTTTTATTTTAATAAACTTGAATTCATTTTTTTCCCTTTATCTGGACCACTAGCAAGTTTCAGCTGTTCTAGATGGAGAGCAGTTTTAGGATCCTGTAGTACTATCCTTGATTCCCTAGGCTTCAGCTACTATTATTACTAAAGCTATTTGAAGTGCCTGGTGTGCTGGAGGCTCCATTCACAACGGTGACTGACTTTCTAGCTTCCCCTTGTTAATCTTTTCAGACCCTGCCAGTCTTGTTCCATGTGAAAGAATTCACACGGGCAAAAATAAAGTGTGAAAAATTAATAAAGCACAACAGCTTTATGAAGCCCACAGAGATTCTGAAACCAACAAATTGATTTTATTCCAAAAGAAAGATCCCAGAACATTTTTATCTCACTTAGTATTCAGAGCCATCTACTCATCCAGAGCCGAGGGCAAGTCTGGAGTTATTACAGAAGATGAGATCTCAGCATCAGCCTCTGAACCCTTGTGGTGTGTGATTAGAAGCAGATGTAGTCTAGGGACCCATCTAACAAAGACGCAGTAATCCCATAAAAGATTCATAAGATTATTGACTATAGCAAATACTGTGACCAACACCATGTTGGGGTTTAAAGCAAGCATTTAATTTGTATTTATTAGCTAGGTATTAAGGAACAGTATATTGTTTGTGATGGGAAATTTTACATCTGTCTAGAAAAGCAAACACAATATGAAATGAATGGTCCGGTGAGCAAACCTTAGAACCAAAGGGAACTTTTGCCAGTACAATGGAATAACAAAAATGGTGCATGCAAGCACAGATTACATCCCTAATCATGTAAGAGACACCCATGCAAGAGTGTCTCTGGAGGTGGTGGCTTCTGAGGCAAATAACAAATACACTGAAGACTCGGGTACGAGCCACTGCCCAAGCAACTGCTTTGGACAGGAGCAGACTGGTAGCTGGTATGCCAGAAAGAAAGAGCTGCAATGAATGTTTAAGTACTAGTGTGCAAGAGGCACATAGACACTTAAGAACCATCTAGGTGAGGAGGGGTCAGAACAGTGATGAAGAATCAATTCAGATCACAGACTTGTGCCAGGTTACAATTTTGTCTATGAAATGTATTCTGGAGGGTTGGGCATCTTGTCTTTAAACGAACTGGCCTGTTTTGTTGGGTTTTTTTAGTATGAAAAACAACTATGAGACAATCCAAGAAGGTGACTGTTTCATGGCAGTGTTCATAGAATCATAGAATAGTAGAGTTGGAAGGGACCTTTAAAAATCATCTAGTCCAACTCCCCTGCAGAAGCAGGTCCACCCTGATCAAGTCACAGGAATGTGTCCAGGTGGGTCTTGAAGACCTCCAAGGAAGGAGACTGCACACCCTCCCTGGGCAGCCTGTGCCAGGGTTCCCTCACCTGAACGGTAAAATATTTTTTTCTTATGTTTGAATGGAACTGTTTGTGTTCCAGCTTCATCCCATTACCCCTTGTCCTGTTGCTAGCTACTATAGGAAAAAGAGTTGCCCCAACCTCCTGACATCCGCCATTTAGAAATTTGTAAATATTAATGAGATCCCCCCTCAGTCTTCTCTAGACTAAACAGCCCCAGTTCCTGCAGCCTTTCCTCATAAGGAAGATGCTCCAGTCCTCTCACCATCTTGGTGGCCCTGCACTGGAGTCTCCAGAAGTTCCCTGTCCCTCTTGAGCTGAGGAGCCCAGAACTGGACACAGGACTCCGAATGAAGCCTCACCAGGGCAGAGTAGAGGAGGAGAAGAACCTCCCTTGACCTGCTGGCCACACTCTTCTTGATGCATCCCAGGATAACATTGGCCTTCTTGGCCACAAGGGCAAGCTTGTTGCCCTCACTGATGTTTCATGGTTAGTTTATTATTTATTATTACGAATTGCTACAGAATGAGGAATTCCCCAGAAGGTCCACTTGCCCACTGCTCATTGCTACTCCACTCCAGAGGAACAAGAGAGTGAGAGATCCCAACTTCTGCACAATCTGTCGCTTGCAGTACAGTGATGACTGGGACTATTTCAACCAATTCTGATGTGGCATCACCAGCAGAAGACACACAGCTGGCCATTTTCACTGCATGTAAAGCAACGACAGTTGCAGTACAGGCTCCGAAGAAACCAAAACTACTCTGAAGAAAAAAAAAAAAAAAGGCAGATCTAGTTTTTACGGTGCAAGTTGAGGTAAGAAAAAGATGGTGCTGCTTTCTCCTCTGCTGCCAAATCTTGGCAGACAGAAGAGATATACTTTTTCAAGGATCTTGATGGTGCCTGTGAGGAGTGATTCAGCAGCAACACATTCGTCTTCTACACAGTCAGTAGGAGGAATAATCTGATCCCTATATGCCTGCTGAGAGCAAGTACCTTATTCCCTCTTTTTATCATGGATGTGTGGGATTTAAATACAGGCAATACAACAGTGGTGTGAAGAGGCAGAAGGCAACAAAAAGGGAAGTTCCCATGGCCAACAAGGGCTCCAAGAGCAAATGTCTAGTCAAGAGGCCTATCCACACACACTCATTGCAAATGTACAAGTAGGTTTCTCTGATGAATTATTCTTTAATAATTGATTTTCTTTAGTGAAGCGTTAAAAAAGACTTATTACTCCTGCAGATTTACTTACCTCTGTCAGACAAAGATTTGTTGTTCCCCACTCATTGTTCTACCTTCCATCTGCACTGACTTTCTGTTCATCCCATCATGGACACCTAACACATCTGCTCAAGAATTAAAATAAACAAGCAAACAAAAAAGCATGGAGAGGTTCTAGGCATATTCTTCCCTCTGGAAAAGAGGGAGATTTGTCAACAGATGTCAGTTCTAGAGCTAGTATAACCACCTACAGTAAGGTCTATCAGTGGAAGTCCTACCAGGAAGAGTGATTTTTAGACCTGTGCTATTTTGAACTATAGAACAGGTCACTAGGAAAGAGAGACAACCCCTGAGAGACAACACGCCTGAAGCATTGTCTGCATTCTTATTAGATTTCGAATTGCAGAATTAGGTGCCCAAAATTTAATGACTCTGATAATTAAAGCTTATAAGGTATTATGTTTTTGGGGTATTTTAGGCGAGGACTGGTTTTGATTTCTGTTTGTTTTGGTTTTGGAGGTATTGATTTTGGTTTTTTTTTTTGTTTTTGTCTGGGTTTGGGTTTTTTTTTGTACTTCCTGCAGCTTCTAGAACCCAAATTTAGCTGTAATAGTAGGTCCTCTGGCAGTTTGATGCAAACTTCCTACTGCATCTGCTTTGTTGCTGTCTACACAGTACGTGGACACATGTAATTGTTTCTCCTTATGCCTTGAGAAACAAAGCCCGATCCCACTAAAAAAAAAAAAAGTCTATTGTTTATACCACTGTCCCATTAAAATCTGAGGAAAATATGTGTTTTGCATGAGGGCCTGCTATATTTTGATTTTTTTTTCACAAGAGAAGCTCATCATCCTGCAGACAGAGCCATCTCCTAATTGCATGTCCCTCATAAGGAAGAGTCTGTAGGCCCACAATCAGCTAAGGGAGCACTCGGAATGGTAGTTTCAGAGATGTGAATAGTCACTTTGCTTTCTTCTCCATGAAGCTGGTATCTGAAGAAAGAACTGACTAGTTCACACCAGTACCTTCTGGATATGCCACTTTAGTACTATCTTCAGTAAATCAGATGGCAGGGAACTATCACGTCCTGCTCACGATTTTAAGCCCCAACTGTTCAAGTCATTTTGTTGGGAATATGCACTCCTCACCTCATTGCTTGCAGAACAGAAAAGGGCAAACAAGTTAACAGAGGTTTTCCTGGCACCCTTCATGAAGATTTATATGCACTTGGAACAAATCCCTTAAGTGTGGAGCAGTACACTAGCAAAAATATATCCACTTCTTATTTATTGGAATTATGGCAGCACCTAAGCTGAATGAAGGGGGAACAAAGAGCCAGTCCTTGGCTCAGAAGCAGCTGATAATGAGCCAAAAAAGCCCAGCATGGTCTTCTCTAAAGAAAAGAAAAATGTATTAAATCTCTCATTGACATTGGCTACCATTTCACACTTTTTTTGGTGTGTGTTCTAATATACTTTGTGGCAAAAAACTCCTTTAAAAAAAAGAGAAAGTATCCAAATATATTTTCTAGGCATGCAGACAAATTAGTGTGCTCACAAGGAGTGTCACTGACCTGAAATGCTGCAGGATCCTTGCCCAGAAACCTGCAGTCACTTTGTTCCAGCCAACGCTCTGCATATTCTCTGGCATGTCACATCCTGGGGATCTGAGCCAGGCCACCAAAGGGGGCAAGAATCTTTCTCTAGAAATTTGATGTAGTTTGTAGAGTAACTCTTAGAGAGTGGGAAAAGGAATTAAAAAAGGGTGCATCTAACAGTATTCTCCCAGTACGGCAAAGGTTCTCTCCGGGAGGAAGGAAGCTTCCTAATTTTAGTGCTTTCAGTGGCAGCAATAGGACAGCAAGTGCCTCCTGAACAGGTGGAGTGTGGGTGTTTGGAGAAGGTGGTGGTACCCAATAAGGTTTTATAAGAGAATGTATGTTTTTTCCCCCATCACACAGAAGATTCAAAATAGGCTGGATCACTTGGCTTGCAAAGCTAAATACCCTTCGTCCCCAACAAAGTATTTTCATACTATTCCCCAAAAGGTAAACTTAACTTTTTAAGGGAAAAAGGAAAGGGAGAAAACCATCTGGCTTTTAAGACAGAGAAAACTCACACAACATACATGAGCTATCTGTGTACCAGTGCACTGATATTTCAGTATTTGAGACCTAAGAGAGAAATACCAGCTCTCTTGTGCTACGTCACAAATCCAACAGGGATGATTACAAAGCCAGTGCCAGCTTTTCAAAAGACAGCTAAACCAAACTGCCTTCTGCTGTAGTGTGAGCCTACAGGCTCAACATTTTGTCCTGATGCCACAAGCAGACAGACCCTGGGGTGGCTCTACCCTCTGTGTGCCCTACTTAACCTAATTTGACCCAGCACTTCCTAAAAAGCCCTGGGCTGTGCCAGTGAGATAGACCATACAAAAGGGATGGAATGAGGCTTCATACTGGGTAAGCAGATGACTAACAGCTGCATGACTCTGTGCAAAGGAGCAAAGGTTTGCCTAAAGGGATGGGACAAAATGGTTCCAGGAACAACAGTCTTTTTCAGCTTAAAATCATTAAAGACACAGTGAAGTGATGATACAGACCAAAACCATATCTCTTTCTAGCTATCACATCAGACTTGTGCATATTCCAGCCCACACAGAACAGAAAGCCTCCTGTGCAAAGCTGGGAAAAGTATTTCATGTGCTGAAAGCACAGACCTATACCTGATGGGCAATGATCATTTTCTTCTTCTCACGGATACAATGATGTCTAGTGGCAGTGGATATGAAGGCAAGGAAGAGAAAAAAAAAAAAGACCTTTAAAATCTGTCTCAGACCAGTAACTTCGCCTTCCCACACTTCATACAAACATACATTTCTCTAAAGAGAGTCTAAAGAGAGGTAGTTTTCTAGAAAACTTTTCATCTTATTTGTAAAGTCCTTCTGGCCTTTAGCAGGACCCTCTTTTAATTATAATTCCAGTTACCCTGAGTCTAGAGAGAGAGAGTTTAACATGCATTGCTTCATACTGTCTAAGGGATGCCATGGGGACTATGGCATAGGCATACTGTATTGCTTCCAGAAGACCTTCAGATCTCCTGGAAGTGCTAAGTTTATTCATCTTTGAGAAAGGCAGAGGTGCAAGGCTGGTGCCACATTCAAATACTGGGGAGATGGATTTCACAGACTCACTAGTTTTACCGTAGCTACTGCTGCTGGAGCTTACCAATACAGCAGAAAGCATGTTCTGCACACAGTGAGAGTCCTGTTGTACACAGATAAACCTGATGTTGAGAAAGAAAGAGAAAGTGAAATCGTGCTTGGTGATTAAGGTCAAAGCAGAAGTCTACGCCTCTTCCAGATAATTAGAAAGAAAATCCTTTAATTTGTTGGTTTTGCTTACATTCTTTGGTTTGCTTCTTCCCATCTTGCAGCTTGACATGATGTTTTCTTCCATGTCTGACCTCAAGAAGTTGATTTAGAATGACAAGTCCTTAATGTAATTTTTATTTTGATAGTTGCTTTCTCTTTGGTTCCACTCTTATTTTCCAAAGAACATGAAAAGTACTTTGTCCTTAGCTTGTAGAAAAATTGGAGCTCTTCAAGAACCTGATGGTTAAGCCATAACTTAAAAAATCTCTTTAAATTATTAAACTAGCAAACAAATCCAGGCATGGCTATGGAGAAATAAAATGTTTTTTAAGTTTAAAATGTTTGGTAACGTCCAAACCGCTCACCCTCATTTGTGTGACTAAATCTTCCTTTTCCACACTGTCCTGGAATTTCAAGAACTTCAAGATACTTCTCCTAGCCTCTACTACAGAGATAATACATTTAGTTCCCTTTCTTTTTAAAGAAAAGATTTGAAAGTAAATTTAAAATGAAAGGCGAACATTTTGCAATGGGGTGAAATCACTTTGTAAGTTTTCATCTTTCTATTCTTTTGTTTATTTTGTGGGTTTGTTTTTATTTTTTTCCTAAGGACATTTTCCGACAGAAGTTGAAGCTGAAAAGCCTCCCAAGCAATTTGGGGCAAGGAGCTCACTTTTGGAAAGAAGAGCATTATTGGTATTTCTAGGACGCACAGATGGGATAGGTATGATCACGGTTTTAAACTAGGCAACAGAGTAAGTCTTCCATTCTCTCTTGGAAGTAACCTCTGTGTAAAGTCTTACAGATAAGCCAGCAGTGAACAGCCAGAACCATCTGTGAAAAGCCACACGGACAGAAAGCAAGAGCAGCAAAGGCAGGCGGGGAGGGAAGCAGGCTCGCCCCAGCTGCCTGCCTGCCACCTGCCCCTCGGCAGGGGCTGAATCCCTTTTCCCCGGCGCCCAGGGCTCAGCGCAGGTAGGGAAGCACGGCGCTTCTGCCCGGGAGCACTGCCAAAAGGGAACCGTTCCTCCCACAGCTTCAGAACCGAGACGGGGAAGGATGCGGCAGCGGCCGCCCGGGAGCGGGCGCGCCCCGCACGGCACAAGCGCGGAGGCCGGAGCCGCCGCACCGCCGGCATCCCCGCGCTCGCCCCGGCCGCCCGCTGCGCTGCGCTGCGCTGGGACGGGACGGGACGGAACGAGACTCACCGACCTGACGAGGGGCCCCAGCTGCAGGAGGTGCAGCAGCAGCACCAGCGGGCGGTCCCGGCTCACGTCGCGGTGGATGAAGACCAAGCTGAGCTGCACCAGCGCGCAGGGCAGGAGAGCGAAGAGCAGCGTCAGCCACTGCCACATGCGGTCCCCCGCCGCACGGTACGCGCCGCTCAGGCACAGCGCGGCCAACGTCTCGGCCACGAAAAGGACGAGGGAGACCAGGACGGAGCCCGGGAATTTCATCGNGCACCGCGCCCGCCAGGGGGAGCCGCCGCGCTCAGCGCCGCCGCCGCCCGGGCCAACCCCAAAGTCGTCCCCGGGCTCCAGGTGCAGGTGCCTGCGAGAGTCAGAGCTGGAGGCGGCGGCGGGGCTGGGGGTAGGGGGAGGGAGCTCACCGTAGCGCATGGGGAGCACTCCCCGCCTCTTCACGTCTGCTTCGGCCATAAGATCGTAGCTGAACCGTGGGAGGGTCGTGGGAAAGGTGGAGCTGCTTCTCTCACGGGGAGCTCCGCGGGTGGGAGAAGTAGCCTGAAAGGAGGAGGCAAGGGCAAAAGCCTGCGCCTGGGAGAAAATGAGCTTGTGCGACAGGAAAGGCTGATTAACAAAAAAAGATGGGCAAGGGAGATGTGCGGTGTGAGTCCTGGTGAGCTTCCCGTGATGCTCCTAGTTCAGAGACCTCCCTGCCATGTCAGCAAGCCTGCTGGCAGAGCTGTTCTTTACCACAGTCAGGTGGCTGTTGTCCTTGTTTGTCAGGCCCTCTCCTTCAAAGGTTCCTAGGATCGCAAAACACGAAGCCCTGATGGTGTGACACTAGCTGTTGGCCAGCAGCATCTGCCTACTGTCCCCAGGCCTTCCCCATTCAGCAACAGGAGCCAAAAGACCACTCCATGCCTTTCTCTCTTGTCACCCACCAAAGCTCTGGAACCATTGCGGACACACACAAGGTCGCCCTAGCGATATCACTGATGCCTGCATGGACAAACAGCAGGAGGGAAAAATAGTCTGAGGGCAAGATAAGTCTTTGCAGTCTCTCAACATCCCAAGTCTGAGCACCTGGCAGGAAAAAAATGCTCCCGAGGTACAGTCAGGTGCACAGACAGTGCCTGTAACCCTGCACAAGAGGAGAGTGCAATCACCGCTACTTCTCTCAGTGCAGGCACTTGGTTCATGCTCAGCTGGCTCAACGGCTGCTCTGATAGACCTTGTTGCTCCTTACATATACCCAGATAACTGCAGATCTGCATGTGCAGGTCAGCTACTGACCCGAGACCTACCAGGAGCACAACAGGAAAGCAAGATAAGGAGTTTGAGGTCCTATTAGCCTATTAATGGGCTAACACTAATGGCTGCTTCTGTATGTCTGCTACGACTCTGTAATGCAACTTAGGTTGTCACCAGATTTATTTTCAAGAAGACAAAAAAAAAGGCCAATTACACTTTCTTTGGGTCATTTCTTGAACTGCTGCAGTTGCAAACCTGTTGTGCCATTCTTCACCTCTGACTGAGCTCAGTTTATGATGGCAAAGATGGTGACCTTGTTATGAGCAGGCCTAGGTGAATTTAATGGTTTAGTGCCGTTCACTGGGAGTGGAGGGGCCTTTCTGGAAAGAGGCCATGTGTACTCAGATTTAAGCAGCCTGAAGATAAACACCCAAATGGCAAACTTTAATCTACAAGGCAAAACTAACTTGTCTTCTCTGATCTCATGGGAAACTACCATGAGGCAGTTTTACCTAATTGCTATGTGCAGCCTGGATGTTTTCTCTCAGATGAAGGCTTTTACCTTTGATAACACTGTGCCACTGAAAAGCTTTTGGAGACCTGAGTCACGACTGCTCCAGAAGGAAAAGCTGCCAGCACTATGATAGATAAGTACAGAAATAAGTAAAATCATACTTTTCAAGGTTGGGCTTTTATTTAAGGCAAAATATAATCACAGCTTTAATATTCACAATATGGATATACATAGAGTTTGTTCTGCCACTATGAAGCTTAGTATTATCGTTGCTTTTAAAAAGCTACAAAATCTAGTTTCTATCATAATCTACAATACAAAACTAATACAATAAACACATTCTGAAAGTTCACAGTGTTTAAAACATTAGAAGAGCAGGGGTCCTGCTTTTAAACAATAAGGTGCATTTCTAAAGAATCAAATCAATCTTGATTCTAAGGGCCTGAACTGTATTATGGCTGTGAATGGCTATTAGACTGAGAAACCAACCTGGGGTGTGGCATATACTGAATAATCAAGTGTCACCAACCCAAACGAGGCATGAAATAATGTCATTTAAGTTCCCCGTATTTTTAATTGGTATTGGCATTTAAGTATATTGCAGACATGTTGAGGGACAATGGTTGTAAAACTGCTATTAGATAGGGCCCTGCGGATGCAAACACCTGTGTTTTCTTCTCACCATATGAACAAGCCTTATCGATTCCATGAGACTGGCGTGTAAAGGGCAGTTTGTAGGTTTGGGGACTGGAATGATGCAGTTTTGCCACTGTTTCACGTGTGTCGAAGGACCTAACCTCGAGTGCCTGAAATTGAGTGGAGATTCACCATTGACGTTGCCAGGTGGCTTATCAGGCCTTTAAAATGAGAGCAGGACAGCAAAACAGTGGCAAAATCAGACCACCATTAGAGGAAAGGTGTTTTGTTTTTTTTTCCTCATGTGTGGTCATGGTAATGGTGACAAAAGCAGAGTTCAAATTCTGGTCAGACAGCCTTTCTCTTCTAAATGAAGTAGAAATAAATCTTTGAATGGGATTTGTTTTCTATTCACTATGGGATATAATTGACTTCAGGACTTCTACATAAAGGGGAGTGTGCATGTAGAGTCCTGCAGTGCTGTTGCTGAATTATCACTAAATTATAAAGTATCTTTTACTCAAGTATCATTATACTAGTAGGTAGAAGGAATTTGCAATTAATTTTATGGCATTCCAGTTGGTATTGCTGTACTTAACCTAAATGTCTCCACCTCCTCCTTGAGTCATGAAATGAACAAAGTCAAGGGACTCCCTTTTAAATATTAAAAATAAATATGGCCCTATGTATTTTGAAGCAGATTGCTATTTATAAAGTGACTTTTTTTTTTTCAGAGCATGATGTTAAAATTTAAATATAGAGGGTACAGAACCAACAGTGACATCAGTGACAGTACAAATTAGTCAGGAGATTTAACAACACAAAGGCAGGTCAAGAAGTTGGTGCACATTGGCTTCTTGGATCAGTTTTTTCAAACTGCCTCAGCATCGATGGCATATGTCACTTTCATTCCATTAAATTGTAGGAGTGAGTAGTAGGTTCAGCTACAGGCAACTCCTTCACAGGCAGACTTCTTTTCAGCATATGATGGCTTTGCTATCATGGCAATGAAGCGCTGTTCAAGGCAGCTAAAACCTGTACAGCGCACAATGAACCACCCCCTGTGCAATAAAGCACACTGTGTTGTTCTCCTGGAAAATGCCTACTCACGTTGCTAAACTGCTGTATTGTTTTGTGGGCCCTGAGCATTTTTGGCTTATGGCTTTGAAGTATGTTGTTCCCTCAGCAAGGTGATTTTTGGTCATTCTCTCGTTTCTTTTCAATTTAGCTTTCTGCTGCTTACTACTTGCTCCAGGACGTATTTCTACAAACTTAAATGTCTTCTCACAGCAATCTAGACTGTGCTGTCAGCCAGTGTAGTTCTTCACACGAAGACCACTCTTTCAAATCTACAGGGCAATTATTATTCCTGACGCACTAAATCTTCCTACGGATTAGCATACACACTCATGCCACTGAATATCCAAGGTACGTGGGAGAAGATTACCGCACCTGAGATTTCCTCTGACCACGGATCTTATAGGTTCAAATAACACGGATAAATTCTCAAAATGCATGCATATGCTGAAATAGGTCACTGTTTTAAATGCACTGTTTTAAACATGCAATATGGTGGCAGGTGCTATAACTGTATATGCAGATAACACAATGTAAGTACAAAAATCTGGTTGCTTATGAAAGTTTCCATTTGCACATAGTACACCTGCATATTTCTGAATACGTCAGATACCTACTTTTTGGGGTTTTTTTTGCCAGTATTTTAAAGACTAACCAGTATTTTTATTATATTATCTCCACACCCATATCATATTTTATTAGAACATCAAGATGGCATTACTTAGTTTCACAGAGTAGGAAAAAGGGTGACCACTTCACCTGCACTCATTTGTGCATACTTCCCAAAACTGTTTAAACGTTTGGGACATGTAGCCATTTCACTTGGTCTTGATTGTCTTAAGAGAACCGAGATACTAGAAAAGTGAACATGCTCCCTGAAGAAATTCTCTCTTTGTTTTACTTAATGATGTACAATGTCAGTGACAGTTGCTGTAATGATTTTTCCTTAGCAGGTGGGAAATGGCAGAGCCAGTGAGAAGAGACCACCTGGGAGCGTAAAATAATGTAATGCAAATAAGTGGAACACCCCTGTTAAGTCAAATTAATCAATCTTATTTTCAAGAACAAAAGACCTGGGCTGCTGCTTCAGTCTTCTGAGTTATTCATAGGTTGGGAAAGGAAGGCAGGGAAACCGAAGGAGACAGCGATGCAAACAAAGCAGATACTGAAAGCAGTGGCACAAAATGAACACGTTATCACGATGAGAAGCGAGTAGCAGAAAGATATTAAGATATATTTGTCAGAACTGTAGCATTGATGAAACTTATTGCATCTGGCTCTCTGAGCCCAGGGATCACTAAATCTGAACATTACAGATGTCATTTTTCCTCAAAGTTATCCTGTGATGGTAAACTATGGATGACCTACTGAAAGTCATGAATGATATATAGCTCCTTAAACTGATTTGTAGTCTACAGATTTACTCAGAAACAGCACCGCACAAACACAGGTACATCACAAATAAGCACCAATACTCACACAGTGCATCCTCTTTGCTTTAACAGCATAATCAGAAATACGATTATATCACTTAAATTCCTATTGCCTACACTTTAGAAACTAAACACAGTCAAGAAACTCATGTGCAAATGCGATGTAGTAACTTGTGTTCTATACTTTGAAAGAGGCTTCTCAAGTTTCTGGTATCACAGTCTTTTGTCACAGCACCATGGCAGAATCTGTTCAGGAATATGCTTTTTCAGTCTATCAGGGCCCGATTTGGGAGCAGAAGGAGACAGCAGCCTGCTGAGAGTGTCTAGCAAAGGTCGGACGATCAATTTTTCAAAGCAGCAAGGAGGCAACACAAAGAACCAGAGGAAAAAAGATGAAAAAACACCTGCTCATTTAAGTGACTGTCATTTTCAGAAGAGCCCTGGGATATATTTACACTGTGTTCAGAAGCTGTGCCTACAGCACACCTAAGTAGTAGCCACCTTAACCCAGCTAAGTCATATAAGAAAAGCCATGAATGAGCTCAAACTGCCATGTCTGATAGAACAGACTAATAATTATGTTCCAAGATTTTTACCAGATGTATCCAATGAGACTGGATGTTTCTGCTACTGTTACTGATCTTCAGTGTCACGTCAGTAAACAAAGTCTGCGTGCTGTCCTTGCTGAAGTCAGAGCTCAACTCACGCAACCTGCCGAGATGTTTGGGACCTAGATTTTGAAAACTGGGTGTCTGCAAAGGTTTTCTCACTGTTGAGTGGATTAACTCTTACCCAAATAACTATTTAATTTCTCATGGATTAGTATCAAGTGAAGCCAAACACATGGCTTCATATATGGGGAATGGTTGCAAACACAGAAGACTTGTTTTGCAGGTGCTGTCAAACATAAAACAGATCAGATTGGAGTCTCCTCTGAATGTAAATCAGAAGGAATTGATTCTACAAAGACACACAGAGGGAAAACCACTGGAAAACCAATGCCGAGTTCTTAATGGATGATTCTTGCCACTTATGAAGAATTACATTTACAAGGTATTTGCAAACATGCCTGTTGGAAGTTAAGCATAAAAATGAATGACTTTACCTACTGCTATCTACTGGTAAATTTTAACATAAATATGTTACAATACCAGAATTCACAACTTGGTCAGGATCTAAGCTACTGTACTGATTTACTGTGCTCTAAATTTATTGAGGTTTTGTCAAAGATTTTCTTCTTCAAGCATCTCCTGAGACATCACTACCTGGAAACAATTAAATGTTGTGGCCCACTGATAATTAAAAAGTAGGCACTAGGGACAAAATCAAAAGGTCATTGTTACTATTCTGATACACATAGATTCTGTTAAGTTTGGAGTTGTTGGGTTCTTTTGAAGGTGTAGTTATCAAAACGCTAGGCATTTTTGTTTTATGTTTGCATCTCTAAATAAAATGATTGGCAATAAATGTAGGGTTGCAACAGCCTGAGTCTAGATCATGGCAGAACCTATTTCTTTGTCTTACAATAAGATAGAATACAGTTACAGTAGCTGTCTCAATGCTATGGCACAAATGTTTCTACTTACATGTTTTAGCTGAGTGACACCCTACAATAACAATTGAGACTGAAAAGCTATTGGCAACAGGGAGAAAGTGGATAGGCCAAGTTTTACCTTAAACATCTGTTAGAAAAGGTTCCAGTTCTCAAATACGTGAGTCATCTGCATTACAGGAAGCAACTAGACAAAAATCCTAATGGACTTAGGATCTTCACTACTGACAACTGACTTTGATCTAACAGGTGCATTTCAACATGGCCGGACAGAGCACAGACACACCTCTGTTGTGTTTTTGATTTAGCCTCACATTTATACCTCACAACAAAATACATCCTCCTATGTGTACACGTTTCACTGCTTAGAGCAGTAAGGTGACATAAACGGCTTTCTTAAAAGACCACCTATCCCACAAACGGAAAACACATAAAAAATGTATGTTGAATTCTAACGTTTCTATTCACCCCCAAAAATGCCCTAAATTCTTGATAAACTGATACAGAACTGCATTGCTTTATTCAGTGATGAAATATGGTTACTTTTATGATTAAGCAATTTATTAGAGCAGCATAGTGCAAAGAAAAATAGCCGAAATCCTAATCTGCAGCTCATAATAATGCAAGCCATGTCATTAAAATAACAGTGGCAAGAATAGGAATGGGATTACTACATTAAAATGCAGAAGGATTGCAAGACCTGCTTCCAACTTATAGCCCGATCAAGGCCAACTGAAACTAAATGGGAACTTTAATCCATTAGGCATTAACAATAAAGAAATTGTAATCTCCTCCAGCGGAGAATGCAGAAGGAGAGACTGCATTGTTTGGCAGTGCATGTAGGTCAGTTTTTTCACCCTAATTTCAATTTTTGACACACTGGTCTTCCCAATCTGTCTTTAAAGGTAATTACGTTACATTATTCTCATACAAATAAAAATAAATAAATAATAGTAAATACAGTTCAAATACTGATACAGATTTTATAGGGTTTTTAAAGTAGAAATCTACATTAGCATTTTCATTAGCTTTCACTGTACCATGTCATATATATAATACATATAAAACTGCACATAATTGCAATCTTAAGTCCTAGTGCAACTAGTGTTTTGAGCAACCCATTTATTTCTACAGCTACAAATCATTTGGAGATATATATATATATAATTTTGTTAACTAGGAAAAGAAGCAATTTTGACTTTTGTTATCAGGTTTTTCTTAAGATCAGTGTGCCATCCAAGGTTTGCATTCAGTTTGCAATGTTTGTACTGAACAATTCAAGGAAAATAATTTTCTGTTCTCTGAAATAGACATTGTTCAGAAATGTTGCTAAAAGAAATTTTTAAAGGAAGCTTTTGTACTACTAAAGAATACTTAATCAGTAATGCTGTACCGCAAAGAAAGCATCTGCCTGCTTTCCTTTTGCTATAGAACTTTCTGGTCCAAGTCTCCTCTGTGGCTCCAGTCATCCTCCCTGTGTCAGGATTGACAAGAAGCGACCCAGTTGCAGTAAATCAGTAAGGAGGCCAGCTCCTCACCACAGACTGAACTCTGAAAGGAAGGGACAAATTCTGTTCTCATTTACACACATGAAACCCCACGAGCTGAAATAAACCTGTGAAACTGCAGGCTGAATATGCAGCTATCTACATAACTATCATTATGCATGTATGAAGATGAGAAAGCTCGAAGATACAGGTATTTCTAAGACATGTTGCTGGAACTAGTAGAATGTAAGTACGAAAAAGAATAAAAAAAGAATAAATTCCCAGATTTTGCCTTTGTGCAGTGTGGTGATGTGTCTGTAACACTGTCCCCGAGAAGTGCATTGCTGCATGATGACTTGTTATTGCAGGTCTCTTTCTAAAACCTACTGTATGCATCACTTTTTCTTCTAAGTCCCAATAATTCTAAATTGCCATTTCATTTTTTCCTTTTGTGTAACCACAAAATGGAAAGTTTGATAATGCCTCTTTCTCTCTCACTTGAATAATTAGATTTTGCTTCTCCTTACAGCTAAATATCTACCACACCAGATTAGATCCCTTCCCCCGTATTTTTTTTTTCACTGACTTTTTGTTTAAGCATGTGCTTCCCACCCAAAGCCCCAGTGTGTTTTCCTTTTCACCTGACTCCCAGCTGCATTAAGGCTAGCATTAGTGGTACCACTGGCTTGTTTTGTAAATAGCCTCTCCTGACAAATAAGTGAAACCGCAGGTGCTCTCTACCATCGCCACCAGGATGTGACTCTGGAGAATGTTACTTCCTAGACAAAGACACTGAAGAGAGGAAACTCGGCTTCGTTGGGCTGCAGCAAATCAGTCAGGAAACACACAGTTCCTGAGAAACCTTCATACAGACTATATACGCTTTCTAATGCCCGGGAGCCAGCCTTAAATTCTTCTGTAAATAAGAACTCTGCAAACCTAAGAGGAAAAAAGAAAAAGAGTTTGTTATTATTTGATATCCCTCCACATCTACTTGCTGTTTGAAAGCATCACTTTAACAATGTTCAACTCTTAAAAGAAGTTGAATGTTCGTTACTTAACCTTATCTGCAAATTTTACACTATCTGGTTTCTGCAGAACACTGAAGTCCGTTAGATCTAGAAGAAGTCTTGTGTTAGTTTAAGAACTGTAGACTTCTTCTGATTTCTGTATGACACATCAGTAGACAAATACTTTTTAATGACTTTTATCTTGGTTGTTATTTCAGTGGGGTCCAAACAACGTTTCACATCAATGCATCAAATTCTGTAATGCTGAAATACACAAATAAATTGCTCTCACTTCAAAACACATGGCTGCGAATAAGTAATTCTAATTACTTACTATACCACTTCCCCTCATTATTCTAAGCTGTAAGGAAAACAGCAACGAATATTGAATACTATGTTTTTAAACATGCACAGTAAATTCTAGAAATAAAATTACAGATAATTGCAGCACTGTGATAGAATTTTCAGTGAATCGTATTTGCTTGTATCAGGACAAAATGGAATTAACCCCACCAGCTAAGCTGAACAGCACAAAGTCAAACTGGCTAAAGTTGGAAAAATACATTAAAAACCTGTATAACAACAGCAAAGCAAGTCTCATGCTTATTTTCCAAAGAAAAGCATTAAATGCTCTGAAAAATCAGAACAAAAATCACATTTTACTCTGCTCCTAGACTTGGGAACACTTTTTTTTTTAAGCATGTGCTTCCCACCCAAAGCCTCAGCGTGTTTTCTTTTTCATGTCAGGATGAGACCTGTCTGAGCCCTGTGCCTCTCATCCACCCCAGTTCCCCCTGGAGGTGTGCAGGCTGGTAGGCAGGGAGCGAGGGAGGGAGAACCTGATGCTTCTTCCACCACTGGCAGCCTGGAAGCAGGACTGTGGGGCTTCCTGCAGTGCGTGCCTGTCCCCCAGCTCAGAGATAGAACTGCACCCGAGGCTTGAATACTCAGGCTACATCCAGGGATGGTAATCACAGAGTCTGAGACCTTTATAAATGTTCTTGAAACTCTGGCAATACTTTGAATGCAGAAAGGTAGGAATGCTAACCTTTGTGCCCTGTATATGTATTTTGAGTTTCCAGTGAGCCTGTACAGCAGCAGGAACACATAAGCACTACCAGCCACTCCATGGCATATTCCAGGTCCCTTCTTCAACAAGCCTTTCTGCCAAGTGAGCTCTCCACACCGGATACAAGTGTCCAGATATTGAGGCTTCTTGGAAACCAGGTAAGCTTTGGCAAACAGATATGCAATGCCTAGGAAAACAGCAGTGAGATTGCCTTCTGTAATAAGCAGGCCAAAGGTTTTGTGGAACACTTAAGAAAATAAAGGTTAAAACCCTAAAAAACCCCTGCAGCCTCATGCTCTACACTTGTCAGCATCACATAGCTCTGTGTTACATATGGAGGGAAGAGTATCTGGTATGCTAAAAAGCATATGGTAAGATCTACTTATCCACTCTCTGTGACAACATCACTTTAAGTCTTTTTAATCCATTACTGAACTTCGGGTTAACTCTCTAAAATCCCTAGTTCTTCAGTAACTTTAAAACAATTGTCATTTCCCCCCCCCCACCCCCGCCGCCTTAAAAAGGGTAAACTCTTAGCATTCTCTTCTACTGGTTTTAAATCCCCATTCACTTCACCTATTTAAGCTGATAGAGACTCAAGGACTGATGAGATAATTTCTTACATTGGCAAAGGATACTTTACTGAACAAGGAGAAAGGAAACTTGTCCTCTGCTGCTTTATTCTAGTTATGAGCAGCTATGCATACTAACTTATGTTAAAAAAAAAAATCTTATTTTTGGAAGGGATTAAAATAAACTAATTTTAATAATTTCCAACAGAGAACCACACAGATCAGTTCATGGTAACCTTCACAACCTTAAAAGAATGCACATGAGACATAACCAAATCAAATGCCTAAGGAAATGTTTAGATAACTCGCTTGTGGTCTGAAAATAATACACACAGAAGTAGCTGAAAAGTGTTCTTATAAGCTAAATGTCCATTATTACCTTTTTCTGGGGAAGAACAATGGTAGATATGAATTTGCATGTCTCTAAATGTCTCCCAAAGTAATGTCTTTATACTCTTTGGGATTTTGTCACTTTGAATGAGCCTCACTGCATATGCCTCCACTAACACCTAAACCCAAATCAAAAGCTGCTCTCAAGATACTTAAAATAAGAGGGCATCTTCCCTGCAGGTTTCATCACCAGGCCAGTCTAATTTTTTCTTCTTAAAAGTAAAAAAAGTTGGTAAGCAAAAGCTGTTTTCACTTCACTTCATTAGAGGGTCAGAGAAAGAAGCTTATTCCTTAATCATATGAACAAAAAGACAATGCATCTGCAGAAAACACATTTAAGGGATGTCAATTATAATATACTCTTAGTAACTTAAACAAGACACCTTTAAATGCAAGTTTTTCTGTAACCTTCTAGGTTCTTGTTATGAAGCCAATATGACTAGTTGGCAATAAAATTCTGCCTGGAGGTAAAAAAGCAATTTCAATATACAGCATTACTTGCCAACATTGCTAAGGTGTAGGATTAGATTCTGAACTGACAGACACCAGTCTTGGAGCTCAAACTAATGATTGATTCTCTTTCCCTCTGAAAAACAGTTTTATGTGAGTGATTTCCAGAAAAGAATGCCTTTTTTTTTCTGGTACAAATGCCTCTTCAGATGACAATACTTGAGTCAAATTTATGCATTATCCATGTAATAAGTGCAGCTTAAACTTTGATTCTGATGGGAGAGGAGAAAAGCTATCCTGAAGGCCTTCTCAAAACTCACAGATCAACTACATCAGTGTTCTTTTGTATATTACTTCTCCGTCCAGCATACGCTGTCTTTTGACTCAGGCATTACCATTCTTAGAGGTTTTGTTAGGAAAAGGAGCAAGAGCAGAAAACATACCATTCAGGATCACCAGAATTCTTTCAGCTGTGATCATCTATGTTTTTAAGGCAGAAAATACCTCTATTCTTCCAGCTGCTTCAGCAATAAACAAAACACTCTTAACTGGAAGAAAAAGACTAAATAGTTTGCCTGCATTCATAAAATGTCAAAATTGGTCAAATTTAACCTAAGATTATCTTCTACATGGAATCATCTAATGTGGAAAAGCAACGTGATTAACATCTATTCATAGCATAGAATCATAGAATGGTAGGGTTGGAAGGGACCTTTAGAGATCATCTAGTCCAACCCCCCTGCAGAAGCAGGTTCACCTAGATCAGGTCACACAGGAAGCAATAGGAAAAGAACCTGGAGCTCCGTGACACCAGTGTACAAGCTCATTCTCCCGCTCGATGGTCTCTCCCAGCTCAGGAGGCCAGTTGCTGTTCTGTTCTTGGTCCATAAGAAAATCAACACTCTGCCACACAAGCTCCTGATCTGCTGGCTGAAGGTACTCATAATAGGAAAGCAACATCTGGAGGATTGATGAAAGCCCATGTGCTGCACCTGTAAAGAACAGCAACAGTCAAAAGGAGAGAGCAGGTTTAGGTTGTACCTCCATCTCATGACAACCTTCTCTTGAGACTGAATTCTTTGTCAAGTCCAAAGCCCTTCCATCTTCTTTATGCCTACATGTTTGAAGTAAAGCTTTTCAGGTGCATGACACTACGATTTGTTACTACTTCTGTCTTTTCCAGTTCCCCAGGCTAAGCAAAAACACATATGAATTTTGTCTACTCTCCCTCTGATGTGACTGAAACGCAGTGTGTGAAGTTACACTGAACCTAAACTGAATACTACTTCGAGATGTTATTTTTCTCAACACACTACTAATATGGACCATTATTCTGAAGTCTTTGTTGAACCCCAACTGATATTGGACCATAAACGGTTTTCCAAATTACTAACTGACAGCATCAATCAACTAAAAACTGTAATTCAATGTGAGAATTGTCTGTACTTGCCAGGGTCCGTAGAGCAGCACCAATCAGTGCTTTTCCCATTGCCCTCCTGCCAGAGAAATCACTAACGTCTGCAACCCAATCTCATACTTTCTGCAGTGTGATATTGTGCATTGAGGAACCCAGTATGGACCTGCTCTTTTAATAACCCTTCACTGCTGCTTCAGATGAGCTCCAATTAAGCTGTTTGTAACGGGTAAGAGCTGACTTACCCCTGTGGGAGGCTGAATTGCACTGCTATGGCCAAAACCGAACTGCAAATTCCAGCTTACAAATAACATCCCCTGACAGTTCTCTCTGGTAATCTCCACACAGGCACTGGCACCAGAATTCTTGCTGCCTCCATCTTGCAAGGGCAGATTTATCCAGGCAGAAAGGAGAAGAGGGTACGAAGCTGCTGCCCTCTGCTCTCCTGGGGTAGCAGAGGCACCTCTTGCATTCTCCAGTGTTAGGCAGAATCATTCCTTCCCTCCAGCTCCAGTCCCACTGAGCAGTTTCAGGAGGCTGGATAGTCCCAACTCAGTCAGGAGAAATCCCACACTGTATTTTTTATGTATTTTCTTTCTGAAGCATCTACTGGCTCAACATTTCCACACAGCATCATTTTCAAAGTAGTTCATGTTTTTTACTCACCCAGATACTCTGTTCCATAGTAGGAATACATGAGCGGGAACGGTTTCCTCTTCCTCAGTGCATACTGCTTTCCTGATTCGAGTATGGCCAGGCAAATTGATTTTATCTGTGCTGAGGTCAGCACCTAAACAGAAACACCAAACCAAACGTCAAGTCTATTATAATAATTTTATTTCTTTTAGAAGTTTTCCACGACTGCTTTCTTTTGCTGGTGCACAAGACAAAGTACTGCTTTTAATCTTACCAGTGTGCCGTAACATACAGCATTATTAAGAGCTGCCGTGGTTTAACTCAGCCAGCAAATGAGCACCACACAGCTGCCTACTCACTCCTCCCCGTGCCCCTTCCATTGGGAGGGGGAAAAATGGAAAAAAATGCAGAACTCATGGGTTAAGAACAGTTCAATAACTAAAATAATTAAGTAATAATAATTATTATTGTAATTTAAAAGAATATAACACCGAGAGACAGAAATAAAACCCAAGAAAGGAAAAGGGATTCCCAATGCAATTGCTCACCACCCACTGACCAAGGCCTGAGCAGCAATTCTCCCCTCCCTGCTACCACCTCCCAGTTCATACACTGTGCATGACATTCCAGAGTACGGAATAGCCCTTTGGGAACTGTCCTGACCATGCTCCCTCCCACCTTCCTGTGCATCTGCTTGCCAGCAGTCTGGGAAACTCAGAAATCCTTAACTCATNCCAGCAAATGAGCACCACACAGCTGCCTACTCACTCCTCCCCGTGCCCCTTCCATTGGGAGGGGGAAAAATGGAAAAAAATGCAGAACTCATGGGTTAAGAACAGTTCAATAACTAAAATAATTAAGTAATAATAATTATTATTGTAATTTAAAAGAATATAACACCGAGAGACAGAAATAAAACCCAAGAAAGGAAAAGGGATTCCCAATGCAATTGCTCACCACCCACTGACCAAGGCCTGAGCAGCAATTCTCCCCTCCCTGCTACCACCTCCCAGTTCATACACTGTGCATGACATTCCAGAGTACGGAATAGCCCTTTGGGAACTGTCCTGACCATGCTCCCTCCCACCTTCCTGTGCATCTGCTTGCCAGCAGTCTGGGAAACTCAGAAATCCTTAACTCATGATAAGCACTAATTAGCAACAACCAAAACATCAGGGTGTTATCAACACTATTCTGGCCTGTACTAGATATTAGGAGGAAAATTAACTCTATCCCAGAGAAAGCCAGGATAAGAGTTCCCTACATAAAGCAGGAAATTTACGTAATGTTTCTGAAAACCTGTTTTATCCTGATGAAACTTGATCTAAGTCAACCTGCTTCTGTAGGGGGTAGGATTAGATGATCTCTAAAGGTCCCTTCCAACCCCTACCAGTCTATGATTCTATGATCCTGTCTCAGGAAACTGTCAAATTTGTAGGTGCAAAGGTGAAAAGAGATCCATTAAGACCTCCCGCCTTTTGTTCTCAGAGATCCATCAGTCCATTGGAAGCTGACAACAAGCACCAGGCAAGCTGCCGGACAACAGCCCCCAGACTGGAGGAAGAGATATTAGAAGAACACAATGAAAAACAGACCTATTGATGAAGTAAATATTACAGGCATTACAGACTGAGCTAGATAATTTTTTTCTCAGACTGTATAAAAGAAGCATGAAAGAAGGTACTGAATTTTATTGAAGATCAATATTGCATACAGAAACATCTTAGTAAAACAGTCTTTTTTACTTCAAGAAAATGAGAAGTAAAATGAAGCACAAGAGAGTTGTCTATGAAGAGAAAGGCTAACTATGTTTGTGAGACTTTATCACTGTGAGCAGGTCAACAACTACCTTTAATGCAGTCCTAAAAAATGACTAATGCCTTACTCTTAGTAGTGTTAAAAGAACGTAAGATTGACAAATCAAGTATTTCAGCACAGTGTTTCCCAAGTTACTGACCCAAAGCACTGAGTAAGGAATCGGTTTTACAGGTTTTAACTATAGCTCTAATGCCGTGCAATTCACTGCAATCATCCATAACTTCCTCTGTGTCTGCCAGACCTCTGCATTACTGACCAATAGCTAGGTCATTAAAATAATTTTGTCTATATAGAGTTTTGGCTTTAAGAGACTGTATGGCAGATGTACTTTGCAAAAACACGTTTCCATTTAGGAAAAGAAAACCAAGAAAGAAAATAGACAAAATGAGGCAGAGAAAAGTCTGTAGAAATACACTGTAACCCTAAAACTGACTGGAATATCAAGATAACATCTTTAAAATGTTTCTGAATACATTTGGGTTTGCCATAATTTGCATTATCATAGAATTTACAATTGCTTCTTCAAGTTTAAAAAATACTGTCAGCATTAAGTGTGAAGGCAATGTTTATTATACACTATCTTCTCTCATTTGGCATACAAAAGATGCTATGGACAATTAATGTCACTCATAAGTTGCTGAAAACTAAATCTTGTTTGTCTATCTTACCTTATTCCCTGATAAAAAGTCATTTTTACAGCTGCTCCAAAAGACTATGATATTTATACAGCCTGGAGAACCAGCTACTTCAGCTGCTACAGCAGTGGAAGTAAATAACTGTTAACATCTGGAAGCTTCACTGATTTCCATTAATTTTTAAACTAATTGTTTTACCTTCATTGAATTTAAAGAAACAATTTAAATCTTCAGCAAATGAGGAGATCAGAGACACACACTGCATTCTTTCCAGAGCTTTCTTTTTACTGTTGTGTGGTTTGGAATCTAGTCTTCCAAATAGTATTCTTTGTGAAAGGAGTAGTAAGGTGACCTTTTAAAAATAAATGGGAATTCAGGATAAGATCTCCTAGTTGTAATTCTGGAATGCAAAGGCATGCTGATTAGAAAAATCCTAATCTGATCTTTTTCTGTGTGTAATGGGTCCTTTACTTAATAAATCAACTTTCAATAACAACCATGTGTTACTGAGATTATTTTTATGTTTAGTGCATTTAATTTTTAAATTGAATTAGTAACTATTTTAGAATGTTGATTGTGTATTTTAAATGGATTAAAATGGTAGAGAAATCCAGCCTTGCACAATGATGCATAAAGAAGTATCAGCTAGCAAGAAATGCATTGCTTCCATTTTTTAATATCAAGTAAATACAACAACCTTAAACACTTAAAAACCTTAAACACTTAAGCACTATGATTACTTAACTGAATACACAGTATACCCTTTTGGCTGGCATAATGAAATATGCTAAAGAATATCACCACTTTTTTCAGAATGTAGAAAAGCCCACATGCAAGCTAGATGCAAAGTTATTATTTAAAATCATGATTGGAATGGGTGATAGAAATCAATCCATTCTGACATACTTCCATCTTACCAAAGATAATGGAACAGAAAATAACCTGTATGTCTTGAAAGCAACTTCCCCTCTCGTCACTTGGACTGACCTGTACACTTAAGACAGGTAGGAGAACGTCTCCTAATAGCTAAATAAGATTTTTTTTGTGCTGACTCCAAATATCTCTTACCAAGGGCCTCAAGCCAAATCTGTGTTAAAACCTCCTCAGGTTTCTTTCACCTTTACAAGAAATAAAATCTGTGGCTAATCTCTGTATGCCCTCAAAATATTATTAATAAAACAGCTCAAAACTTATGAACAAAGCAACAATCATAGACTACATTAATCATAATCACAGACAGTGTAGCTGTGGTTCTACAAAGCTAATTTTCATTTCAGCGTAGGTCACAATACCTCCTGCCCCTGGGAATTGCCGAAGCAATATGTTTAATTAGGGATGGCAAAGAAATAGACTGATCATCCCCAAGGCTTTGAAAGGAAAAAATGCATATTGATACCATGTCCTCTGGTGAAACTGTCAGATGCTTTGATGGAGAATAGAGCCAAGATGAGAATATGCTAGCCTGAAATAAAATTTCATGCTTGAGATAGCTCATTTTTTTTGAGAAACTTCCTGAATGTCATTTAATATGAGCTGGCTACACAGTAGGTAAAACGATTCTTTATCACATTAGTACTTAGCCAAAAGACCTCTGATGCCAAGAGATATGCTACTGGTGGTTTAATACTTCAGCTAACTCTTTTTGTATTTTTAAAGACACCACAACATATCCCATGACTTTAGAATTGTTCATATTAGTCTCCTCAGTAGACCAAACCCTGGAAAATACATGTGTTTCGCATTTCCCCTGCCATTTCGTATCAATTGGTCAGTGGAGTTCTTTATTTTCTGTTTCAAATCTTTTTCCAGAGATGCTGTATGCTGTTTAATAACTCTTCCACTGACTCTGGTGACAGCGGCATTCCCATATACCCTTTACTTTAAGCACAATGCTTAAGCAGCGCTGTAATACTTAGTATTTGTACTGCTGCCTGTGCCTAGGAGCATCACTTAGTGTAAATAAAAAAAGCCACTGTGATTGTTTCCAAAGTCTCTTCATTTTTCTCCTGTGCCACTGCAGACAATATGCCTCCTCCCATTAAAGGAAAAGCTCCACAAATTTTTGAATTAAGGTAGGTACTTTATTCATTAAATCCCCGTTAAAAGTCTCTAAAGATGTGACCTGTCTACAGCAATCACAGAACACCATCCTTTTTTTTTGCTGTTAGCAGTGTTTCTAGGCCTGAGAGTGTTTAGTTGGAAGCAAATCATCTCACAACTCCATTTAATCTACTAAGAGAGATTTTGTTGGTTATGACAGTGCTATGCCCTAGATATGTGTTTAAAAACTGTAGACAGATATATTGGCTTTGATGATTAGGCAGGAAGAAGAAGGATGAGCTCATTTTTGCTTCTGATTACGATTACATTTTTAGCATTTCATTATTTCTCCGAATACTTGATACGAGTCCCTGGACTCATGACTTGCCTTTTTAAAACCACTGCTACATGACACTGCACAGTGTATTGAGTACATCTGAGGATTGTAAGCTTTAAATTTTTTAAAATATGGTTATTTAGTCTTAGAGTTCTTTCCCCTATGTGAGTAACAGAAGGCGTTACTGAATGCCAGGTAACATCTTTTTATAGATGCATCAGTACTTTTAAGATGTAACAGCTACATTTAAATTGCTGTGGGCAAAAAGCCTTTTGTGCATGTAAAAAGATTTAATATGCATCTAATACATCAAACCTCTCTGTGTCACACCTCTAAAAAGCCATTTATGTGAGTTTGATTGCATACTCTTTCTGATGCTGTAGAACGTGTCAAAATAAGCTACAAAAAAAAAAAAAAAGGTGCAGTGTACAAATAACCTAAAAGGAGCTTGTCTGTATCTCCTCTGCTGGAAGCCCAGCAGAGGGAGCCTGCGAATTAGCTATAATACTCAAAAATACTGGGGGGAAAAAAAAAAAGAAGAGATATATGTCTGTGTTGAGCAGGACAGCTCACTCAAACAGAAAGATACTGGAGAGATTTTCATAATTTCATGATACCTGACTGCATGGCATGATGTTTAAGTTCACTCCTTAAGGTTGACCTTTTTCAGTCAAAGATAGGGGCTGAGATTGTTCTTGGACCTTTCAGTGCAATGTCGTGCCTATTTTTTTTGTGTTTTTCTCAGATGATGCTAACACCTGAAGCCACGGCAGGAGAGCAGGTATAAAGACAGAGTCGTCTCCTTCTGCTTGGAAAACTGAGCTCCAAGTGCACAGCTGTCTGCTTTCCTTATGAGCACTGTCAAGTAAACCTTTCTTTTAAAAAAAAAACCCAAACAACTAACAAACTGAAACAACAAAAACCCCCTTTTAATATCTCCTGAAAACTTTGTTCAAGGAATCAGACTAGTCCCTGGAGTACTGTTGCTAATGCAGTGTGTTTTATGATGTAACAACACCATGTCTAGTACTTTCTACAAAGCACATTTTTCCAAATTCATTGAATCATGGAATAAAATCATAGAATTATTTTTGCTGGAAAAGGCTTTTAAGAATATTGAGTCCAAACACTAACCTCACACTGCCAAATCCATCACTAAACTAAACCATATCCCTCAGCACCTCATCTATGTGTCTTTTAAATATCTCCATGGATAGTGGCTTCACTACCTCCCTGAGCAACCTGTTGCAATGCTTGTCAACTCTCTCAGTGAAAAAGTTCTTCCTAATCTCCAATTTATATCTCCCTTGGTGCAATTTGAGACCACTTCCTCATGTCCTAACAGTCATTACTTCAGAGAAGAGACGGACCTCCATCTCACTACAACCTCCTATCATATCCTTTCAGGATTATGACTCCCCTCAGACACCTTTTCTCTAGGCTAAAAACCCTAAGCTCCCTCAGTTACTCCTCAGCAGACTTGTTCTCCAGATCCTTCACTACCTTCATTGCCTGTATCTGGACAAGCTCCAGCATATCACTGTCCTTTATGTAGTGAGGGGCCCAGAACTTAGCACAGTCTTCAAAGTGAAGCCTCACCAGTGCTGAGTACAAGGGAACAATCACTTCCCTGGTCCTGTTGGCCACACCATCATATCTGATACAGGCCAGGATGCCATTGGCCTTCTTGGTCACCTGGGCACACTGCTGGCTCATGTTCAGCCAGCTGTCGATTAACACCCCCAGGTTGTTTTCTGCCTGGCAGCTTTCCAGCCACTCTGCCCTAAGCCTGTAGCATTGCCTGGGTTTGCTATGGCCCAAGCGCAGGACCAGGCACTCAGCCTTATTGGAACTCATGTGACTGGCCTTGGTCTATTGCTCCAGCCTGTCCAGGTCCCTCAAGCAAGTCTATGCACCTGTCCAGCTTCATGTCATTTCAACACAATTATGTTGTGTTGTGTTGCGCTCATATTAACACAACAGTGTGTGTAGACTCAGCATAAATACTAATACCATTGTGTCAGTTAATCGGAAAGTGGTATCTAAATGTAATCTTGAGTAAAACAGATGACTACAGATTCCATTGATATTACTTGTTTTTAACATGTAAATGTCGAGATTTTTGAGGCTTGCTCTTTGCCTCAGCACCATAAACACATCCTGTTTTGTGGATCACTCAATATGTCCAATCAGAAATTGAAAGCTGTGTTTATTCCTGATGAATCACGCAACTGATAAAGAAGACAATGCTGTACTTTTGTCTAATTTTGAGTACAAAATATCCTTCTGTTTAAACACGTCTTCAGAAGAGGCAAATTTCAGACACAGCTGCAAATGAAGTGTTGCAGAAAAAGATGGAGCACAACTGTTACTGTAGCTGGGAGGCTGGCTGAGAACAGCCAGAGCTGCTACAGAAGTTGGTCAAAAGCAACGAGTACCACTATTCATTGTGTCCTTAATTAAATACTGGAGAATTTCAAGGATAAAACAGCAATTAACCTTTCTTCAAGCTCCTCATCCTGGGACAAGAAAAAGAGTGAGAAAACATGAGTTTCTTCAGTTGCACTCTGTTGCACTTTCCTATTTATGTCTCCAGCTAATGCAGGCCTCAGCATTTCTCATGCAGCTGCAGCAGGGCCTGGCTGGGTATAGCTATCTGGTTCTAACATAGTGGTTGTCTTAGGTCATAGTAAGGAAACATAGTAAGGCCTCTGTTATCCTCATTACTTAAAGAAAGTTAGGAATCACAACTCCCCACTCTGCTGCTGGAGAACTGAAGCAGGAAGGATGCCAAGGAACAGATCTAGGAGCACAGCAGTTCAGACAATCAACATAACTGAGGAGATATCAGTCTGCCTCTTGAGAGCTTCAGTGCTATCCAGCAAAAGATGGCTGGTCAACAGTAAAGACAGTAGGGAGGACTAGTTCCATCACAGAAGCAGCAAGATACCCCAGGATGCTCTCCTGTGTTACAGCTTTCAAATGTTGTCCGTCTGCAACCTGGCTGCCTGTTCTCTTCTGCAGAGTAGAGGGTTAGAGTTACCACACAGCACAGAGAGCCAATAATTTAGTCACAAGCATCTCTCTAGAATTGCACCTAAATCAACCGCATGAATTTAAAAGCATGTTTAAAAACAGTAAAAATATGACTTGCAAATTAATTGAGAAACATACCCAGTGTTGCTTGGAGAGGCCTGTTTCTCCTTTGCAGAATTCTATGACAATTTTTTAAAAAAACAAGTAGAATTCTTCTTTTTTCCTTTGTAATTATTATTATTCACCAGCCTCGTAATGCATGGCTGAACCATTCTAGGGGCACAGACAGACCCTGTGAACTGACCAAAATGGATGTATCAGTGATCACCTTTCTGTGATCCAAATCCTTGTATGGATCTCCTGTGCGTCAAGCACTCCTCCCTCTGACATTGGAGCAGTTTCCAACAGCTGCAAATAAGTCAGAAATTAGTGCTTCACAGGTATTGCTTTCCTTCCATCTCTACTCCCTGCATAGGTAAAATGAAGATTATTCATGTAAAAGCCTCTTCATCTGTGGGAAATCCTTTGACTTTGTTTAGCATCAATCAGTAAGTACATCAGTACCCAAGTCCTGCAGGTAGCTTATGCCAAAACTGCAGCATGGAGCTGTTGTATCCTGATGCGAGATCTATCCTTCTGCACTCTAGATACATGTCCTTGTTAATTCTGCCTTAATGATGATAAACATTTTCCAAGCTGGACATCTTGAACTCTGCTTTGGGAAACAGGCAGCCAAGTGTGTTCTAGCTGTGCTGCCTCAGGATCCCATCCCATTTTTTACACTAGTAAGTAAGGAACATCTGCTCAGCCTGTGTATGTTGGACCAGCTTACTTCCCCTTAACAGCAGGTCTGCTGGTTTACTGGAAGTGAATTCGTGCTTCCTGTAGCAAAGCTACTCTGGTCCTTGAACTGGTTGATGTATACAACCTATGTAAAAGCATATGAAGTACTATACATTTTTCCAGCCCCAGAGCAGCATAAACAAGATTCATGAAACTGCCTTTGCAAAAGATAAAACGTTGTAGCATGGGTAAGAGAGCTTCCTCAAACCATGGCAGTGCTTTTAGTCTTAACTTAAAAAGTCTGGGTTCAGTTTAATCGGGCATCACCATTTGCTACCAGGAACTTAGTCAGACCACCCCTTGGAGAAACAAATTTCTTAGTGCTTATACACATCTGCAGGTCAACATGAGATGGGCAGAACTCAATCTCAAGTCAGTTAGAAAAGACTAGTATTTGTCACAGGGAAGCTGACCTAGCCTTAGAGTTCTACAAATGAAAATAGCAACTGTATCTACAAAACAAAGAACATTGATAAGTCATATTTTAAGATATCCTGAAGGTCACTAGAAAGAACTGGACACTTCCATTCCTTCATTTCCTTACTGTCTAGAAGGGAGAGCACTCAGCATCTGACAGGGGCACTGATCTAATAAAATGTAATGTGTTTACCTCCGAGGAGTCTAACTCCACAAAGAGAAACGTTCATGCTAGGACCTTTTAGGATTATGAATTGTGCTGCTGCCAAGTTCAGGAAGACATAGTTAATTTTGAAGGTGCCACTAAATATAGAAGTGAAATCAGGCAGTGGAATGCACTGTTGCAAGGGGTAAGAGGAAACAACGACATCCCTGGTTCATCTCCAAAATTTAAGCTTTGAAAAGTATAGTTTAGTTTTCTGTGGGAAACTGATATTACCTATAAAGCTCCTTTAACCTGATGTTTGGTTATGAAAGACAAAGGGGCAAAAGCACTGTGCATCACATCATACACTTGACTAAACAAAACTTTACTTCTGTAGTAATCTCTACCAGTAGATGCTTGTGTGCTTTGTGGCTGCCTAGGTTACAAGTCTTACTTGTCAGGGTTGGGAAAGGCCAACTGGGTGTTACATTGCAAAAGGTGACACAAAACATGGGTGTGTTGATGTAGCTGGTCCTGGGAAAGAGAGAATGGGAGTAAAGAGAGAAGCAGAGGGAGATAAATAAGTGAAAAAGTTCCTGGGCCCAGTGGGCTATGCTATCAGTGTCTGAAGAGAAGGATCTATATCCAAATCTACCACCAAGATGATCAGGGGACTAGAACATCTTTCATATGAGGAAAGGCTGCAGGAACTGGGGCTGTTTAGTCTAGAGGAGACTGAGGGGGGATCTTATTATCATTTACAAATATCTAAAGGGTGGGTGTCAGGAGGTTGGGGCATCCCTTTTGTAGGAGTAATGGGATGAAGCTGGAACACAAAAAGTTGCACTTCAATATAAGAAAAAACTATTTCACTGTGAGGATGACAAAGCAGTGGAAAAGGCTGCCCAGGGAGGTTGTGGAGTCTCCTTCCTTGGAGGTCTTCAAGACTCGCCTGGACATGTTCCTTTGTGACCTGATCTAGGTGAACCTGCTTGTGCAGGTGGGTTGGACTAGATGATCTCTAAAGGTCCCTTCCAACCCCTACCATCCTATGATTCTATGATACTATTGGCCTGCAGAAGTCAATAGTTTGCATATAGCATATTTTGATGATTACTTTCTTTTTTGTTTTTACTGCACCTTTCTCTGATGCATATGACCAAATTACTCCACGGAACCTATATGGCCACACAACCTTTCATCTATTGCCAGCTTAATGTTAAGTATCATGCTGCAATTGTAGGTAACATTAAAGATTCACTTACTCCAGTTACAGCAACTATGTTGTTCATATAAGATCACAAAAAAAACCCCACAAATAAAACTAAAAGATTACACTGAAAGCAACTACATCATACCATAAATAAACAATATAAGGTGATGATAGAGAAATATTGATTGCTGCTTCCTTGAGAATATCTCTGAGGATGTTGAACTCATCTTAAGTAATGCTGTCATCTTAATCACTCAGAGTGATGGAAAGGAAATAAGCTTTTCCAGTCTCATGCAGAATTTACATTTTTCAATTTGTCAAATTCCCTTCACCTCTTAGATCATTCATATAGTTTTTAATATCAAAGTCCTCACTGACCTGAGTGGCTCTTGACTTGGGAGATATTACTTGTGGCAAGTGTTATATAAGAATGTTGGAAGTTTTGCCAGTTGGCATAATATCTAACTTAGACATAAAATTAGAGTAATTGCACGACTCCCCAGGAACGCAGTCCAATAATTCACTTAGTAATCAGGTCGATAAACTATGCTGTGTAATTATTCTCGTAAATTCTTGTTATTCCATGTCTTGCCAATGACACCGTGCGGCTGGCTCTTAGTCTATGAGACTTAATTTTATCTGAGATAGCCTTTAAAGATTGAGACTAAAGGAATATATCTTGCTTGACAGAGTAAAATGTTGACCTTGCCTGGGGAAGCTGAGTAGAGAAACCTAACAGATACAGCTGAGCAAACACTGAACTCTTCAAGGATTGATCCTGCTCTCATTTCAGTCGGTTTGGAGGGGAGTTATGAGCAGATGTGTTCTTGTTCATTGGTCTATAGTAATGTAGAGTGTATGACTTACATGCAATAAAAATATTTGGGGGTTTTCATCACTTTTTTTTCAATTCAAGGCTGTGTACACTTTATGCTTGTATTGAATAAAACTATTGAATTGTACGGAGTAAGCAGTAGTTCTCCCTGGAACTCCTGAAGAATTTTGCTTCCTATCAACAACTGTTCTCAAGGAGGTTGTTTCCCGGGTCAAGCTGGGCAGTATACTGTCTTCCATATGTAAATGAAAGGGGATTAAAAATTTCAGTTGAGGTATGAGTCACCACTTTCCTGAAGCTAGAATTCTAAATAACACTTTGTATTTTGTGTCGAAGCAGGGCTTTATACTCATGCTGTAAAGCTTCTTGGCTACTATAAATACATCACTTGAAGAACTAAAAACCTAGCAATAAAATTAAAAATGTCACTTTATATACCAACCATCAAATTGTACTGGACAGAATTATCTGATTTATCTCAATATTCAGTTTAACAGGAGGAATTCATATGCCTTTCAAGTTGTTAGGCTAGGTCATGGTTCACAGATACAACTGTGACTGTAGGAGACAGGTCAAACTTCCAGGAGGAGAGTTATTTTCTGACAGAACTACAGGACTGGGCCTGGAGTAAAACTATCAAAATATTCTGCCACTTTTCAACTAATCAAATACTACAGTCTAAGCAATTGTACATCCACTTGCTTAGACATATGAAACAGGTTTCTGGGTACCATAACTTCTTCGTTCCTCCTTTTTTTTTTTGCTTTCTCAGTGTTTATTTGGCATCGTTCCCACTGCTACAACTCACAAAACACTTGAAATGCATGAAAACGGAGACTTCGTTGTATATGTTATTAAGCAGCCTTATGGCTTTTTTTCTGTTTATGTTAAATATACTGAATTTCTCATCTTTCCTTAACATCTAGTCCTCTTATCTTCTCTGTGGAACACTTCCCTGTCTACCTCCAACACCTTTAGGCTTGTTTTTTGAGTGTTCAGACCTCTTTCCCCTATGCAAGTGACCACACTTCATACACCGGCTTAGAAAACTAAATAAGAAAACATACATGTCTTCTCAAAGCTTCATGCCAAAAGTTTCGTAAGACACACACACACACACAAACCATTACAGAGGAGAAGAGTGGCTGAAAGGAGAGGCTGAGGCAGAGCAGCAATTTTTCATGCTTCTACTCAAACCCCAAATATTTTGCTCCCAACACAAAACTAACAGTACTAAATGCTAATGAATTCTGCTACAAAAAGCAGCATTTGGAAAGCTATCCCTAAAAGACTTTATAGCTTGTTACTGTGCTAAACTTGCAGAGATGAACCACAGACGCACAATATGCTGCTATTAATATCTTTCAAATTAAGGTTCAAGAAAGAGAAAATAGATTGTGCCAATGTCAGAAGATTTCATATGCAACAGTTTCAATGCTATGGGTTTTTTCCCCTCATTTTAAACCTATAAAAACTTTGTTTTACATCTTAAGATGGTACATAGTGATGCATAGAATGCCCTGATAGTGGCTGTATAATATATGCACAGTTGTAATAGTTCAATACCTTAGAGGAGTCCTTAACCTCAAAATCTTACATTAATGGAAGACAAGGACCTGTCCTTATATGTGACAACTTGCACAGGGCTGTGATCATCTCAGTGAAAATCTCTGCTTAGTATATGGCAGCATGGTAGAAACGAAACTGAGAATGTTAGGATAGATAAGAGCAACAGTGAAATGATTATTAACAAGCTACTTCAGCAGTCATTGCTTTGTTCTTTTTTCTGATATTTCTTCTCCGGGTCTGTTTTCCCATTAATCAAACAAACAACAAAAAAAAAGTAAGTCAGCAGAAACAGATATTTCAGAGAGAAGTAGGGAGTTTTTCCTCAGAAGTGAAGCTAAAGAGACTGTAACATTTATTTTCTGGACAGGAACGTAATTCATGTGGTAAAGAGCAAAACCAGTTGTTTCATCTTGTAAGAACAAAATGATACCTTAGGACAAGCAGCAGATTTAAAGTCATTCCCAAGGCTCAAGTAAGCTACGAAACTTATTTCTGCAAAATTTAGCACTTGCACTGTGGAATTTTAACAAACCAATTGAACCTCTTTATAATTGAAGTAAGACTTTTTTTTTAAAAAAGATTTTTGGGTTAACTACCAGAAGTGCTCCCCTGTGAGGGTGAGGAAGCTCCGGCACAGGCTGCCCAGGGAGGGTGTGGAGTCTCCTTCTCTGGAGGTTTCCAAAACCTGCCAGGATGCATTCCAATGTGACTCGATGGAGGTGAACCTCCTTTGGCAAGAGGGCTGGACTGGATGATCTCTAGGGGTCCCTTCCAATCCCTACCATTCTACGATTCTATGAAAGTCTGCACTGTTTAAATAAATATTTTATCACCTTTCAACTCATCAGATACTACAATATAAGAATATTTTTCCTGGCAGATGTTGCAAGCCATGCAATCAACTCCCAGAACTCAAGTCCACCAACTGTGGAAAAAAAAGGTAAACCCCTGTGCTTCAGAACATAACGCCAGTCCTTAAAAAATGTTAGACACGTTACAGACAGTATACTTCTAAATCACCTTCCACAGATATTCGTGCAGCCACTCTGAGTCATCTAGTGTTGGTACAAGATATTAAACCAGATGGAGCATTGGAAACAAATCTTGAAGACGAAAGATTTGTTTTGTACACGACAGTGCTCCTCAGTGCAACAACAAGTGGAAACACTCAACTATTTGGACAATGTCCATGTTGTGGTGGATGTAACACAGTTTGAAAACTGTTACTAAAAGACGTTCTGCAGTTACTGTGTCTCTGCCATGTGGGAACAGTTTCTTTCTGTGCTTACACTTGGGTGACAAAGGAACATAATAATTTTGGAGCCTGGAATTTGGTGCGCATCTCTCCAGGCCCCGGTTCGAGTATTTTATATACGTAATTTCAATCAGAGCTGCAATAAGAAAGACTTGCTCTAGCCATCAGCACACTCGGCTTAAAGGCAGCAGCTTAAATTCTTGCACTGTGTCAGAAAAAGAAGGGACGTGAATTTGAATTACCAGGTTAGTGATGAAATCTCAAGGTTACTGCATATAAAAAGGAAGAGATTGTGACCTCCACTTGAACTGTAATTTGCTCAGAGCACAATCTGGTCTTAAAACCTGTAAGGGTGACGCGAGGTGAAAACATTCTGCCCGTGCTAAAAAACCATGATGCTTAGTTCGTTTTTACTCCACAGCAGGGTAGACCCTGTGAGAAGAGCACCTTCAGCAAACTGGGAGAGACTCCAGCAGGGAGAAGGGAGCTGGCTGGGACACGCTCCCCAGATGCAGCTTTACAGCCTCCTTTTGAGGAGGTAGAGATGGGTGACAGCAGCTGAGATGGACTGCAGATAGCTACTGCTGTGGGAAGGTAACTGGAAAGGGATGCATAACCAACATGGAAAAAAGAGAGCACTACAAACCTGGACCAGAGCTCCATGTGAGTGTTGGAACTGTTGGCTTACAAATTTTGGCTTGGCTTTAATTGCCCCACAATGCAGCACACTTAGAATGTGCACATCTGTCCTGGGTTTGGCCAGGATAGAATTAACTCTCCCCAGCTGCTGCTGGGGGCCGTGGCCAGGCTATTCAATCCCATGTGCCATCATGCTCGGGATATAAGGGCAGCAGCTGGGCGGGGGCAGTGCTGTGGCCAGTGCAGGAACTGTAGTACTGCTGTTGAGCTGAGCATGGTGAGCAGTTACATTGGGCATTGCTCATTTTTCTTTGGCCATCATTGTAACTGCCTACTCCTTGTGGTATTCTATTAAACTGTCCTTATCTCAACTCAGAAAGTTCTACAGCTCTCTCTTGATTCTCCTCCCCATCCTGCTGAGTTGGGGAGGAGTAACTGGGTGGTTTGGTTATTGTTCAGTTAGGGCTAAACTACCACAATATCTATCAAAAGATGCCCAGGAGACTTCAAGGGCATAAAATAGGTGCATTGGACATTCAACACATGCAAATGTAGTCACCAAGAGGTAAAATTTTGTCCGCAAAACTTTTGAGTCTGGGCATCCAGAGTGGGTTTTAGGCAACTGAAAGGCCTGATGAATCAGATAGAGTGAATCCATAACATCTCTGTCAGGTGGTACAGCTATGTAGGCAGTAAAAATTTCATCGACTTTCTGGCTGCCATGTTGTGTGAACCTCTATCAGGTCTGGTTATGACTTTTCATTCATAATAACTGTTCATCCCCATACAGAATAAGTGCAAAGAATAGAACGTTAATTTATATTTAAATGTAGAACTGTGATGTGCTAGCATCTTACCTCCAGCTGCACAAGCACACATGCAGAAAATACACTGACACTCACATGAACCGAGTATATGAGCAACTCAGGCCCCACCATGTTCAGCTTACTTGCATCTCACTTTTTTTTTCTAGCACAGAGGACAAATATTATAGATAATTCACCTCAGATACACATGCTTGTACTGCTAAAAAGAAACCTTGGTTTCATTTGTTTTTTTTCATCTCTTGAGCTGTTTTAATACTCTCCCTCTGCTTTCCCTCTGCCTACGTATGGTACTTGGCCCTTGTCTCAGTTTAAAAGCCAAAGCAATTCTTATCCAGTGAGCTGCCCCTTTTGGATCATTAAAGAAGATAATAAATAAGGCTGGCTTCTGCATCAGTCCTTTATTAGTAGCTCCAATTAGCTTTGCTTGTGGTCTTTCAGTCAATTTGAAATCCACAATGTTCCCATCCAAGCTAGCATGAATAAAGTTTTCAAGGAAGATTATATTTGATACTGCATCAAAAGCCCTATTCAAATGCAAACAGGGTATTGGCTACTGCTCTTTCATAAGCTACAAATTTTATAATTGTATTATTTACAACAAATGATCTTGTTTGTCTCACAAGACTTCTTTATTTTTCTAAGTCATGCTGCTTTATATGCAAAGTTCTATTATGAAGATATTTATGAGGCATGAGTCACCTAGAAGTATGTCTAAATATTTGCTGCTGAGGAACAATGTGGCTACCTGCAAAATTAGTTAAATGAGGCAAACGACACAATAGCATCATTCACAGGCTATGAGAAGCTTAAATTAGTCAGTTTAAAGTAGCACCAGCATTGCTTTCAAGCAAAGGTGATTCTAGAGAACTCCACGCTGGCATCATGCCACTTTTACTTTGCGTGATGATCTGCAATTTGTGCCATGCCAATAAGTTACTGAATAGAAACATCAACTTGAGCTACAACAAGAATGCTGACAACATAATGCAGGAAAACCAGATGAAGGTGATCAAGTCCTCTGAGTCATCTGAATTTTACTCTACTCTTAAGACTGTGGTAGTGGTCTGATGTAGAAAAAATCTTGATCGTTTGTATGTGACTCCCAGATCCTCCCAGGCACATCGACACAGACAGTTCTGAAGCAAAAGACAGTAACAGAAGAGTTTTCGGTGGCACACAGTGCCATCAGCATTGCCTGGAAATATATCCACTACTCCAAATCCAATTCAAGTCATACTTCATATATAGTCACTTATAATTCAATACTGCCACCTTCAAGGGCAGAGTAAGAGCCATGGGATTAATCTGAGCAAGTGTGGGATACTGTGCTCTTTAAAATGTATTTTATTTGGTAAGTAATAACCATAATAAAATTAGGTAATAAATAAAATAATAATAAAAATATAATAAAAATAATAAAATAAAAACCATAATAAAATTAGGAAAGTTTTATCAATCTCCTCTTTGTGCTACTTGTGCTAAGTTGTAACTGTGTACATCAATCATGCTTTGGGAAAAAGAGACTGTTGTGCCAGAAGGCACAGTTCAAAGTATTCTAAAAGAGTTCAAACTTCACACAGAGAGGAGGAAGAGGAGTAAGAGCCATGAGACATAGCATGCCACCACTAATAGTAATAAAGAAACATTCACTACGCTCAGCCATTAGCTTAGATTTGAAGATGTGCTGTCTAATTAACTAACAAGAATTACTATTACCTCATGCTACAGATTACATTGTGCTGTCACTACCTTGGGAGCACCCAATGCCATGCATCTCTTTTACTGGATATGCCAGTTTACGTGACCATTCTCTGCAGTCCTACAGGAGGAACTGTGCAAAGTGAGACACGAGGGCCCAAACAGCTATTTCTGGATCTACAGATGACAAAATGTGTTTTCCAAGTCGAGTTTGTTAAGTCAAACTACATGTTTTTATAAAGGCTTTGCCAGATGCCTTTCCTGCGTATTCTGGATGCTTAATATTCTGATGGCCCTGGAGTAAAGCAGCTTCACTTCAAGGGCCCAGAAGGACATGAAATCCTCCAACTGTCTGTATTGCAAAATTTGGAAAAGATCTCATTAAAAAAAAAAAAGCAAAAAAAACATGAAAAAAGAAACTCCCTCATAGCTCCTGTGCTTGAGAAGTATCCTGCATTTCTGCAGACACCATGAAGAATGTTTTATGGCCTGTAATTTGGCTTTCAGATAAAAGGTTTCACCTTCCTCCCCTGATGCATCCTAGGCTCCTCACACGTAATGCGGGTTAGGGAATTCCCCTGCTCCACTGGCAAACAGCAACCTGTGGTGTTGGATTAATATGTGCAGTTAGGAAATAATATCCCTATAGCTCAAGGAGACAGGTACTTTTATGGAATTTCTTGTCTTCCTTTAACTGTGGGGCATGGTCCACCTCTTAGGATCATCTAGACATTTTTACCAACAGATGTTCAGTGCTGTGGCAGTGCCAGGCACTGAGCAGCCCTTGGGCGACAGCATGCTCCAAGACTTTTTACTATGAAAAAACAACCCCACACCCCTTCACATTAAAGCTCTTCAGATCTAGAACTTTCCCAATTACGTGCAAGAGCCAGGAACAATTTTATAAACTTTAATACTTTGCTACTGAGGGAAGATTTTGCCCTTCCTTGATATGGCAAAGATTGACATGGAGAGATACAAGGAATATCTGCTGTGGCAGAGCATGGTGCTGAATGGCTCCTTTCAACTCTTCTGGACTTCAGGTTCTTCCCTACCTGAAACTTCAGGAGAAAAAAAAATGGAATCCTTTGTCTGCCTAAGGTACTGAGGGAAATCACAGGAGCTGGAATAGAATTGTGAGCTTGCTTTTGGGGAAAGAGGCAAATGGAGCAGGAATAGCTGCAATTTATGGGAGTCACAATTTTTCTGGCCCTCTATGGGTGCTCTCCACTGATTAACTCAGGAATTGTTCAGCCTGGAGAACAGAAAGCACAGGAAGGATTTTATCAACATGTACAAACATCTGATGGAAGACTGCAGAGAAAACAAAGCCACTCTTCTCAGCAGTGCCCAATGACAGAAATTGCTACTTCACTATAAAGAAAAAGCTTTTTTACCGTGAGGATGACACAGAAACAGGTTGCCCAGGGAGGCTGTAGAGCAAAGATACTCAAAACCGAGCAGTCACAGCCCTGAGCAATCTGCTGTTGTGGAACCTGCTCTGAGCAGTAGGCTAGACCAGAAGACATCAAGAGGTGCATTCAAGCCTTGGTCGTGCTTTGACTCTATGACTGAGCCAAATCCAAACATGAGCATGTTGACAAACTGTTCAGATAGATGGTGTGGATTTTATTCTTGTAGAGACCTTTAGATTCAACTCTCCCGTAGAGATCTTTAGATTGACTCAGCTTACCTGTATATTTAAAAAAAAAATTACCTTACAATATTTGTTTTGACAAAATAAGCTGGCAGTCTCACACTGCTTAGAGAACATATTCAAAACAGGACAAAAAATGCACTCATACTACAATGTTGTCTACATTTTGTCTTCTGGGTGTGTAGCAGTTACATAAGCATTACTCCCAGGTATTTTTGCTAGCATAATAAAAACTGTGTATGTATGAAAACATCAGCCTGGCATAAGAAAGCTCATGATTGATTCAAGTCTGCAAGACCAAGAACAAACAGACCAATATTTATTTAAAGAGCCTGAATAAGTTTGCTTTGCTGTTCTACTTTTAAGAATTTTCCCTGAGTTCATATTTGATTAACTTAATGTTTGATGAAATTTAAACAGGTACACGGGGAATGTGTATCTTGAAGTCCACTGTTATCACAACTGTATTTTTGACTAATCACTGCCTTAGCCTTAGCAAATGAAATCAAATAAGTGTAACATTTGCCATTTCACAGATAGCAAGTAGAAATATCTAGAGATGGAGAGTTAGCTTTGCAGAGGGCTGAAGAACTTTAATGAAAATGGTGTGTAGAAAACCCTATGAACATCTTTGGAAGGGCTGATGCTTCCAGCCCCTGCCTATAGCGTTACTCTACTGCAAAACAATCTTTGCTTTGGTTAGGACAGTTCCAGTAAGCCAAAACTCCACATCTGGTGTCAAATGAGGCTACGAGAACCTTTTATAAAAATAAAATACTAGGTTTTCATTGACTCATTCTGCTGGTGAATCGAAGATTACATAAAATGGTCCTCACTGAAGATGACAGAAATAGAGACAGAGATGACACTGAGCTTTATCTTTATATAAGCAACAAAAGTGAATCATAAGAACAGACTAAGTTTAACCTCCATCCACTTCTTCATATTTTACTTATTCTTTGTTTTCTGACGTGCACAAAATAATTGACTTTAAATGGTCCTCTCAAATTTATTGTTGCAGCTATACTTCCACAAAGGAAACCTATCACTTCACAGTGAACATATAATGAACTGAACATATAATGGCACATCTGGTAATACAACATAGAACAACATATTCCCAGTTTTCTTCAGGGAACATTGGAAAAGAGACCGTCTAGCTGGTGTTAATGAAACAAAACTCTTTCAGTTGAAGAAGCTTCTCAGTTTGCGTATCACAGCACAACTTCTGCAGTTCAAAGATTCCCTGTCTTTACCTGACCCCTACCTACTTCACTTGTTCCGATGCTTTTTCTAATGAATACCTGTCCACGTAGCTAAGGCCCATTAAAAGACTGCTGGATAATAGCAGGTCATAAGCTGGACATGAGTCAGTGTCACACTGGTGTGAGATGCAAACACCTTACTGAGCTATATAAATAGAAATAAGACCTGCAAGAAACACAAAGTTATCTCTCTGCTCAGTTAGAATAGCCTGTGGCAGAACCATGAGTTCAACTTCTGACACTCTTCAGAAAAGGCTGGACGAAGTCTGACGGAGTGCAATGGGAACGATGAGAGGTGTTGAAAACATGACACACATGGGAGGACTGGATTAGGATTGTTTGTTTAGACAAGTATAGATAAAGAGTGGAAATTATATCAGTCTTGAAATATGTAAAGAGCTTCTGTAAAGAAAACAGAATTTGTCACTATTTCTCAAAGGACAAGATAAGGAATATCGGGCTTAAATTACAGCAAAATTCTTATTAGTCCTTTGGCTAGACTTTCTAATAGGCTCAGACGTCACTGTGGGGTATGAAAAGCAGGTTAGTGAGAGGCTGCCAGGGATGACACAGGCCTGGGTACACCTGCCTGGGGGCCTGAATTATCCCTCAGGGTCCTTATCAGTTCTTTGATTCTGATAAAGATATCATTGAGTTGTCAGGACTGAGCAGACCACTGCAGAACACTGCCAGTATGGAATATGCAATACCCACTATTTTCCAATTCTGCACTGACTCACCAGTGGAGAGCTGCTTCCTCCTGTGCTGCTTCTAGTTCCAGGCCCACATGCTTTTAAGAGCATCTTCCATTTCCTTGACACTGAAATCTATATTTGACCAGATCATCCCCAACTTGCAGTCTTCAGTTACATTAACATTGTACCAATGAGGGAATAGAAGTATTCTGTGAATGAAAAAACAACTAAATACCTTGGACAGCTAGAAGGTGTATTTATCTGCCACATTTTTTTCCCCTGGGTCATTCAGTGCTATCTAACACCCATTCCATCTCACTCATGATCCATTGTTTTTCAACATGAGCCATTAAGCCATTAAAATGAGGAATTCAGGAATAGCTATCTGCTGCAAAAAGAGATTTATGGTTCTGCTCTCAGACATCAAAATATACCAAGCTGAGAAACATCAAATGACTCAGCAACAGCTTGCTGAGGTATCTATTAAGATACCTCTTCATCACGTATGCCTAAAATGAAGTAGCTATTTCAATTATTTTGTCTTGCTACTCCTAGAAATATTAATTAGCTCACCAACTATCACTTGAAAATACTCCTACAATATAGATAAGAAATAATTGGTTTTGACAGGGTATTTGCATTGAGCTCTGTTGTAATGGAGTGGACAGAAGGTTACGCAACATCACTTGGTGCTTAATCTCATGCTTGTCAGTGGTCAAAAAACGGCAAGACAGACACAGACAAAGACACGTTTTGACAAACTGTCTTATCAGAAATGGTGACCTGATTGCTTATACTGAATTCTGATTTTTATTTTTTTAAAGGGAGTGGAATAGAGAAGATGGTCAACAAACAAAATTCCCATTTTCAGCAAATGCCTGTAATAGGATGCTCTCACAGCATAGCAGGACCATAGGACCATCACCCATTTTAATTGCTTCCCCGATCCTCTCTACAGAGTTCCTCTCCTGCTTTAAGGTGAGGCAGAAGACAGCAGTTTACTGTCTGAGCAAACTGCTCTGCAGTCTTTATGCAGCCTGTCAATAAGGTGGTAGGTCAATTTTAAGACTGTCCAGCTGAATTAACAGAGAGAAGTAGAGTCTATTGATTTAGTGGAGGAGAGAGGAAATAAGCAGATGGTTTCTATATTTGGGCTCTGCTAGTTGGGGTGCATAGCTGTGCTATGATTTATGTACAAGTTTAATGTTCTAATGATGTGTATGAAGTGACTACAGAGAGACTTAAGGCTTCATTTTATCCCTGCATTTCAGTGCTGTAAAGTGCTGAGGATGTTATGCTTCCACTGGTAATTGTTGTCACCCTCATGCTCTTTTCTTCCTCTTGGAAGCAGCTCAGTCTTTCACATTTCTGCTTCTCTAGCCCAGTACCAAAGCAACATTTACTTAAAAGCATTATTGTTTAGCATACATACTAATTTATAGTATTATATGCAAGGAACAGGAAAATGTCAGTGTCAGAAGTATGGCAATGTTCATGAAAATGCCCATATTTGCATCCAGGCTTCAAGTAGTTATCTCAGTTATTTCTTTGAGAGAGAAAATATGGACTGTAAGACATAATGCTGTGCTGCGAATTTGCAAGCACTGAAAGGCGATAACAGCTATTTTTGTAAGTGCATGAGCCTATGCAAAGGAATACCGTGACAGAAGAGTGACAAAAAAAAGAGACAAAAATAGTAATTTTCCTCAACCAACTGCAGTTTACTCCTCTGCCCATTCCCTAGGTCCTTTTCTCCATCACTACTCTTCTGTTGAACTTTTATCTTCTTCTAAATCGAGTACACTAGCCATCAGATCCATGCCAGTTTGCCTGAGAAATCCCCCCTGCTCCAGAGTTTACATTATTACTTGCCTTTTTTCCTTCCTTTTTGAATTCTGCTACCCCCTGCAGTTTTCCTTTTTTTTTTTTTTTTTTTTTATTTTTGCCAGCAATGTATTAATTTGATTTTTTATATATATATATTGTTTTAATTGGGTCTTTCTTTGTCCTCTCTGTTCAGTCTCTGTCAAAGGTCTTTTTTCCCCATGCCTATCTGCTTCTCTGCCTTCACATGCTCCACCATGTATGATGTTCTACACATGTACTTGTTCTTTTTGATGTATCATCTGGCGTAATCAGTGAGTTAACTGTGAGCAGCCAGCATTAACAGTGAGTTCCCTATGGCTTTCGGTCCTCCAAAAACTTTGTCATGGAGGAACACATAAAAGTCAAATATCTGTAAAAACATGGTACTGTAATAAAGCTCTTTGATGCATGTATAAAATACAACATAGAAAAATCTGAAAATGTAAGGCAATAGATTTAAGAAACTTCCTGCACTCTGTCACTAAACTGACAACAAATAACTATCGCTGTGAAGACCAGTACCTTCCACTCATGACCTGCACCTCTCCGCTGGAAAGATCCTGCTTCTCTGCTTCAAAAGCTCTGACAGCTGTGGATGCTTCCAGAGATTCCGTTACCAAATTCACTCCCACAAGTTCAAAGAACTGCTTAGCACCTTTTCCACAAAACTGCCCTTGTTCTGATTCCTGCATTTGTTCTGCAGTTCTCATCTTCAAGCCAGAGACAGCATGCTCTTCTCTGCAGAGGACAAAGACATTTCCTTCAAGACTTTTGCTTCTGGCAGCCTGCGAAGCGGCACTGACAAAGTCCAAAGGGTGACCTGAAAGTTCTATTTGGTGATGATGAGGAAGATAACTGTCAAGGCTTTAAGAGTTAACTTCCAGTAAGTGAAACATAAAGGAGATAAAAGCAGGTCAGGAAAGTAGAGATCTGTTTGGAAACATGAGATGCCTCTGGATAAATACACTTTTTTTGTGTTAAAAAATGGTATTATAGCATCAGCATTAGTGCTTGGGCTTCTTTTTCAGCCAAATGATGCTGCTGCATAGGCAAATGATCCTCCAACAGCACAAAGCAGCACAGAGATATGACACTGGTTTTGTACAAAACTGTCTTTTTAGAAGAAGAGGGCAGATTAACACCACTCTTCAGCTATAAGCTGTTGAAATCCACGTTTCTGGAACAGAATATATAATGCACGTAACTAAACTTGTGTCAATCCTGGCAGGATCCACACCAACCCATCTATATAATACAGTGCACTTTTACTGATTGTTAAACATGCACTTGAAATTCAACATTTTCCGTCTCAAATTTTCTACTTTAAACTCTGCAACAGGATACTCAGCATCCACTGTGCTGGACTGAATCCAGGTGGCTGTTATCAAGACATTCCCATCTCAGAATCTGAAGGCTGTTTAATTTTTTTTTTTAAAAAAGCACTGCCCCACTGAAGAGAAACAGAGAAATTCTGAAATGTAGACTCAAACTATTTCAGAATGCTTTCTAAATAAAATCCAGATGCAAATAATGCCTTTTGTTTCACTGTTTACTTTGGAAAACTCCTATTTTCAACTCCTAATTTAAATTTATCAATTAAAGCTAACTAATGCAAAATCTAGCCCCTCTGTGGGGTTTGAGACACCATGACTAAAAGAATGTACATTTAAAATAGGCTAGAATCAGAAGATTTTTATCTTCACTGTTACATCATTTTAATCCTCTCTGGTAAAAAAAAACAAAAACAAAAACAAAACCAAAAAACCAGACAACATCCTGGTTGTGTAGTGGCCTGTGTATAATGAAATAACAAAATCAGTATAGCTCCAGCTAGCACCACAATGTATGACATTTCAGTTTCAGATAAACTGGCAAATTCTTCCACAGAGTAAGGACTTTAATTTCATTCCTTTAAAAAGGACAATTCTTCCCTTTCAGACACAGGACTCTGCACTACAGTACCTGGAGGTGCATCTCCTCTGTGGGTATTTTGCAATCTCCTGTTCTAAGATCGGTGCATTGATGCCTTTCATAAATGCTATCTTTAATACATTTACATTTTGCTTTGAAGTGTTGCAAACCACCATGTTTAAGGCAGAATTCATAAACTTCCTTCCTCTCACATTTTCTGAATCTTCTTTCTAAGAGATTGAATTAAAAAAACCCCAAATGTGGAGCAAAGTCACTCACAATAGTCTATAAACACTCTCTGGAGCAAGGACTCTGAAGAACAGGTAATGTCATCTGGAGTTGTCTGACGAGTTGGAAGAACTTAACTTTCATTCATTTATACCTTCTCTCACAGAATATTGTGAAATACACTGGCTGGACCTGTCAGGTCCATGCCCTGCACATCAGTCTGTTCCACGGCCTTTTAAAGCCAGTCCTGCCTCACGATTTCCTTGCTGTGGCACCCAGATTCCAGACATCACACAGCAGTGCTGTTTTTGTTTTCCGCATACCAGGTGAAGTTGGTCACCTTAATTTGCAATCTTGTGAGGTCCAAGAGAAAAGAAGCTCTGGTAACAGACAGCAGTCAGGGTAAGTATGGTTTTTAATGGGGCCCTACACTCAATGGAGTCCCACTAAAAAGACCATTGCCCTTTGTGGGCATTCCATAACAGAATAACATCAGAATTGTGCCTGCCCTGTGACAGGACAACCACCTCGAAAATACACATCAAGTCATGACATTGCATTGTTTGGAAAAGGAAATTGAGATGCCTCTCTGACACAGAGACAGAAAGCTTGACCACATAGTGGCACAGAAGACCTTAAGGTCTCTGTAGGCTCTCAAGAGTCACCCCAGTGGCTCAGCCCCTGAGGAAACAGGTTTGGTTGTATTGCTGGCAATGTGTGCTGGTTCGCTTGTTACCACTGCAACTGCAGGCAAAGGTCTCTTGTAGGGTCTACAATGCCTTTCGAAACTACAGACTCTAATGAAACCACAGCATCAGGCAGGTTATAAAATGCTGCCCTGCCTCCTACGTGGCACACTGGTATCCGCCGTTGTCTTTTGTGCTGCAAGCCAGAGCTACTGGGAATTAGTCAAGTCCGTTGGTTGATTCAGTGATTAAAAGGAAACTTGAGCTGCGCTGAAAGACGGTAACATCTTTGCAGATAGTGATGCAAGAAGCCACTTCAACTTCTGCACCTTTTCCTCCGTTATGTGACAGTTCCATTGCCAGAAGGAAGTACAGCTCCCGAGACACACCATGCTCCATCAAACACAAAACAGGACAGAAACATCATCGAGAAAAAATGCGGAGGGTAAAACACCATCGGAAGAGGGGGATGGGACCACCATTTTAATGGGGTCTTACTACTGTTTGCACAGGCAGAGACGGAGTGACAAGAACTAAAAACAGAACTGACAGATTCCCCGAAGAACACATAATGAACCGACACTAAAAGCCTCAGAAAAAGATACCAGAAGAAGACAGAACAGAAATAAAATTTCTCCTGAACAGTGAAAACATCGCAGTTGAGGACAGCAGAAGTACATGCATTTTATTTATATGTACCTTATACAACTGCCACTTCATTTCTGACAACACAATATTCTATCCGTCTCTGCCTGGTAAGCACTGACTATAACATAACAGAAATTAAAGAAAGGATGAAAACAACATCTTTTCTGATGCATAGTGCATCATGAAAGTCAGATCCTGTTAAGCCTTGACAGTTGAAGTAATCCTTACTCATGCAAAAACTCTCAATTAATTCATCAGGGAAAAATGCTGCATTAGCCTAAAACTCTGAAAACCAGCTGAATGCAAATGCCCTCTTAACATGAGGTCAATGTTATTCAACAGACTGGATCCTTCAGGACAGTCCACTAACTTTCTGAAGAACAAGTGAAGCTTTAAAACACTGAGATGCTCTGGAAAGAAACTGAAGCATGAGCACGGAGCAGCTGAGTTAAACTGGTGTTCGCTGAAACAAAACAGTCCCCTTCCTTTGCTACCCGGAAAAGACAAAAACCAAACCCACAACATAAATTGTAAAATTTGCTCAAAAACCTTTTCTCCAAGGGTAAGTAATTTCTTGTATGTAGGTCGCCATTTGACTTCTTCAGAGAAAAAAGAAAACCAAAACAAGCACATGGGCAGCAGTGGCTGTATTTCAACGTAAGGAATGGATTACACTTTGTGCTGGAAATATTTGCACAATGTCCTTAAGGAAAAAAAAAGGAATGTGGGAAACAAGAAAACATGCTGCAGTGAGCCATGTGAGGCTGTGCACAATCAAATTACAGGAGGTAGCATTTTCTAATGGTTCGAATCACAAGACGTTGCTTCTATTCTGGGATGTACCTGGCTTACCATTTGACCTTGGGCAATAAATGACACGCATTCTCTCTGGGCATCCCTTTCTTCACTTGTAAAAAGATTAGGTGATGTACTAATTAAAATAATTCTGTCTTAGGATAGGGACATTTATCAAGGGACACAAATCTCTAAAAGTCCCTTCCAACCCCTACCACTCTATGATTCTATGACTGCACACAGACCAGAAATCACTATCATTTTTTTCCCCATTAAGGAGGAAAATATCTTAAAGTGCTAATTTTTGTGAAAAATAAAAAATAAAGTTGGTTTTATTAATACTTAAGAGTTTAGATTATTTTGATTCATTTCTTGCACTACACATTCACAATTACAATGTGGTGACCGAATAAATACTACGGAAGGATGTATTCTTATTGATCAAAACATCAGCCAGGGAATATCGAATATATTTTACTGGCAAGATAAACTCTTCTGTGATTGTGCTTAACTCACCTGCTAAATGGATTCTACAATAAGTGCATTCCTGTGTGCATTTGTTGGGATGTTTAACCCTTTACAGTGGCATAAAGTATAATTTTTCATGAAGCAAGCAAAGAGAGAGGAGAGCTTTCCTCTCCCTCACCCTGCCTGTCAGAGATGATTGCACCTACTCTCCAAACTGTTCTGCAACTGCTCCCAAGGACATAAAACAAAAGGCTGAAGGAATTAAATGAAGCAGTGTAATCCAGGGTGCCACCTCATTCAGCCAGTATGTCACAACTCCATCCTGAGCAATGACACGGGTACTAGACACACTCCACCGATGCAAACTGAACTAACAGGGATGACTTATTCCATTTTTAGGAGCCACCTCCTCAGGTTGCACACAAGTGAGCTGCTGCACACTTACTTGCACGTAGGATTGTGATCTGTCTACAAAACTTTTCCTCTCACACAAAATGCTGTCAGAATGAAAAGTTTGGTTATGTTATGGTTACATACAACATAATCTTTTTTATGGTTATAATTGTCAGACCATCCTGTATGAGGACACAACACATATAGTATGCTAGTTTAAATGCTTAGTGCTGTCAACATTTTCGTTCAAGGCAATCAAAACATCTAATATTCTTTTTGCCTTCTCTGGATACCCTGAAGTCTCCTGAGTCTTCCATTACATGAAGTTCCTTGGACTATGACTGCAGTGACAGGTATTTGATGGGGCAGAGCCACTTCTTTTTACATTACTTATTTACTTGTAATAGTTGCTTCCTCTCCTAGGAGGAAAGAAAGCCTTTAGCATATAAACTTGCAAATCAGTGATTAACTGTGGAAACACAGATTTGACCTGACAGGAGAACAGGAGCAAAAAATCCAGCAAATGCCTGCTCAGATACTGCACTGACCACTTAGTAGCAAACACCAACGGCAAACAGGATCAGTCGCATTAATTACTATGCTGCAGTCAGTGCAAGCTCTGAATCGTTGGCACTGCCAATGACAATATCTTACAGTAAACCCCTGACTACTGATGCCAACCTCATGCTGAACTATAACCACATCTCACTCTTCCAGAAAAAAACAAAAAACAAAAAAAACAAACCATGAAAAGCATCAAAATAGATGGCCAGATTTCCAAGAGACTACCAGCTTCTGTGTGCTGGGGTTTGTGATGAGCAAATGCCCCCCAAAATCTGCATCCTTGCTTGCAAATTACAGCACCGCTTACTGCTATAGAGTTCTTTTCTCTGTCTTACCTATCACTATTCCTTTCCTTACCTACTTCACTGTGTGGAAACGTTCTTGAAAAGCCCGGGTTGGTTCCTGCCAAATAATTCACCACCTGGCAACCGACAGCTGATCCTCTGCGGCGGGATGCAGTGCCCCGCGCCCTGTGCCCGGCCCCAGCAGCGGGACCGCAGCCTGCACCCCCGTGCCCCTCCGTTCCTTCTTTTACTTTACTGAAGGAGCGCCGAGAAGAAGCAGCTTCCTCGGGGCTCTTCCTCTGAAGCGTGTCCCCAAAGTGCAAGCCGGGAACGACGCTCTTTTTGGCTTAGGGCGCCGCCGGTACACCCCGCTCTGACCACGAGGCGGGACGCCGGCCCGAGCACCGCCGCCAGCTCCCTGGGGACCGACCCAGCTCCCTGGGGACCGACTCTGCGGCGGCCCCAGCAGCGGCTCCGCTTCCCTCCCGCGGGTGAAACCCTCCC
>WBNH01004446.1:80726-134230 GCA_013401255.1 Urocolius indicus | reverse complement strand
GCGGGTGAAACCCTCCCGCCCGCCCGCCCTCCCTCCCTTACCTCCATGCCCAGCCGCTGCTTCAGCACCAGGGCGGCGCACAGGTAGCCGGCGCGGCCCACGAACAGCTCGTCGGAGCCGCACTCGAGGAAGGAGAGCGGGGCGCAGACCTCGCTCAGCTCTCGGAACTTGCCGAGCGGCCGGGTGAAGTCGGGCAGCCCCAAGGCTCGGTAGACCAGCGCGGCTACCGCGTACACGCCGGCGCCCCCCAGCAGGAAAGCGGCGCGGGTGTCGGCGTCGGCCTCGCCGCCGCCCTCCTGGTAGCGCAGGCAGGCGTCCACGACGCGGCGGGCCGCGCGCAGGTAAGCATCCCGCGACGGCGCGAAGAGCGGGCACCGCGCGACGTGGTACAGCATGTATGCCACGCCGGCCGCGCCGCCGTACAGCCCGCCCTGGCAGCCGCGGGAGCCGCGCAAGGGCGGCAGCTCCCGCAGGATCCGCTCGATGGTGGCCGTCACCAGCGGCACCGCCGCCTCCTTGTCCGGCGCCGCCGCCGGGCTGCCGGGGTAGTCATCGAAGCGGTTGGCGAAGCAGCGCTGGCTCTCCATGCCCCCGCCGCGGCGGAGCGCAGCGCAGCGCAGCGCAGCGGAGCGGAGCGGAGCGGAGCGGCTCGGCGCGGAGCTGGGCGCGGCGGGGAGCTGCCGCCGGGAGAGAAGGGGCGGGAACGGGGGGGTGGGGAGGCGGGTGACGGCGGGAAAGAGGCGCCCCTACAGACGGCCGCCGGTCAGGGGCGGCGGGCGCCGAAGCGCCGGGAGCGGAGGTGGGGGCGGCCGCGGCGGTACCCGCGTCGGGTCCGCCGAGGGGCGGCCGCAGCCTCCCTCCCTCGCTCCGGGGCGGAGAGGCCGCCGCTGTCCGCCTCAGCACCCCTCGGCGCCGGGGCCGGAGGGCCGCCACCCCAGCTGCGCCTGGCGAGCGCTCGCATAAAGCGGCCGCTCGGCTGTGGCACAGGCGGCCGCGACTGACCCGGATTTCCAGACCGCTGAGCCGAGCCCTGGGAGAGGGCGGCCCGGTTCTGGCGTCCAGGGCGTCCTGCCGCGGGGGAGGATGCGCTTCCATCCCCCATCGAAGGCGTTGCGGGGGCCTTCGCCCGACCCGTCTGCAGATCCACGGGGACAAGGGGTTTAGGGGGTTATTCGTTTTATCCTGCCTGCCCCGCTGCTGCCGGAACATCTGGCTCGGGGATGGGAGGACAGATACAGAGACGGTGGTCAGAGGGCTGCCCAGTTATTCCTGGCTGTGGAACAGCCCTTCGGGGGCTTCTGCAGCCAAAGCCGAAGGATGTGGCCAAACACAAATGAGGGCACCGATGTGGCCAAACACAAATGAGGGCACCCCGAGGACAATTTACATGGAAAGCTAAACAAGTCCCCAGCAGACCGGCAATGGCACAAGGCCATCCGTCTTTGGCCCCTTTCCTTCACGCGTGAGCCAAACAGAGCTTATGCAGAACAGAAGATATGGTCCACTGAATGGGCTTCTAGTTAAGAGAAAGGAAAAAAAGCATCTTGGAGCAGATACTAAGAGCAACTTTTACATGACATGAAAACGTCTTTTCCCCTGACGATGTGAACTTGTGCAGAATAAGTGAATTTATCATAAAAAATCCATGACTTCTGGTCACCTGGTGGTCTCTAGTACTTTCCCTGGTAATGCAGCCTTTGCAATTGAGAGCCTCCTCAAAGAAGGGTGGAAGAAGCAGCTTGCTGGAGGCTTCATCCAGCAGCCAGTAGCTGGAATAACAGTAGCAAGAGCTAAAGCACCGTACATGGAACACTGAAAGATCTTCCTGGAGCTGTAGCCAGCTTCCCTCTGCTTTGTGCTGTCTGCTTGTTTCAGCCATCTTCCTGCCTCCCCCACAAAGTACCTTCAACTCTGTGCCTCACTTGCACATTCACATCGACGTTTTGTTTAAATTCACCAGTCGCGTTTCTTTCCTTTCTTTTTAGGGAATTATGATCTACTCAGAGATATTTACTATCACCCTCTGATATTTATTTCTATGCTTCTGTGTTTTTGGGTTTTTCACCATGTTTATGTACATTCCACTAGTCTAAGTTTCTAAAGTGTTCCTTAAAACTCCATTTTCTGGCTTTTTTCACAACTGTATGCCACCATATGTGGTTTCTACCACACAGTTCGTGGTGATTTAGGGCATTAATAATGTGAAAATGCCTCACCAATGGATAGGACATTTCATTAATACATTATTTTATGTCATAATCTGGCTCTAGTCGTCCCATTGGTAGGATTTAGGGCATAGCTAAGGATTTGCCACCATAATTACTGTTGGTTGTAGAGAAGTCTACTCTCCAAGTCATCTGTTAAGTGAATTTTTAGGGGGATTGTTTTTCACTCTGACACTACTTATTCCACATTTTGGGGATGTGTACTTCATTTTTTCAATCTATTTTTTTTTTGTTTTGTTTTGAAATTGAAAGGGCTGGTGTTATCCTGAGATGCTCTGGGGTGGGAGGTGTCTTGGGCATAGTCTTCCTGTTGATGGGAAGGTATCCTCTCACTGGCGGTGCTTGTTTCCCCGCACGGAATGCAACCAAGCAAGTAACCTTGGTGCAGGCTCTTCCTTTTGAGAACCCCAGCAAGGGGAAATGGATGTCTGCCCGTTTCAGCAGCAAAGAATTTAAGAAGAATTAAAGGTTTTATAAGAAAATCAGTTGGGTTGGCAACACTTTTCTATGTGAGAGTCAAATAGTACTGCTTCAATATTTGTCGAAAAGGAGTCAGTAATAAAATGCTAAACGGGAACACCTTCTGTACTCTGGAGAGTCTTTTGACAAAGTAAAGAGTGCTTAGCCACTCAAGGGTAAGCATATGTCATACACCAATCAAGTAAGAGATGGGGATGACAGTTTCTGCTGTACTTCTTTTGTATAAGAGTGTTAAACCACCGAAGCCAAAAGGAGAGCTACGTTAAAATTACACCTATGCTTCATATAGCTGTAAGAAGAAAAATATCTGAAACTGCTTCTTTTTTCAAGTGCAAAAGTTTCATGCTTTCAGACAGGATATGTTCTGCATCTTCTTCACGCAACCAAACACAGATGCAGTCAAATGTAGTACAAATGGAGGAGAAGAGTGATTCTCAGATGTAGATCATGTTTCTCTCGTCAGATCATCCTTTGAGGTTTGCCCTCCTCTTGAGTTCCAGAGTGAACGTGGGGCTCCAGTGTATGGCTTCAGCTTGAGAAAAACATGAATTCCCTCTCTTGTACCTCTGTGCTGATGCAGCTCCCTGGTTTGTATCCCCTGGGCATGCCATGCCTCTTTGGCGCTGTATATCTGATGCGAGGAGCAGGAAATGGATTACAAATTATATAAGCAAAGCGTATCATATTGCCATAGTGGCTGGAAATAGTGGCGGAGGGGGGACCTGAAGACTCAAAGCTGTTACTTCTGTTCTAGTAAATCCATTTTAGAGCAGATATTCTGGAGATATGCTTATGGTATACTGATATAAAGTAAATCATAGAATAATTCAGGTTGGGAAGGACGATGGGAGGTCATCTAGTACAGCCCATGCTGAGAGTAGGGCTAGCTACTTATTGGTGTACTTGTTCCTGTCTACTTGTTTGTTTATGTACTCCTTCAGGGAATCCATGCCAACTGATATTTCCAGCAGAGCACAGTAGTCTGTCCTCAGTTGTAGTATAGGGACTGGAGGCATTTCCTAACCAATGCCTCAAGGATTGATCTGTCATTTGTCTTGTCTACTTTTTACTGATGCAGCAATTTGGTGCGCCTTCAGGATTTTTGGATGGCCACATGGCTGCCAGTTCTGTTCTTACCCAGTACTCCACATCTCTCCTAAGCTGAAGGTGAAACATGAACTCACTGTAGACAGGCTGAGCTTTGTCTTTTAGTGATGGAAACACATTAGCAGGGTTGTGCTAGAGGCTAACTTGAGCACACTGGCTGCTAAATCGAAATTAGTTTCACCCTACCTATTAAAATCAGCCATCAGCACACCTTACTGCCCAGTGCTGCTCTTCCCTCCCCACAGAGCTTGACCACTGCAGATCAGCTTTGCAGCTAGCTCCTCTGCCCTGCTGTTTTGGCTTTGTCCTGGGAATCCACACTCCAAAGTGAGAGACTCTGGGGTTTACAGGGTCACTTCTATCCCTGCCCTATAACCAGTTCATGTTTGTTAGGCAGCTAGCCTTTGGGCCTTTGTCAGAAGGCAATGAATTAGGCAGAGCTGTTTCATGCTTGTGTTAGAAAAGAAGTACTTGTGTCCCTCATACGCCTTTCTTCTACCCTCCCAGACATGGGCAGGTTCTTGACAAGGAAATAGTCACTGGGCACTTCAGAGACCATGCTGATAACCAAAATATGGAGCAGTCTGACCAGGACTTATCTAGCTGAAGCAGCCCCAAGGCGTTCATAGCCTTGTCATTTGGTAGTCACATTAACCCAGCAGTCTCTGATTGCTCAGTACATTCTTGTTTCTTACCATAAATATTTTTTCTTTTCTCAGGATGAGTTATCTTGTTCTGTACGGACTCCCCTTACAAAGCTACACGAAAGCCTTTCTGGTTTTTGTTCCGTGACAATCAATTGACAGTGATATGAGGACCTGTTTTTGAAAATGAAGTGCTGCTTGGCACTGTACAATGGGATCTCTTTTCCAAAGTCAACCTTTTATTCTATTACTCGTGTATAGTTGCTAATACAAACACAATTTCTGCATGGCAGAAGCGATACAAGTTTTAGTGCATGTATTGCCAATTTAATCACAGGGAAAATTACACATCAGATGATAAAGCACGTTATTTCACAGAGATTATGTTAAATATTGTGTCAGATTTTAAAATTACCTTACGTTATTTGAATTCCAGTAGGTATACGATGACTGCTCTGTGCTTTTATGCAGCAGAGCTACACTCTTGAGACTTGCATGTATTTGTTGTTAATCAGGCTGGTCCATGACCAGAGGAACTGTTAAGGTCTGATGTCTGACTGATTTGTTTTCTGCTTTCCACTATCACCATCTTATTGCCAGGCCTATTCCATGCTGGAATTTGTCGTCTTGGTCACTGATGCTCTTTCCATTTGGTGGCAAAAGGCTTGGGGGACTTGGCAAGTGTCTGTGGTGGGTGAGCAGAGCTCAGTTATAATTGGCACATGGTAAAGCGCTCCACTGAATTACTTTCTGCTCCAAGGGCACTCTAAATATCTGTCCACTGCTTGGGTCCATGAAACTTTATAGTTGAACAGGAGTTTAATTTCTTTCAGACTCTGCCTTTATTACCAAATTTAGAATAAATTGGCCAAAAGATGCAAAATTACAGAGACAGAGAAAAATGCTGAATGGGTACTTGAACAGTGATGCATGATCATGAAAACCTTGCTTCCTAAAGAAACAAGGCTAGCAAGTTTCTGGGTTTGGTTGGGTTTTTTTTTTGCGAGAGTATATGGTGAACTACCTAAAGGTTCTTGTAGCACGATACTAAAAGCATGGGACAATTTTGGTAAGGGTTTCAGCAGCTATTATTAAGCCTCTGAAGACAGTTTTCCATTTTTCAGTGTCTCTACGTAGACCTATCTGTGGTGGGTTATTCACTGTTCAGCTGTTGACAAATACCAGGGTTTTCTGCAGAGCAAGAGGTTTGAAATTCTGAGTTTTGGCTTAACTGGTAAAGATCTAATTTCAAAACAGCATTATCTTGACTCTATCCTAAGCTTTTTCCATGGACATTGTTATTCCTAACGTTCCTTTCCTTGAACCTACTCAAGCTAACAGGATGTTGGGGCTCTTGTCCACAGACACGTCTGTCACAATCCAAAGTTTCTTTGTCCAGCACGTTATGTCCGTTGTTTTAATGTTCAAGATGATTTCTAATGGACCATGAATACTCTTAAATGCTTAGATTGAAGCAGTTCATCTGCAGTTCTCTGAACGGTTGTGACATTGCTTAATGGAATAAGGAAGCAAAAAATTCTACTGTGCACGTCACTGTTAATATTAGAACAAAATAGTTATTTTTGACTTGCTGATTAGTCTGTCAGTATAACATACACTGTAAATTGTGAACTTCCTTCACTGCATCTTTTCTGCTGTTGATGTCTGTGCAATACCCAAGACTTTGATTGTAACATTCTTGTCGGAGATGGAAATTGGAAGCATTTCAAAGTACAAGAACAAAAATCAATATCTGAAATCCAGTAGTGTTTTTACCTGAAAGCTGCTAACATTTTTTATCTCTGATGTTTTACTTGAATTTTCTTCTCGGTACATTTTGCTGCTGCCTTTGTGCTAGCTCATCTCAGTAACTGCTGTGATGAAAATGTTATTTTTTTAATTAATGAATCATGTTTCTACTTGCCAGGGCAGGGACCTCATCCTGCAGCACCTGCAGGTAATGAAGAGAGCTGGGAATGGGCACAGCCACAGGCACTGAGTAATAATGCATGTTGTTGGGATTTCAGTATATAAAGCAAAGTCTGCTAAGAAAACGTCCTGGGGTGTGAAATACAACTAATAATGATAGCGATGATAAAGGTTTTACATCCTCGAGGAAAGATAGCACCTCCTGAAACGTTACCCTCTAATGATACGCTAGGATGTTAGATATGTGCTACTGTGGGTGGAAGATTTCCAAGTTCTGAATTGTCAAAACTAGTGCAGCATTTGCCCTTTTTTTTAAAAAAATAATCCATCTTTGCCATGCGTACTGACCAGGTCTAAATCTCTTAGCTTGATGTATTTGAGACATGGTGCCAAGTGATATCCTGTGTGTTACAAGATATGTGCACACACACGGCCACACACACAGAAGTACGATATTGTCCAGAAACAACCCCAACTCTTCCAAGTAGTTTGATGGAGGCTATTTAGGTGGATTTTTCTTGTTTGTTCGGGTTTTTTTTTTTTGGGTCAAACTTCCAAAAATTAAAAACTTACTGTGAGACATTTTGTGAGAACTTTCTATCCTGGGTATTTCCAATATAACCAAAGGAATGAATTAGCCTAGGTAAGGGAACACTGAGTTTTGCAAAACTGCAAGGGTCCAGCTTTGTGCAAGTGAGAACAGACTGGTCTGGATGCTTTCATGAATCTGCAGAATACTGACTTCTCTCCCTGGGATGCTGATGAATTATACCTTACAGCTGCAGATCTAGCAAAACACAAAGTAACTCGACTTTGCATACATAGGTATTGTCCACTCAAAGAATGAAACAAGATGGCTTAGTTTAGGACATTGAAAACGAATGAGGCTGATGCTCAAGAAAACTACCGTCGCCTCAGGATTTTTTTTTTGTTTTGACTGGCACACTTTAAAGTACAATTCTTGGTATATACATAGGATGGCAGACTGGCTGAGGTTGGAAAGGACCTCTGGAGGTCATCTGATCCCTTTGCTCAAGCAAGGTTACATAGAGCCGGTTTCCCAGGCCTGTGTCCAGATGGCTTTTGAATACCTGAGCGTGGAGACTCCACAGCCAGCCTAGGCAGCCTGTGCCAGCGCTCGGTCACCCTTACAGAAAAAAAGTGTTTCCTGATATTCTGACAGATCCTCTAGTGTTTCGGTTTGTGCCCTTTACCACTCATCCTGTCACTGGCACCACTGAGAAGATCCTGGCTCTGTCCTCTTTGCAACCTCCCTTCAGGTATTTATATGCATGGATGAGATCCTTCCCTCGAGCCTTCTCTCCTCCAGACTGAGCAGTCCCAGCTCTGTCAGCCTTTCCTCATGTGAGAGGTGTTTCAGTCCCCTTATAATATTAGTGACCCTTTGCTGGACTCTATCCAGTAGCTCCTTATCTGTCTTGTACTGCAGAGCCCAGAACTAGACACAGTACTCCAGTGTTCTTCTTGGCCTCCTGAATTTTCATAGTCCATAAAAGTTTGTTTGTTTTTTATGTAGATGTTGCAACTGAACTGAAAATAGGTCTCAGAAGAGAAAATAGCTAAGGAGGCTGGAGTTTTTGATTCTTAGGAATCCTGAAACAATGCATAGGGCACTTTTTAAAATACAGTGATAATGATTCCTTGGGAAAGTGCCTAGAGATTTCAAAATCAATTTCTGTTCACATTCGTTTACAGCTCATGCACTTAGTACACCGTCTGTCTTCATTTCATTGCTATATGTTAGTCTGATGTGATGCATAGAGGCTGTGCTAGACAAAGATTCATCTTTAGCAGTTTAAGTTATTTTGCTTGTTCTAGAGGGCAGTTAACAGAAATGTGGGATATATTATACTCTGGTCTGGTGTTTTATTTTTTTTTTAATAGGAGCAAGCTTTAGTAGTGATTTGAAGTTATAAATGAAAATAATACAAAGTATTGTTATTGGATGTTGAACAAAAATGTTTTGCTTTAGCTTTTCACCCTCAAATGTGTAAGCTATGATCCAGGAAGTGTTTGCATCCGGGTTTTATCTTACATATGTGAATAATCTTTCACTGCTCACAGTAAATATTGTTTGAGAGATCATGGCCTAAGATTGTTTCAGGATGCCATTAAGCATTTTTGGTTTTCTAGTCTTCAGATTGCAAATATCTTAAAAAAACCAAAAACAGCTAGAGGATATATAAAAATAATTCACAGCTTCATGAATTATGCAGGGAGACATTTTAGTTCCCTGTAGATAATGCAGAATGTTCAGGTGCTAAGAGATAAATTTGGATGGTGTATTATAAAATTAGGCTCTGATTCAGTAAACCATATGGGTTAGAAGCATTGCTCACGTACTTGGTATAAAACACATGCTTAAGTGGATCAGACCTACACTGCTCTGGAAAAGGATTTGCCCCTTCCAGCTTTCTGTAAGTTGAGATTTCTTTGAAGTAGGCAGACTTAAGGCTGTTTAAAGGGTATTTGAAAGTGACATAGTGAATGACAGAAAAAAACCCCGCAGCCTTTCTGCACAAACATGGTTGTTCTCTATGTAAGACAGGTGATTGAAGTTATTTAATGAAAAAGGCAATGTAGGTAAAGGAAATTACACGTATGTAAAATTAATTGACAAACTTACCTTATATAGGTATGTATAAGCTCATGTTTTATATTTGAAAATGGAACTTGCTCTGGTGAGTCTGAAAATCATTTTTAAATGGAACCATTCCTTGCTCTGCTTATTATCTTTATTATTGCAGTTCATTAAAAATGTACTAATCCAGTTATACCTGCTCATTTACTGATTGATTTACTTCCCAATTTCCACACTGCTGTTCGTAAAGCCAGGCTTTTTTTTTTTTTTTTTTTTGTGTCACCTCATTGATGCCAGCACTTGTGCAAAGAAGGATCTCGACACTACTTTTTAGAATCACAACTGGTTTAGAAGAATTTGCTGCCTTCTCTTGCTGCCTCTGCTTCTCTCTTGCCCTCTGTTGGGAGTTAAATTCTGAAACAAAGCCATCAGCTTTCTGGAATCAGACGTTAATACACAGTTTGATGAGAAGCCTCTCCTTTTGAAAAGGACTCTGGGCTCAGCTAGCAGAAGTCACCACAATAGAAACGTGGTCTTTGTGCTTGGAAATGCAGCTGCTGATGCTAGCAGGGCCAAACTGGCTGGCTTTCTGCACGCCCTACATTTGGATGCTTACCCTTCAGTGCACAGTGACTTTCATGGGTGTCGGTGCTTGTTACCTACTGTGGAGAAATTAAACCTCTGCATGTTAGTCACCATGTTGCTTCTTTTTAATGTCACTTTGCCTTTCAGTCTGGGGAGGCTCAGAGGCACACTCTGGGATATTTAGTCACAGTTTCCCATATTTACCTTTCGATTTAGGTACCATGAGATTTAAGTTTAGAGATGGATTTAAGTTTCAAATATTTCTTCTGATTAGAGCAACCCTTTCTCAAGATGATCAGACTGAATGTTTTCAACAGGCTTTACTTCCACTTGCATTAAATTCCTGGCCTCTCATTTACATCAAGGCCCTACTCTTGCACGTTTCCTGGAGCTGCCTCTGGGTCAGCCTTGGTTGTCACTCCAGTTGCTTTTCACTGCTTAGGCAGTTTCAAAAAACGGAGAAACAGTATATCAAACCTTCTTATGCATAGGAATTTTCCACTGGCATCCTCCCCACCATTGCCACAGAGGGAGTTTCTGGGTGATGCAGGACACGTTCCAAACATGGCCCAGTGATGACCTCTTCCTAAAATAGCACCTAAAGACAACTCACTTCTGGAACAAGGTAATGAACTTCCTTCTCTCCCATCCACATATCTGGAGAGTGTGGGCATTCCTTGCTTGCTGGCAGGCAGCAAGTGCAATGTGAAAGGAACTCTGTGGCACTCAGGCAACGTTTTGCTGCCAGCATGTTATGTCCTTGGATCGCTGTTCTTCACCTTTGCTATGTTTCAAGCCCAGCTGACAATGAAGCAGAATGCAACTGCTCACTTACCACCACTTCCCGAACCTCCCCCGCCCCACATCCACATCCAGCTCCTGTAGGATTGCGGAGATCTCAGTGAGATGGGAGGAGAAAAGATACCCGAGGGCCTTGTGGATCAAGACAGGAGTAGGGAGGGCTCTCTCACCAGGTATGGTTCCAGGCAAAATGGACTTGAGCACTCAAGCTAGGGAAGAAAGTAAGAACAGTTTAACCTACTACAAAATAGAACAGACAGAAAGCAAAACCAGAGCAAAGTGATGAGAAAAATAACACTAGCACTTCAAGATCTCCATCTCCCACTGCTCCCCTCTTCCTGGGCTTGGGTCACTGCTCCCGATATCTCTACTTTCTTCTTCTCAGCAGCACAGGGGGCAGGGAATGGGGGTTGTGGTCAGTCCATCACAAATTGTCTCTGATGCTTCTTACTCCTCAGAGGAGGAAGAGGGCTCCTCACATTCTTCCCATGTTCCAATAAAGGGTGCTCCCGGGCACAGCCACCCCATCTGCCCTGGTGTCCTCCATGAGCTGTCAGCAGATCTCAGCTCCACCGTTGCCTTCCATGGGTTTCAGGGGGACAACTGCTGTCTCATCATGGGATGCAGAGGGTGTCTGCTTACACACCTGCTCCTCATTTCCCTGACCCTGGGGTCCACATGGTCACTTCTCTGTCATCCAACTCCTTCCACCACCTCTCAGAAAAGATCAACTGTCCTCTTTCAGCCATCTCCAGCATGTTGCACAGAGAAGACAAGTTCTATAGAAAGTGACTTGTCAAGTACATTTTCTTCCTTCATCATAAACTCTCTCTGCCTTGCTTTATTGAAAGTTTACCCTCTTTGGTGCTTTCTTAGCAGGCCCAGAAAGCTTAAGTTTTCCTTTTCTGAAAGACCAAGATCCCACAAGAGATCCTCCCCATGAGGCCTCTGATCATGGGGCAGAGGAGGGGGTACAGGAGCAGGGAAGTTTGCTGTAAAGTGACGCTCCCTCACTTGGTTTTCTACTGTCTTGTCCTCTGGGCTAGAGGAATAAGGAACGGCAGTTGGACAAACTAGTTGCTTCAGACAGGGAGGTTTCATCTAGTAAGACAAAAGACATGGTAAAGCATGGCAAATGAGATGTTGCCATAGCCAGAGGAAGTATGACATGAGCCAGTGTATTAGTGTCAGTCTCCTTGTGTGATATTTGGCAGCAGAAGCAGTGAGGGTTATACGGTGTTTTAGAGCCTGTCTCTTAGGACAAGATTGAAGACTTGAAATTAAGTCTGTTTAGTTTAAATAACTTCAACAGATGCTTCCTTCTTCTAATACTTTCTTTTCTGTGTAGGTTGGGATGTTAGGAATTAGTAAGAGGGATATATCATTTCCAATGTGTGGCATAACAGACGAGTTAAGAATTCATAAATGCATTTGGAACAAACAGCTCCATGTTACTGAAAATAAGATGAGTTATGTGATTAAAGTGAACGCAATCAAATTTGAAGCTTCAGGGTCTGCAGCTAAACAAACTGATATCTCTAATCAGCAAACGATGTTCTCTTAAGGAAAATTATAATTTGAAATGGGGAAACTACTTCAAAATTGTCTTCTCTAGTGAACACATGACTGCAGCAATATTTACTTAGTCGCATGTCAGGTCTTTTAAGTGGAATTCATGAAGATAGAGTTTCTAATTGGACCTCAACAAAACCTGTGCACCCAGGAATCTGGTACAAGGGAGACATCTGGTGAGACATGCACGTAATGCCGTGCCTCTGCTCTCAGGCTCACAGCCAGCGGAGCTGGGCTTAGCTCACTCACGGCAGGGTTCCTCGGCGAGCTTCAAACGCACCCGCGTCTGAGACACCTTGAAAATTCTCATGTCCTGGCAAAACCTCGACTTCTCTGGTATAAATTGGCAGTTGACATGTTTATAATATCGGCCTCGGGTACTTATAGAGCTTGGGAAGGGAAGGGAAGGGAAGGGAAGGGAAGGGAAGGGAAGGGAAGGGAAGAAAAGAAAAGAAAAGANAAGAAAAGAAAAGAAAAGAAAAGAAAAGAAAAGAAAAGAAAAGAAAAGAAAAGAAAAGAAAAGGAAAGGAAAGGAAAAGAGAAAGCAAGAAAGAGGAAAAAAATTCTAAATATTTTATGTTTTCCCATGACATCTGGGCACATGAAAAATTTCTTGTAATTTTCACAATTTCCCTGTTATTCTTTACTTGCAAGCATTGTAATTAAAATGCCAATGTTGTTATAGGGTAGTCATGGTTTCCCAGAGCATATTGTATTTTCTTAAAGGCTGATACCTTCAGTGCTCTAAATTCTACATACAGACTTCTGTTGTCTTGAAAATTGTTTAATGGGAACCGATATTCAGATATTCTGTACTAATATTTTTTTTACTGTAAGTCAATGCTCGTGGAATCAGATAAAACATCCACATGACTGAGCTGAGTTAATCCCATGACTGAGAAGTCAAGAACGTAGATTGTCTTCTCAGATCTGTCCTTTGGTGCACTCTGCTTTTGGAAAGAGTGGTCTTGCTGGTGAAATCGCTGCATGTGACTCCAGAAGGCCTCAGTCCCAATGCCAATCCTTTTGAGAACTAAAGAGAGATGAACTGATCCTCTGCGGCTTACCATTTTGATAAGGCACAGAGAACTGTCATGCCTGTTTTGAGAGCTGAGGTCCATGAAGATGTCCAAGAGACTAAAATCAGAGCTCTTGGTACATGAAATTGTAAAAGTGTAAAGCTTTATTAAAGGTATGAAAAGCTAATAGCACTTTATTGCCATAGGAGATTAGTCCTATAAGCATTTATGTGGAAGTGCCATTTTTACTATTTCACTGTTTGAACACATATTTTTGAATGCACATCTTTGACTGTATGACTCTACACAAACACAATGGTGGAGTGCGAAAAGGTAATCCTAAGATTGCTATGACATTTGCATGAGTGGCTTAGATAACCTGTTTATTTTTTATACATTTTCTACTTTTTAATTACTGGAAACATTTTTGGTAACTGCATGTAAGAAATAGTGCAGGCATTATATTTTATTGTACCCACAGTTAGAAATTGAGCAACTCAATAGAACGTCCATCAGAATAACTAATGCTGAGCTGCAGACTTAACTGTTGTGAGATCAGATGTCCACATTCTCTCATTTTCCACCAGCTAATGGCCAATTGGGGAGGTCCTCATGGGCTGGAGGTTGGCAAATGTGAGCCTTACCTACCAGAAGGGCAGAAGGAGGATCTGCGGAACTACAGGCCTGTCAGCCTGACTCGATGCCAGAGAAAGGTTATAGAGTAGGTAATCCTGAGTGCCATTGTGTATGGGACAACTAGGTCACCAGTCCCAGTCAGCATGGGTTTGTGAAAGGCAGATCCTACTTGACTAAACAGATTTCTTTCTGTGATAAGATGATCTGCAGAGTGGAGGGAAAGGTTGTGGATGTCTTTTACCTGGACTTCAGCAAAGCCTTTGAGATGATTTCCCACAATATTCTCCTGAAGAAACTGGCTGCCCATGGCTTGGATGGACATACTCTGAGATAGATGGAAAACTGTCTGGATGGCCAGGCCCAGAGAATGCTGGTGAATGGAAGTAAATCCAGTTGGTGGCCGGTCACCAGTGGTGTTCCCCAGGGCTCCGTGCTTGGCCCTGTTTTGTTTAACATCTTTATCAATGATCTGGATGAGGGGATCGAGCGCAACCTCAGTAAGTTTGCAGGTGACACCAAGGTGGGTGGCTGCATAGACCTGCTTGAGGACAGGAAGGCTCTTCAGAGGGACCTGGACAGGCTGGAGAAATGGGCTGAGGCCAATTACATGAGGCTGGACAAGGCCAAGTGCCAGGTCATGCACCTGGGCCACAACAACCCCGGGCAATGATACAGGCTTAGGGTAAAGTGTCTGGAAAGCTACCCAGAGGGAAAGGGAACCTGGGGATGTTGGTTGACAGTTGGCTGAACTTGAGCCAGCAGTGTGCCCAGGTGGCCAAGAAGGCCAATGGCATCCTGGCTTGTATCAGAAATGGTGTGGCCGTGATTTTTCCCTTGTACTTGGCACTGGTGAGGCTGCACCTCAAATACTGTGTTCGGTTCTGGGCCTCTCACTATAAGGACATTGAGGTGCTGCAGTTTGTCCAGAGGCAGGCAATGAAGCTGGTGAAGGGTCTGGAGAACAAGTTCAGTGAGGAGCAGCTGAGGGATCTGAAGTTGTTCGGCCTGGAGAAAAGGAGACTGAGAGGAAACCTACTCAGTCTCTATAGCTACCTGAAAGAAGATTGTGGTGAGGTGGGGGCTGATTAAGTGATAGGACAAAAGGAAATGGCCTCAAATTGCATCAAGGGAGGTTTACAGCAGATACTAGGAAAAATATCTTGTCCAAAAGGGTTGTGAAGCAGTGAAACAGGCTGTGCAGGGAAGTGGTAGAGTCACCATCATTGAAGTGGAGTGGACATGAGGTGCTGAAGGACGTGGTGGACTTAGCAGTGTTAGGTTTAGTGATTGCACTTGGTCATCTTAAAGATCTTTTCTAACCAAAGTGATTCTATGATTCTATTGAAGCTGTTGGTGAATCCTCACCTGAGGCTCATTTGACCAGTCCAGTCATTTTACAGATTTCTTCTTATGTATAAATCTTAAGCTAGAAAATAGACCAATAAAGAAATAAATGGCTCTTATGGTGTCTGATGATGTGCTGTTGTGCTCTGGCTGGGGTGACAGTTTGGCTGCACTTCTGCCCCCAAGATTTCAGTTCTCCCAGGCACTTGAGGTGCTGCCCAGCCTTTCCTTTGCTTTCCTTGTGGTTGCACTGCTTGCACTGGTGCTTCACCTGTTTCTTCTGATCTTCAGAGCTGTGGGCATTCATAAAGTATAGGGACGTGCACTACCAAAGGTCTCTGCAATGCTTGTCATGTCACACGCTAAGAATAACTGGAATTTAGTTTCCACAATGAAAAGTGCTGCTAGTGGCAGATAAGGCTGGCCAAAGTGTTAATATTCTGTTACCTATCATAGACATAACAAAAACTTGCAAAAAATTGTCAAGCCTGTGTGTATTCTTTTCCTTGTAAGACTGATAGCCCCTGCTGAACAGAGCCTGCAGAGGTCTGCTTGCTAGTATCTCCTGAGTCTCCTAAGTGATGTTTGAGACCTTTCTCTTTAAATACGACAACAGAAAAAGACTTTAGCTTCATGTAGAAATCAAGTGATATTTACCTTTCCAGGCATTACTGATTTTGTTGAGACAAGTGCAAAATCAGTGCTTGTGGCTCTGCTGCACAATGGCAGAAATCAATGGCAGCTTCTGTGTGGCTGCTGTTTACTTCAGCAGTCATATTTCATTATCAGTGGTGCGAAGATAGTAAAGGAGGCTTTAAGGCTGTCAAGTTCATCTTAAGGCTGTCATATTGCCAGGACGTGTAGAGAAACAAGAAAAAAAAGTCTTCAGAAAAAGTATGCTGCTGTGCACTGTTCTTTGATCTTCCATTTCCCCCTGCTATACTGCATATTTGTTTTGTGTTTTCAGAGTTCCTAAACCAGTAAGTTTCATCTCCCTGCTTGTAGCTTCCTAGATTGTACTGCAGTGCACATAATAAAGATTGAATATTTGCTACTGGATTAAAAGTTACCTAATCAGGTGGCTGGGATACAGATTCACAAATCAGAGAAACTCATCTCAGTTCTTGCCTTAGCTAATGATCTACTCTGTACCTTCAGTGCCATTGGCAATTTCTCAGATACTGTGTAGGGAGAGAGGGACGTGTTTTTCATCATAAAGAGAAGAGCTGATCAGGTGAAAAATATTCTAAAATCTTACTGTGATTTTGTTACACTTTAATTCCCTGTGATAAAGAATGGTGACGTCTCTACATTAAAAGTGAAATATTAGAGACATTCAAAAGTGAAATTTTATTTTTACAAGTCAAACTAGGACTTATTTGAATGCCTCTGCACTTCGATATTGAGCTTATTCAAATAAGCTATGTAAGCCTACCACTTTCAGTTGCACATTTATTCTTTTTAAGCTTCATAATCTCTTTGAGTAATGAGTCAAGCAACCAAAGAATTATGTGTCATATATATTTGCAAGGAGTGCAAAGATTCAGAATTAGAATTATAAATAAAATTTTATGTATCATGTTTGTCAAACACACACAGACATATGCACACTGGCCTTTCCAAATTCCTGGTGTTCTGAATAACCGCAAGCAACAAGCAGTTTGGAAAATCAGAGAAAGGTAAACATAAGGACCAAGATAAAATTGTAATGATCACATCTTTTATAATTATTTAACCATTCCATAATAATTCCTATAGACATTATTGTCTTCACATCCTCAGAGAGTGCAGCACAGTTTTTCTGCTTACAGGCGTAAGCCCATCCGTCATTGTTCTTTTTATCTGTATAAGAGAGATGAGTTAATATTTCTTCCAGATGGAGAATTTTGCACCATATGCGGAAAGTTGTCCAGAACAATTGAATCAAACAGCAGTATGAAATACATGATAATACACCTGAAAAATAGAAGAGATTTCTATATTTGTATTCCCTTTTAATCAAAAGGTAGATGAGAGTTTCTAACCACTAATGTTTTTCAAATGATTGATATCTCACTGAAGTGGCCAAAAATATTGCAAATAAACCCAACTTCCCGAGTACTTTTTGCCACTGAAAAAGAAAATATGATTTGTTTTCGGATACTTCTTGTAACTTGATTGATAGAGCTGAGTCAGATGTGAATCAATAGTTCTCTTTCAAAACAGTGTTTACTTCTGTTGATTGTAGGATCTTACGAACCTTTGATTGCATGACCTTACGAAGCAAGGGCAAACACTATCATTGCTGCCTGTTCATGAGGAAGAGAACATACTCACCTTAATCGCTGGCTGTAATTGGAGACCAGGCATACCTATAGCATGGTCACTCTGGCACTGACCTGCTGACAGAACAAGTGGCTCAGAGTCATTGTGTCCTTTATTTTTTAAGACTTTTGTATAAAATTGTCAGCTTCAGTGAGAGTTTTCAAGGCCAAATATTGCAGCATAAGTGAAAGCACACACATCTACCTCCTTCAATTCCTTCCTCACTCATCACTAACTCTACAGCTCAAATTGAGACCAGCTCCAAATTATTGGCTGTGTGAATTGTGCCAAGTGAACACAAACTGCCTTTTCAGTTCATAAAATGTTCATTCAGTCCCAGCTGGGCCTGGAAAATTTAAATGTTTGTTTAGAATGTTGGTAACATACCCTTTTCATTCTTTTACATATGTATTAAGAAAATAGTTATACATCCACTCGTAAGTACAGCTACATGATAAACTGTAGCTCTAAAAAAAAATTTATCTTCTCCATCTCACTCTGCTGGAAGTCTACTGGACACTGCAATCATCTCTCTAATCCAAATGGTAGTCATTACAAACATGTTTCAAATTCTAACCATAGCCATAAATTCCTACAATTTCTCTTCATATCCATCTCCCATGTGAGAAATTTTAGTTCCTTAATGTTAGTTTCTCCTGGCATTCGGTATCTCATATTGGAGAGGTATTTGTGGTAGGATCAATGCAATGCAGTTCTGAGCTAACATGCTAAAGGAATGAAGAGCTTTGGAGTCTCCCAGAATATGGGTCTGCTATACTAGTTTAGAGAACTGGAGAGTGCTGAGATATGCAGCTTCAAACACAGAGAAGCTTAATGCATATAGGAGCATTTTAGGACACATTTGAGAATTTTTGCCTGTGTTACTTTGGAGTTTCTCCCTCCTTTTGATTTACAGACAAGGATTAATGCCAACTTTTACACTTACAGAGATTTAAACATTCACAATCTGAGACACTGTTATTAACACATATTCTGAAAAATATTTAAAATAGAACTTTTCAGTAGAAAATAACGTGTGCACATATCTATCTGTACTGGGTGTCTTTATATATGTGTAAATTTGATACTGTCATGACATAATTTTTACATTTGCATTCTTACTGTGAGAGTGAGGGAGCCCTGGCACAGGCTGCCCAGGGAGAGTGTGGAGTCTCCTTCCTTGGAGGTCTTCAAGACCTACCTAGACAAGTTTCTATGCGACCTGATCTAGGTGGAGCTGCTTCTGCAGAGGGAGTTTGGACTAGATGATCTCTAAAGGTCTCTTTCAACCCCTACCATTCTATGATGCCATTCTATGGCACTGTGTAGGTTTGTTTGCAAGATTTAGGATGAATGTGTCATTTTTAGAGTCCAAACAACTGCTAATGAAATGCTCAGAGTGGCTCATGCTAAGAAGCCTGAAGAGAGAAGAGCTGAAACAAGTTTGCTTTCTAGTCCCAGTCTTGACATGAGCAAGAGTGACACAATGATAGACACATGCAATTTGAGTTGGAATTGTCCCCGTCACTTTTAAAGAGACTGAAGACAGTGTGCTTTGTGAGACGATAAACTTTGCTATTTCATCTTTATTGACATCTGACTTAGACAGTTCAACAATGTGACGTTTGTCTTTAAATCAGAACAAGCAGATGCAACCAGTACTCACCACATGAGTGATAACAGGGGTATTTAAGTGCTACTTTAAAAATTATGTTATATATTCTGCTGGTGTACACTCTCAATTACAAGCTGATTGCTACTGTAATTATCATATGATCTCTCTGTATTTGATACAAAGAACTGAGGAAGGGCTATATCCTGTTTGAAAAATCTAAAAATAACATGTTTAACAACTAGTTTGCATTGTGTTGCCTCTGTTGCTGATAAAAGCTGTATTGTCACAACCACAGAAAGATCATTTTTTTTTTTTGTAATTGGATAGGAATGAGAGCCAGTTTGATTAGGAATTTTGGATATGTCTGAAATGAAACATCATGCCAGAGAAAAGCTTATACAAGAAGTACCTATCACGTAGCAGTCATGAGAGTCTAAATCTCTCCCATTTTTCTGTCTAAAGTGCTGAGAGAGAAAGTTAAGGACAGATATTGGACATTCTGAGTTCAAATGTATGTCTCGCTATCATTGCAAGAACTCTCCTNCGATCTCTCTCCTCTCCTCTCCTCTCCTCTCCTCTCCTCTCCTCTCCTCTCTCTTCCACATGATACAGACCAACCATGCCAGTTTGGAGGCATAAGTAAGGAAAGGGAGCTCACTCAAATCTCTTTACATGCTTCAAAGATAGAGGACTCATATCATGTAGGTGTCAATCCTGATGGAGAGTTGCTTTCCTGAGATACTTTGCAGGGGATCAATGCCTCCTTTCTAACCCTGGAGTTACAGTTGGTAGAAATACCGTGGTGTTGGTCCTCTCTAGTTTCTCTGTAAGCTAGTGCAGAAGTTTCAGGAAACCATACACTTCTCAGCAACGTACTTTTCTTTGAGGCAGTATAATAACATATAACATATCTGCCAGAAAGGGAAATCTATCTCCTGTAATCTGAACTCTACTGCATCTTTGCAAGGAGACAACAGACAAGGAAAAAAAATCCAGTTGTGAAATGAATGCAAATAAAGATGAAAACAACCTCAAAAACAGAGCAAGGTCTGTGTGAAGGCAGGAGACACACACACATATACACATAAAAATAGGGAAAAAAAAAAAAGAAAACCTCATTTGTATGGCAGACAGTGATGAGTGTGCTTATCTCATAAATATTATGCGACTAAGCAGGAGGTACATCAGTAAAGATGTTATTAGGGCTAAAAATCTTGTCTTGCATGTTTGGATATATGCACACCACAGTTTGTGTGCTCATATGGACAATTGCTTGAAGGGAAAACACAATCTGCTATAATGCCTATCTGATAGACAAAATGTGCATGATTAGTTCCATGTGGCTTTTCTTTCCGGAACAGTAGAGCTCCAAAGTGAGGAAAGATTTCAAACAGAGGTGATGATGTATTTAAAAATCCCAATTGAAGAATGCACTTACTGGGGAAATTGGCCTTTGGAGGGATTTAAAGACACATTTGTGAGCTTTGCTGAATAGAGATGTCCGTATACATCTGCTTAAAGACACATACATGCTAGGACATGATCTTCTTTGGGTGGGCTTTGATTCAACTCCCAAGTGACTTGCTGGATAAGGCCTCAAAAGAAGATATCTGTAGTCTACAGAAAAACAGTACCTGTTTTCTGATGTCGCATTTTTCTTTACTGCTGAGCTGCTTTATCATGTAGAAAAGTGCTAATGCTTTTCCTCTTCCCAGAGTCGTATCTAGGGGATAGATATACTACCTAACAGAAGGAGATGCCTAGTCTTACATTTGCAGAGGAGAGAGTCCTTTAGAGGTCAAATTGGGTAATCCAGATGTTGCACTGCATTTTAATGTCACCCACCACTGATGACTTTAAAACATCTCTCAGTCTTTAGGTCTAGCTTTGAAAAACTTCCGATTGAGCTTTCCTTCTTCCACATACTGTACAAGGGAAATGAGTCAGGCTAGTCTCCAGAATTAGATGTCTAAATTTTTGTTGCTGAAATCTAAGCACTATTAGTAAGCAACAGGAATGACCTCCTTCAGACAGACTATCTTAGGGGCAATGGACTGTAAAATCACCATTTGTCATAAATGCAAGGAAGAAAACAAAGCAGTCTGTCCAGCATGACAGTTTACTTTCACAGAATCACAGAATCTTAAGGGTTGGAAGAGACCTTGAAAGATCATGCAGTCCAACTCCCTGGCAAAGACAGATCTCCTAGAGTAGGTCACCCAGGTCCAGGTGGGTTTTGAATGTCTCCAGAGAAGGAGACTCCACAACCCATCTGGACAGCCTGTTCCAGAGCTCCGTCACCCTCACAGTGAAGAAATTCTTCCTTGTGTTTCTTTGGAACCTCTTGTGTTCCAGCTGATACCCATTGCCCCTTGTCCTATCATTGGACATTACTGAGAACAGCCTGGCTCCATCCTCCTGACACCCACCCTTTATGTATTTGTAAATATTAATGAGATCTCCCCTCAGCCTCCTCCAAGCTGAAGAGCCTCAGCTCCCTCAGCCTTTCATCATAAGGGAGATGCTGCTCTCCGTTCGTCATCTTGGTGGCCCTGTGCTGAACTCTCTCCAGCAGCTCCCTGTCCTTCTTGAATGGAAGGGCCCAGAACTGGACACAATATTCCAGATGTGGTCTTACAAGAGCAGAGTAGATGGGGATGAGAAACTCTCTCAACCTACTGCCCACATCCCTTCTAATATACCCCAGGATGCCATTGGCCTTCTTGGCCACGAGAGCACATTGCTGGCTCTTGCTCATCCTGCTGTCCACCACAACCCTCAGGTCCCTTTCACCTACACTACTCTGTAATCAGGTACACAGCAGGGCAGGCACTGACAGCAGTGGTGCCATCGGCCATACATCACAACTCCTATGGCTCGTGACACCTCTGCTGTCAACACCTGCCTTGCTGTGACATCTACAAGGGTGACTGTAGGGTGGCAGTCACTCTCCACTGAAGACAGGAAAATTGAGCATCCCAGTGTGACTGTCCAAAAGTCAAATTGCTGGGCACAGGGGAGTTTTAAATTAGTCAATTAGAAACACCAAGAGAGCTGAAACCTCATTTTTGTTATTTTCCTGAGGAAGCAAGGATTCAGTGCTCTGAGAGCACTGCCTGCAGTGTCTGGGCTACTCTCTTCCATAGCCAGGGATTATAAAACATGCCTAGGAGGAGAAATGCCAAACCAGCATCATCTTTGCTGACAACCGAGTCAATGTCTCAGCATTACAGGAAAACAGGTTAGCATTTTATTCAGAGGTGGTCCTCACGTCTCTTCTGCTCTGTAGTCAAAAGTATTGAATTTGTGAGAGCAGGAGACAAGGCTCCCCACGGGGCACTGGATCAGAAGCCTTGACTGTAGTCATTTAGCTGGGGGAGAGGTGTCCCAAGGTTCTTCAGGCTATTAAGACAATCTAAGCATAGTGCTCATGAAACAGAGAAAAATCTGCTTAAGCAATAACCAGAGTCCTGCCTTCAGGAAGCACACAGCCCACTGAATTCCAGATCATGGCTGCTCTCTGTTAGTGCCATAGTAATGGCCCAAGAGTAGTGGAGACCATTCTCACCTCATATACACAGTGCTCAACATTTAGGATGTTCTTCTATGCCCAGAGATGCGGAGGCTCAAACTTCCATTGGATTAGAAGAACCTAGGATGTAGGTTTTATGTTTCCTGGAACAGTGCTCTAGGTTGCTGGACAGAAGTTGGGCATTATGTTCTGTGATAAAGTCATCTTAACTGAATTCCAGGATAGTTCAGGCTTGTGAGGTGAATGCTGAACAGCAGGTGCAGGCCTCAAACAGCCTCACAAATCAAGTGTAAGCTTAGCTGGCCAGCTCAGCAAAGCCAAACTGTGTATAGCATGTCTGCTGACACTTCAGTAGGCTTTCAGGGAGGAAAGATTTCTCTGGGGACATAGGTATTCCATGTGTATAAAACAAGGGAGGCAGCATTTTCCTCAGCTAGTCACAGCAGGGAAGGACAAGATCTTTTCTTGATTCTTTCTCCTCTGAGAGGTCTGCATGTGCCTCCTCCTACACCCCAAAGTGATTGCTAGTAGCACAGGCTGCATGTCAAGTCCCATCTGAACACAGTTTTATTTAGGAGCTTCTATTTCATATACAGAAATAAACGTCTTGTAACAAGGAGCTGAATTGCTGTCACTTTTCCTCTCCCTCAGGCAGCAAAGGGAACTCCCTGCCAGCTTCCCACATGCCAACAGACACTTCCAGCCCTTGAACAGTGCTTTTCACAATGCACCTTTTGGATGTAGACTCTTAAATTCTGCCTAAGCACCACTTTGCATGCATAAATCTCTTCCTGGAGCTGAGAATTAATCTGTCACTTTGTCATCTGAAAAATGGAGAATTTCCTTACCTGACAAGAAAAGTGAGAAGATAAATATTTGAGAGACTATGAAGTACTCAGATAACTCTCTTGGTGCGGGTGACAAAAGTACCATGGCTAGACAGGAAAACGCTGCCTTATAATTCCCATCAGAACAGCGCAGAATAGAGATGAGACACAGCAACGTGGGAGGCAATTGCAGCAGCCTGTGTGATAGATGCCATCATTCACAGTAAGGCAAAATGGATGTGTGTTGAGCCGTTCCGCCCTAGTAGACTGCCTTCTGACACATGCCTCATCCCTGCACTAAGTAACACCAAGTAACCTTGTTCCTCCTCCTGCATTTTAGTCACTGCTTGCTACTTCAAGTCCCACAGAGAGAGAATTGGGATAACGAGTTATACCCTATTGGGACTGCTGACTGTTTTGACCTCACGGTACAATCTTTTCGATTCTAATAGGGACCTAACCTCTGTTTTCTACAGAAATGCAGAACCAGAAGATTTAGAGGAAAAGGGACTTTGACTAAATATTTACCACGGGCACATCTCTCAACACCATTCAGCTGCTATTTCCAGGCTCGCCCCACGAGAGGGCAATATAGCAACATCCAATGCACTTCCCTGCCTCAAAAAAGAAAGCGTCAGGCTCTTGAACGGAGAATTTCATTCTACAATATATGCGTGGTATTTATAGGAAGGGCATTTACTCTTTCAGAGTATTGCTCTGTTTGTTATAGCAGTAACATATGTAATCAGTATGAATTAAATTTCTTTCATCTTACAGAAGCTAATATGACCCTCTGTTGCTATCCAACCTTGGACAACTAAACTTTGGAAGAAAACAGAGTTTTTTTTTTTTTTTATATATTTCAGAAACTTTATAAGGCAACTAAACTGGAGGCTTAGTACTACAATTCATCCTCAGGGGGTAGCCCATTTATCAGTCATTTTAATAGACTTCTATAGCTTCATGTCATGACTTTCATTGACCTTGGGCAATTAAATACCTTATTTTGAGTCTGTAACCTCCCTTGTTTAGCTAACAAATTTCTGTATCACCTCCTAACCTGGTTGATCCGAATTACCATTTTGAAAATGCCACAGATATCAAAGCGAGGTTCCTATTGCAGTCTATAAAAGGTTTATCTTCCACCTGACTGGAAACTGCTAACCGTATGCTGAACATTTTTGACAATGCCACCCAGAAATGGACTTTTCCCATATATTTCATATTCTGTCTTATATTCCAAAAGGTTGTGCATATTTTGCAGCTGTCTTATCAGATGCAGATGAAATATTTTTCCTCCAACTGACTTGGTTCTAGACAAGTGATTTGTCTTAGTTTTGCATTACACAGAAGTTACTTGCCAGCTCCAGGCTCTGGTAGTAATTTGCAGTGTCACCAGCTATTAGGAAGGAGAACACAGAGTTGTTAACCAGATCTTGACAGTTACGTGAGAGATAAACCACATCAGAAAAGCTGTTGGAAGGTGGAAACACATTCTTACATAAAAATGAATAAGTAAGGTGAGATAAAGGACCGTGTGGGCTATGACTGCAGCATCTGCAGCAGGATGAGCAGCAGATGATGAGGAGATGATGCAGGGATAAAGAGGCCTGTCTGAACTGACTCCTCCAGAGCAAACCTTCTGGTCAGCCTGGAGCCAAATGTGCTGTCGTGAGTGTGCAGCAACAGGGACTGCAATGGGTGCAGGTTGTGCCGGGGTCACAGCCATAAAAGGATCAACATCTTTGACATGACTTGGATGTTATTATGTGTGCTTCTCCCACATATTGTGCTTCTTAATTGCTGTAAACTGTAGGGCAGCTCTGTGGAATGGAGGAAGTGACTAGTTTGACCAGTCACTGTTTGTGAACTCATTGCTCAGGCACTTGTTGCCCTGCACAAAGGGCGTGAGGCACACGCACTAGGCCATCATTATTGCTGAGAGTGTGCTGCTGCCCTCCCAGGGCACCAGGGATGATGGTGGAAATAAAGAGCAATTTATGCCACAAATATGGTGGAAGCACTGAGGAGGTGAGTCTCAGCAGGTCAGAGAGATACTCTGCACTTGGAGAAGTGCCTGGATGAAGCAAATACTTCTTTAATGATGAGGGCAGGTCAGTCTGTAACTATCCTGTATCCTACTATGAGAAGTGGCTGTGCTGACATCATGAAAAAGATTAATTTACTCTCATTTTTATTTTATCTTTATACACCATGGACAGGCAGGGAGCAATGTTACCTCTGCAGTTCTGCCCATAGCTTTTCTGATGGCACAAAGAGGCACCGTACACTCACAGAGCAGTCTAACATGGTGTCTTATCCTACAAGGTGTATTTGAAAGAGTTCTTTTTTCATAGAATCACAAAATGGTAGGGATTGGAAAGGACATCTAGAGGCATCTAGCCTGACCCTCCTGCTAAAGCAGGTTCAACTCAATCAGATCACAAAGGAACATGTCCAGGTGGGTTTTGAAAAACCTCCAAGGAAGGAGACTCTACGCCCTCCCTGGGTAGCCTGTGCCAGGGCTCCCTCACCTGAACAGTAAAAAAAGTTTTTGCTTGTGTTTAAGTGGAACTTAAACACAAGGAAAGTGGAACTTTTTGTGTTCCAGCTGATGTCCCCTTGCCCTGTTGCTGGACACTACTGAAAAAAGTGTCATCCCATGTCCACTCTTAAGGTATTCGTAAGTGTTAATGAGGTCACCCCTCAGTCTTCTCCAGGCTAAACAGACTAAATAATTATAACAATAAGTCAGTAGTTTCCAAATTTACTTTGGGAAAGACAGTAGGAATATCTGCTAAGATAAAGGTGTGGTGGGAATGATGCAGCAAGTAGTTGGATACATTCTAGCACGGGGGAGATGAAACAGCTGCTGCTGGCTGCACACCCTGAGCATGCATGGTGCTGCCAAGGCAGAGAGAAAAACTATTTCCGATAGGAATGATTAGCAGATTAAAGCATGAGTAAAAGTAGTGGTATATCAGGGCTATGTCTAGATATGCCAAAGGAGCAAAGGGAGTGCCGGGGCCAGGCTGGGAGGCTGTTGTCATCCTGTCTGCCTCATTACACCTGTGTGGAGTAGGCAGAAGGCAAAAAGCAGCTCTGAAAGGATGATCCTGCTGACTGTAGAGATCAAACCATTACCTGGACCAGGGTTGAGGAACCCGGGGGCTCTGCAGCCTCTACTTGGATCCAATAGGGAAACCAATGATGAAAAACGTGTCGGACTTCTGCCCTGGGCTGGGCTGGGAGCAAACCCTGCTGCCCCTGCTGAGGTCTCTGGCTCAGAGAGTGTGGTCCCTGAACCCTTGTCCCTATACTGGCTCTGCCCTGGGGGTGCTAGGGAAGGTCCCTGTCCCCATGCTGGTCTTTGCTGTGGCAGGACAGCCTGAACACAAGTACGATCCTTTCTTCATTCTTTTTCATGAAAATAGTGGCCTTCGCTAGACTACTTTTCTCCAACTTTTCACAGTACTTCAGCAACAGCAAACCACCAGCTGGAAAATTTCCTTTTACATCAACAAGACTTGCTTAATGGAAAAGGACGTTACTATCAGGGAAAGCAGTTTTTCCAGCCCACAGAACCAAATGCCAGCCAGGAACAAAAAAGAGAAAAGGGTGAGGAAAAAGATGGTAACTATAAAAAGCTCTGTAACTTTTTAAATGTGAAGGTTTTCTTGTGTTACGTATTTGATTGTAAATGGCAACAGACTTTTAAGCAAAATTAAACTGGAGTAAACTTTCAAGAAATGTTATCTGTGTGACACATGTAAATAGGGCTACACAGTTTTTATTATAGCCTCATAAAGAAGAAATTATGGCTTTTGTGTCACAGGCAGTATGTACCCAATTTATACATCTCCGGTTAAATTTGTAGACTGTGAGAGATGTGTACTTATAGGGTTTGAACTCCGGATAATTCCCACTATGTAACTGAGGAAAACGAGAAGAGTGGTGAAGTCTGAAGAGTTTTGTGAGCTCAGTCACTTCTAAACTTACATCCTGCACATGCACAGTTCCTTTTTCACAGGACAAAGGTGCTGAGTAAAGCCATTGAAACATGCTGGTCTCAAACCATAACCAAACAGGATCAGCTTCTGATTTAAGAGGTAGATAAGACTAAAATGAAGCCAATCTGAAACTTAAGCCCAAATGAAGAATTTTATAGGACAGGGTTGCTTTTACTACTTTTAACTGAAATATTTTATCCTGTAGCTAAAACACACTTCTTTAAATCAACTCGCTTTCAAGGTGCCTCCTCCTGCTACCTAGTAAATATATGTTCCTAATAGCTAAACATAAGCAAAAGAGGCTCATATTTTTATCTCTTATTTTTCACTACCTTTGCTACAGAATTTGCAGTAAGTATTCTACAGCGCCCAGATGAATGACGTTACATAACTGGGGCATCAGCCACTAGTAATTAACCACAATCTCATTCTTTATGTTTTAAATCATTTAACCAGTGGAACCAGCTTAATATTAGGGGAATCTGCAGACCATTTAGAGCTCTTGCAGCGAAGTTCATTACAATTTCTTTCCCTGCAACCATAACTGTTTCCCTGAGCACCTGAGTACTTATTTCTTGCTTGGGATGTTTACCTATTACACGGGGAAGGTTAGTAATTTGAGCTGAGACAGACTGACAGAGTTAAGCTCAATGGGAGTCTGACCCCAGGTTCCATAACCAATAGATTAGATAATAGAAGTTTATTACTTTTCAGAAGAAATGACAAACTAAACATTAACAGAGAGATTAACTTTCCTGTGAGGTCACTGTTCATTAAATTTCCCACTGCTTTTACAATCTAAACACTGACTACAGTCATTTAGCTTTCAGCTCAAGCTCTTAAAGAGACAGGGCTGTTTCTTTATTAACTTAAGACCATTCTTCATTTTAATGATATTTTTCAAGCTCTATTCTTAAAATAGGCAAACACTATAAAAAAAAAAGGAAAGGGAAAACTGCTTTATGTGGCTTGAACACAAATGAACGTATTTGTGCTCACCCTTCTCATTTAAAATCTGATGGGGACCAATTTGTGCCAAGCAGGTAATTAGGTGCCTAATGGTGACAGCTGGGTAAGGATGAAAACCTCCTTCACAGAAGTTGACTGTAGACTCACAGCAATTACCTGTGAAGGTGTGGCTCTGTAAAGCAGAGGCTGTGGAGGAGGCTGTAGGAAAGTGGGTACTTGATATGTGCTGGCAGGATGAGAAGCCATGCTGAGGAACTGGAGCAGGGTATATGAACTGAGGAGGGCATGTCAGAGGGGTTTTGCCACTGGAAGCATATACAGATGCCCCAAAATGATCACAGTGCTGTGGATGGAGCAGAAACTGGTAGCTTCAACAGCCCTGACATCTTTTGTCTTCTCCTTTCCTCCTCTAAAAGTCAATTTATGGGCTTTGAATGGAAATCATTAGAGAAGGTCATCCAAGTACATTACACAGGACTGTTGTGGGAAAGGGAACACACAGAAAACAGAAACTGTGAAAGAAACTCTGCAGAAACTGCCTGCAAGAGATCTCACTCACCAAAGAAGAAATAGGTGGTTTATTTCTTATTAGGCAGATATACCATAACCTTTGTAAACTTTCAACAAAAACAATTTTTAAAAAGGATGTATATCCTATCTTAATCACATCCTGTATCTACAGATTTCAATAGCTACAAGGACAGCGTTTATGGCCCCTTCTTTAACGTTACAGGATATTTAAAAATACAATGGACATGATATTGAATGTTTGGAGTGGTCAGAATAAGAGATTCCTCTTACCATACATCACTGATTTCCCAAAGAAAACACATTTCCTGCACATACTGCATGATTTACAGTAATCTTGTTGCCTCATTTTCTCATAGCACAGGGCTTAGCTACTAGATTTTACATTGTTTTGATGGAAGATTGAACAAAGCCTTTGTTTCACATTTGCCTCCTCCTCACAGATTGTGAGCCTTAACTCTGTTTCCTATCACTGACTGATCCTGGAGCAATGGAACTTAACCCTTTCCTTCCTACCCACTGCAAAAATGGAAAGGTGTTAAAAACAATAGATGAGACGGGAAGAGGCAAACATCTGTTGAATCAGTATTCTGTGAATTAAAGATGGCTTTTTGAGTACCTAGCCCAGCAGACTATAACAGCTAAGGATGCCTAAACCAAGAAATGCTTGGGAGAACTTTGCAGCTGAATGATGGAGGGAGAAGGAGGCTGTGCAATACCTGAGGCTGTTCCTAACATCACAAGCTCATTATTTTTTTTTCCTTTTCTGAATCCAGATTTATTGTTTGGGGCCATCACCAAAATATTGTGTGTTTTTCTGCTATGAAACAGATGGCATAATTGTGCCCTGACAGTTTATTGCTATCTAACAATTTCATTGTGTCATGCTCAAACCGATTGGTTCATTCAGTCTACGATAAAACTTTCATTCTGCTGTGCTGCCTGTGAAGGCACTGAAAAGAATGACAGTTTAAAAAGTTTCAAGTGGCTAAATCAATATTTCATTATTTGTCTCATATTGGTTTTATTAGCGATAGAAACAAAGCTCAACAACAGATAAAAACTTGAAATGGCTACTTGGAAAGATGTAATGAGAATGGACGTGTGCACAGCCACTGCATTTTTAATGTTTTCTTTTCTTAATGCAAGCTTAATCCATCTTTTCCAACACAATGAGACTAGACAAAATTCCTGAACTTAGTTCTTTGTGAGGTTAGTCAAACTACTAGCTGAAAGAATCTTTCTCAAGGTTATCAACAAGTGAAAGAAAACTTCTATTATAAATTTACCTTGGCATAGGCCAGAATAAGAAAGAAAGCATAATCTGTGAAGAAGTGTTCTAAATGTGTGTTCAGTTCAAGAGGAACATGACTAAAGGGAAAATACATTAAATTCTGCAAGATTTAACTCTCCACAGTTCATCTGTGCTTTTAAACCATCACAAGAGTCAACTGTTCAACACATTTAATCATTTAAGCAAGTACAGGAACTTTCTACTCTAACCTCAGAGGTATTTTCATATCCAGGGGAGAGCAGACTTGATGCCAGACTTGAGCATTAACATATGTAGAAATCCATTGATTTTTAAAGTTGGAATATGACAGACCAAACACGACTGTAACTACAGATAGAACCTTGAAAGGGAAAATGACAAGGAGACACAATGATAACAGAAAGTATTTTCTTCTACAAGACAAATATTGCAATCCCTTGGCTTTAGGGGACACTTTACCTACTTGTCTTGTAGAGATAACCTTATACACACCACCTAAGGAGCAGAGGTGTGATTTAAAAAATCCTGAGGAATGAAAACACCTATCAGGTTTAGACTGTCACTGCAAGGTTGCTGGGATAACCTCAGCATTCCTGCACACCTCCCTCCCCACTGCCTTATTGCATGCCAAGAAGGCTCCTATTAAGTCTCTTCCGGAGGCAGACTCTTTCACACAGATTCCACCAGTGCACTGGTGGATCCTGTTTAGCAGACCAGTATCTCTAGTTGCCCTTGAGGGTTGCTGGTTCTGTGTGACTGGTCCAATATTCCTCCATTTTGATGATCTCCCTGCTGTGGATTTGCTGACTATCTTGATATTAACCACAGAGAAGTCTGTGTTAACTAGATCCAAATATAGACCATAGTTATAAAAATAGCAGAGATGTGTATATATGAATAAAAACAAGAGGTGTGGAAGACTTCCAACGCTCTTGTGCTACTACTAGTGTAATTGTGTAATTGCTTCCATTGACCAGGTCTCTTCTTTTACTCTTTTTTTTTTTCTTTAAATTAAGAAAAAGACTAGACCATTATTTCATTGTATCACTTTCTTTACATTTGGCATTAAAGGAGACCTTTTAACATTCCAATAATTAGACTTGCAAAACCCACCCTGTAGCATTCTATTAAAATTAATTAACTCATCTGCCAGCAGTTTAAATAAAGAGAAGAAAACAATTTGCATCAGGCAAACAGGACAGTGATGTCAGGAACATTCACAAAGCACCTTCACATAATTTATTCATGCTCCCTTCAAATCTGTGTAAAAATGTAGCTTTTAAACTATTCCCCCAATAAATTGAAATTAAGGCCATATGAGGTGGAGAGAGGCAGGTGGACCTGAAAAGTTTTTTATGCTCACCCAACCTCCTTTGCAGCACAAATCCAGCTAAAATATTGCTACCGGTAGTTGCTGGGGCATGGCACAAAGAGAGAAGTGATGTCTCAAGAGGTCCATGGCAGCTCAGAGGTTTGTAGAGTGGAATGGCCACCTCAGGCCAATGGGCACCTGGTGCAGGCCTGGGAGCACTGCAGTTATGTGTCTCAGTTGTAGCTGAGCAGTTCTTTCCACATTGGCTTTGGTCATGCAGAGCATGTTGCTGTAGGCTGGTACTGAAGCCAAAAAAGGCCTCTAAACAGTGACAGCATTTGCTTCTCAGAGGCATTGCTTTACGGTCAAATGCAGTTGGCAGGCCAGGCGAGTGGCTGCTACCACAGGGCATGCACCACAGCAGCCTGTGCTCCAGGATTGTAATCACTGCTGATGCCCTTCACTCCATCACTGCTGGATGCCCTTCTTCAAGAAGGGGAAAGGACAGTAGCTCTGCCATGTCCCTCACCCAGCAACACCTCCATCATGTCTGTGCTTAATGTTAGGCAGTCTCAGATTTACACAGGAGTTGTGATGGAGACATTCAGTGTCATAGTAGCCTGAGGAAGCTATCTGAGAAAGCAGAAGAGAATGTCATGAGGAGAAATGGGATAGCAGAATAGAATCTTGAAGCAAAATCCACCTCTGAAATCATGTGGATTTCACATTTGTTCATATCTAACAGCAGTAGTATCTTTAAAAGAAAGGATTATCAAAATGAGGTTGACTCTCAGCAAGCCAGTCATTTGTCATTATCATCAGCACAGAAATGCCAGATGAGAGGTCCACAGGCTGTATCTGACTCTGAAAATCTGTGTCCACTGCAAAATGAATTCCATATGTCTCTATATATCCTTTGCAAGCCCTGGCACAGAAGAGTAGCTGGGAAAGGCCAGGCCAGAGTGAGGTGAATGTTTTGGTGATGTGGAGTAGAGCTGCTCAGCTGCCTGAGAGGGCTTTTTGCATATGTCTAAACCCCCAAACAGGAGTATGACAATGGGACCTATACCTTTAATGCTGCCTTTTGAAATTGGTGCAGGGAGGACGGGTGAAGTGAGATGGTTTAGTCAGACTCATCAAGATAAACAAGTTTTCACACAGCAATCTGGAAATCTCTGGACAAATGAGCAATGCAGGATGATCTTTTTTCAGCCAAGTTGCTAGGAGACATCACTGCAATCAATCACACAATCATCAACTACTGCTCCTTAGGAATTTTTTTAATAAACTCTTCTACATGAAGAGCAATTCAGTGAAGCTGAAATTGCTCATGGGATGATGCCAATTTTAATAAAAAAAAAAACCCAAAACAACACAAAAACACCAACAAAACCTGCATTGGAAAAGATTTTTCAAGTTCCAGATGGAATCTGTGATTCAAAAAGTATAATGGGAAGGTTGGTGTCACCAGCTGTCCTGGGTTTCGCTGGGATAGAGTTGATTTTCACAAGAGGCTGGAATGGGGGACAACCAGGGTGGCTGACCCAAACCAGTCAAAGGAATAGTTGGTGCCATATGATGTCATGCTCAGTATATAATTGGGGGAGCTGCCCAGAAGGAGGAGAAATCATAGCTTGGGAAAGGGCTGAGTGTTGAGTTCCAGGTAGTGAGCAATTGCATTATGAATCATTCACTTTGTATATTCTTTTATCAGCGGTATTATTACTGTTTCTTCTCTCCTTGTGTTCTCCTATTAAACTGTTCTAATCTCAACCCACAGGGTTTTATGTTTACCTTCTGAGTCCCCATCCTACTAGGGGAGAGGAGTGGGAGAGCATCTGCATGGTGCTTTCATGCCAGCTGAGCCTAAACCACGACACTACCACACAAAAAAAACCCTCAAGCAGCTCAAATCCACACCCTGTGATATCCCTTAACAGAACAATAACACTTTCCAACAGTTTATATGAAATTAAGTCCACGGTACTCAGAAATTAAGTCCATGGTAACTAGCTAAAATTCACTACACCCACAAATCTGTATGTACTGTTGGAAATGTCAAGTAATTTTGAAGCGTGAACAAGATGAAGCCTGCTAGCCCAGGCTAATGTGCAAAGCAGACTAATGCCCTGCAATGGAAGAAACTCAAGTTCAAATCCTTACTCCAGGGCCATGGGTGAATGGCAAGGTCAGGGCAAGAACCGGCCTTCCTCACAGGCTGGGGGTTTGCCAACAGCCCCAAGTCACTGAGTATTTTGGCACTGGTATCAGGATTCTGTGAGCAGTTTTCAGGCTGCCAATGTTGTGCTGATGCAGAATAGCGAATGTCAAAAACTGAAAGAATTGTGCAGGATAGAAACCCGCTTTGAAAAATATTTCTCCTGCCAATAGGGGAGACAGTAACATTTTCACAGAGCCAAGCTGCCTGTGTGGAAAGGCTGAAGGGCAATGAAGGTAAGAAAAGAGAAACTGAGCTATGAATAACACTAAATAAAGCTAAAAAAAAAATCAGAACATAACACGTGTCCAACTTTTCTTCTAAAGAATGTGCACAATAAATATATCAACTTTTATGCACTTTAATATAAGAGCATGTGAAAGATTTTAAGGGGAAACAAAGTGCAAAAATCGACAAGTTAAGAGAAAAAGAACAAAACTCCAACATCCACAAAAGTGAAGCATCTAGTTTTTTACCATCACTAGACATATCTGAGTGAACATGCTAGACATCCTTTCACTTTTGCAAAAGTTATTAAACTGTCAAAAAATATTCTGGAGCTCAGACTGAGAGTAAAAAAAAGTTATAGAAATGTTAAAACCACTTCCTACAGCCAGTAACAACTCTACTGGGACTGTGGTTTCGGTCACCTTGTGCAGGGTGTCCAGCAGGCGTAGGGCTGTTTAGGCCTGGCCTAGCTGGCAGAGCCTGCCTGTGTGAACATGGCTTGGATGTGGAACGGTATCAGTCCCTGGAGACCATTAGGAACACGCAGATCACAGAACNTTAGTCTGCAGAAGAGAAGACTGACGGGGGAACTCATTAATACTTGCAAGTATTTGAAAAGTGTATGTCAAGAGGATGGGGCAGCACTTTTTTCTGTTGTGTCCAGTGACAGGACTAGGGGTAATGGACATAAAGTGCAACACAAAAACAGTTGAGCACAAAGCAAAACTTATTTCCTGTGAGGATGAGAGAGCCCTGGCACAGGTTGCCCAGGGAAGGTGTGGAGTCTCCTTCTCTGAAGGTTTTCAAACCCACCTGGATATGTTCCTGTGTGACCTGATGGAGGTGAACCTGCTTTAGCATGGGGGTTGGACTGGATGACCTCTAGAGGTCCCTTCCAACCCCTACCATTGTGTGATTCTGTGATTAGAACTTATTTCCAAATCTACTTTTCTTCTAAAGAATGTGCACAATAAATATATCAACTTTTATGCACTTTAATATAAGAGCATGTGAAAGATTTTAAGGGGAAACAAAGTGCAAAAATCGACAAGTTAAGAGAAAAAGAACAAAACTCCAACATCCACAAAAGTGAAGCATCTAGTTTTTTACCATCACTAGACATATCTGAGTGAACATGCTAGACATCCTTTCACTTTTGCAAAAGTTATTAAACTGTCAAAAAATATTCTGGAGCTCAGACTGAGAGTAAAAAAAAGTTATAGAAATGTTAAAACCACTTCCTACAGCCAGTAACAACTCTACTGGGACTGTGGTTTCGGTCACCTTGTGCAGGGTGTCCAGCAGGCGTAGGGCTGTTTAGGCCTGGCCTAGCTGGCAGAGCCTGCCTGTGTGAACATGGCTTGGATGTGGAACGGTATCAGTCCCTGGAGACCATTAGGAACACGCAGATCACAGAACCAGAATCACTGAATCTTAAGGGTTGGAAGAGACCTCGAAAGATCATCTAGTACAACCCTCCTGCCAGAGCAGGACCACTTAGAGTAGGTTACACAGGAACTCATCCAGGTGATGTTAAAAGAATGTGCTTTGTTCTCAGCTGCCTCTGCCTCTCAAATTTTGGTGAGCACAGAACTGAACCTTAAACCATCACAATATACTTCTTGTGGGCAAAACCCATGGGAGGGCCACTGCACAACTGACTTGGCTGTGCTAATTGCATGACACACCTTCTCCCTGCCCACAAGTCTTGTAGTGCTGTGCTGCAGATTGCTGGTCCCAGGCCAAACCCTCCCCGATGCAGCAGGACTGCCCAGGGCAGTGGAGTCAGGCTTAGGTTTGGGGTTAGCATTTTGCTGCATGGAAGGCAGTTGTTTTCATTTTAAACTTGATATTTACCTTCAACCTTCCCCAGTCGTCAGGTGCTTTCACAGAGGAATTTGCTTACTGCTGCCTATGCTATTGCAAATTAATGTGCAAGCGTGCCCAGTCTTTATTATACATTTACTAGCACTCTTGAAGTTGTATGGCAGTTGGAAACGATACAAACCAAAACTTCTTGTGGCTGTTGGATGGAAGAAGTACATTTAGAGACACCAACCTAATGTTCAGGAATGCAAGCCCACAGGACTGCAAAAGGAAAAGAGGATACTGAGGTATAAATAGACATCAGCATGGAATATTCTGGTTTTATTCATAACTCTGGTGAGGTGGGTCCATGTGAAAAATGTAGTCTGACCAACTCTCGTGCTCTGGCTTTTCTTTCAGAGGGCAGAAATATTTCATCTTCATTCATCTGTAAGGAAAAAATACAGTTACAATAGACAAGACAAAAATTAAAGAAATATAAATTCTAATAGTAACCAGAAATAAATGATTTGTTCTAAGACAGTTTATGGGTACCGGACAGGGAAAACTTTTGAGGTGGTCATATTGTCCTTCTCTAAGAGTATAATTGTTCACAGAAAATCCTGGCAAGAATAGGCTGCCTCAAGTCATTCTGTTCTTGGAAATGGTCCATGTGTGGTGTCTGTGTTAAGGCTGGAAGTTAAAAGGCCACAGGTAGCAACAGCCTGTGCTTCACCATGTGCCACAGCAGACTGATGCCTGATCTGACCCCAAACACTGCACACAGTCCCTAAGCTGTGTTTGTCTGGCACTGAAATACAGCATGGGGTGCGAGACCGCAAGGTAAAGAGGCAAGGCAGGCAAGTAGGCAAGCTTGGGTCCCAGATTCACACAGATATGGACCTCGCAGGGTGCAGTCATGGAGCAAATAGGCTCGAGTCTTTGTGCATAGCTCAGAGCGGGTGTTGTGCCACTGCCAGCAGCAGCAGCTGGGTGAGAAAATAAAGGAAAATCAAACTGGGAGCCTCTGACCTTTGGTATTGGCCCAGGGTCTCTTCTATGGGAAAACACATCTTGCATCACGAGAAGGGCCTTGGAGAGTCGAGAATGGACTGAAATGCTGGGAACAGCAAAATCAATTTGGTGAGTACTTATTTCCTCCTTGCTTGAAGCACTCAGCTAACCCTGGGAGCCACCCAGGGATGTACAAACCTTCCAAGAGGAGAAGGAAAGTGCAGGTCATGCTGAAAGGTATTGTTTTGATTCTTAGGATTTTGTTCTTTCTAAGACAGGGAAAAGCAGCACAGCAGTGTGCTTTTATTGCACGATACAAGGTTATGGGACAGGGAAAGAGAACACAGGTCCTAATATAACAGCAAACAGCTGCAGAGAGATGAACGGTAAGCAAATGCTGCATAACATATACAATCAAGAGAATATAGGTAAGGCCCTTCTTGCACCGACTTCTTACTTAGTATTCAATAACTCATTGCCAAATCAAAAATACAACTACTGAGATTCCCCTGCAGGAGAAAAGTGTAGTTCAACTTTCTAGCAAAGCTGAAAGTTTAATTACTTTGTAGCAAATATAACTAATGTGCATGCAGCAAGCAATGAAATAGAACAGATGTCATCTCACCGCTTTCAGCTGAACATGGATCTTCTTTTTAAAAATCACCAAGTAGCACCAGGAAATATTTACAAAGTCCATATTATGCAGAAGATAAAAAGGAATCTATCAGTATGATTTAGAGCAGCAGAGAATAGTGTTCAGGGCATGTGAAACAATACATAATGAGCACTCATTGCCAGTAACCTGGCACAGTGATTTGATTTTTATAGAAATCGAGATTCAGGGTACCAGTTTCACATTGTTATCTGCCACGTTTCAGTAGCAGAAGCCAGGCACGCAGAGGCAATCAAGCATTGAACCACGTGCAAACATGTTACCCAGTGCTGATGGATGTGTAGTCAGGACAGCGGTGTACAGGCATAGCCAATGCCACTTAACTGTACCCAGAGCCTTGTTTGGATGGCATGGGGCTGAGTTATGCACAGGACAGCTCAAAAGTCACATATGCACTTTGTCACTTTGAGTGACTGTTTTTGTGCTTTTGTGATGATCAGAACAAAACTGCACTCATGTTTATGAAGCTCTATGACACCCATCTCCTATCATGCCTCACTAATACCTCCACCAAATTCCAGGTGTACGGTAATCATAGAATGGTAGGGTTGGAAGGCACTTTTAGAGATCATCTAGTCCAATCCCCCTGCTGAAGCAGGTCAACCTAGACCAGGTCATCCAGGAACATGTCCAGGTGGGTTTTGAAAACCTCCAGATAAGGAGACTTTATACCCTCCCTGGGCAGCCTGTGCCAGGGCTCCCTCACTCTCACAGCAAAGTTTTCCCATGTATTTAAGCGGAACTTCTTGTGTTCCAGCTTGTGCCTGTTAGGTGTCCTGTCACTAGTCACTACAGAAAAAAGTGTCACCTCATCCTCCTGACAAGCATCCTTTATGTACTTTTTAAGTGTTGAGGTCCCCCTTCAGACTTTTTTTTTTCTAGGCTGAAGAGCCCCAGGTCCCCCTTGTAAGAAAGATGTTCCAGTCCCCTGATCATCTTGATGGCCCTGTTCTGGACTCTCTCCAGAAGTTCTCTGTCCCTCTTGAGCTGGGGAACCCAGAATTGGACACAGAACTCCAGATGAGGCCTCACCAGGGCAGAGGATAGATGGAAGAGAACCTCCTTCAACCTGCTGGCCACACTCTTCTTGGTGCATCCCAGAATACCATTGGCCTTCTTGGCCACGAAGGCACATTGCTGGCTCATGGTTAGTTTGCTGTCAGCCAGAACTCCCAGGTCTCTTTCTGCAGAGCTGCTCTCCAGCAGGTCACCCCCAGCCTGTACTGGTGCATGGGGCTGTTTTTCCCCAGGTGCAGGACTCTGCACTTGTCCTTGTTGAACCTCATGAGATTCCTCTCTGCCCAACTTTCAAGCCGGTTGAGATCCCGCTGAATGGCAGCACAGCCTGCTGGGGAATCAGCCAGTCCTCCCAGTTTGGTGTTGTCAGTGAATTTGCTGAGTACACTCTGTTCTCTCATCCAGTAAGCTAGTGAAAAATCCCAATGACATACCATCCTATTTACCAGCAGCTGAGTGAGAAAGAATGACACTAAGTTTATTTTGGCTAGAACAGAGATCTTGAGTTTCCAGCAGGGATCACGATATGCAAAGTTGTTCTGTAGGTTGTTTGGTTTTGTTTTTTTTCCACTATTAATACATCATTCCCAGAGCTGATGTAAAATTTTGCAATCACTATTTTTCAAATGGCTGAAGCGACCTTTGAAATTAAGTTCTCTGACTTCAACATTTTTTTTTTTGCTACAGTGAACTGTTTCAACTTTTAATAACACAAAGTAATTCCAGCATCTCCTCTGCCTGTGACTTAGTCAGCTAAGGCTGCAACAAATGGGTTTTTTTTAAAAAAAAAGGAAAAAAACCCAAATTCACAAGTCTGACTAAAACGGAGACTGATGTTTGAAAGAATACCAAGACTATCTGAAAACAAAATTATACATCTATTTTAAATTATCAAAATGGTTCACTGCAACTGATTAAATACATGTAACAATGGAAACTAAAAGAGTATCACATAAATCACACCGTAGTTGTGCGGCATCGATATGTTGAAACATCAGAACCCTCTTAAAAAAAATTTTATTTAGCATATCCAAAAACAAATGTTACAAAAAATTCTGTATAAACATAGGCAAACATGTTTAAATAGGATAATTTAATGTAAACCAAACCCCTTTAAAATACACAATACTGTAATCAGAGGTTATTTACATCCAGTGAAGACATAACAACCTTCACTAATACTAAATATCACTTAAGAAAATAATCAATTTCCATTATTTCTTAAAAGACCAACACTTGTATTTAAGTTAGTTTTAACAGATAAATCACCTCATTACTAATACCAGATGAAATTCAGTATTATATTCAGAAGTGGGAAAGGCAGTATCCTGACTACTCAGGTCTTCAGTCAAGACAGTGCTGCATTTGGACTTGCAAAATCTTTAGAGATGTACAACTATTAATATTTATTGCACGACAATGCAATTGTAGGACAGGTAAAACAACTGAGTGACCTGGAAAAAAAAAAAAGAAGTATAAAAAAATGCAGTACAAATGAAATTTTATTTTTCAGTCAGATTAGACTAAGCTATTTTCACACACTTCATGAAACACAACAAAACAACTTGTAATTAGACATTATTCAAACATGGAGAAAGCTGGTCACATCTTCGAGGAAACACAATTAGATAACTGTCCCACACAAGTTTTGTTTAATTAGGAAATTTATTCACCAAGACATAAGTTTATAACCCACAACGGCTTTCATGCCCGGAAAACACACAGCCAAGTAAATTCAACTCATAGATCACCTTAGATATTTGGTTGTGGCTTTTCTGGAAAGGCAAGCATCAGTTTTGCGTTGCATGTAAAAGTACCTACAGGATACAGCAACATATTCAACTTAGAAGCCAGAAACATTGAGCCATTAAAAGCGGTAGTGGAATACAGAGTAATAAAAAAGGAGGGGGTTGGGGGAAAGGCAAACCACAAACCAGCTCATCTCTAAACCAGATTGCCTATGTTCAGGAAATGCTGACAGCTGCTTAAAGACCTCGTGTAAAATGGGTGATCTCTTGCATTTCCTACAGGAAAGTCTTATATACAAATAAAAAAAGCTACTGCTAAAACTACTAGCTGTGCTGTCAGGCACAGGAGATGCCAATATGGCACAGACACTGACATATCAGCTCTTTTTGAGCTCTTTTCCTGCAAGTTGAGATGAGGCACTTTGTTTTGGTATTATCTGCCTAAAAGCGGTGTATTAACTGTTGCTCAATACAAAAGGAGCCTTAACTTCTACATGTGGCGATTCAGGATTTATGTGCCAAATATCTTATAAATGATAAATCTTTCTGACAACAGTTTGGCCTGGAGTTCATCTGTTAACTCTATTACAACTCGCCTTAGCAACTGAAGATCCCTAGTAGACAACTTAGGCACCCTACTGCTTGCCCAAAATGAGAACGTGAAATCAATCATTAAATCCTTACTTCATTTGTCAATACTTCACATCAAATTCCTACAGAAGTGTGCATACACACACCCATGTATGGCCACACATTTCTTTTCAGCAGCCTTCTGTACAATTGCTTTGGGAAAAGACGGGCCAAGCCCCCATGAAGTAACGGTAGATACCAGCACACTTCTCAGACATTAATGACAGTTTCAAATGGATGGCACTGGCATTTCATTTGGAGTCTTTGGAACAAGATGCAGTTTGGGTTTCTGTAGTAAGAAAGCCAGTATAATACAGTAGTCCTTCAGGACTAAGTACATTTTGATTGGTGCTAATTGATTAACAAAGAACAATACTGAAGCTAATGCCACTCTGCCTTGGTGTGTGAAGAAAGAAAACGGAGATGAATATTCACAAGTCTAACTCAACAATGAACTTTTAAATCAAGCTTGGAAAAAAGAAGCAACACATTACAGTTTGCATCAGCTTAACTGTCACCAGTGTCTAAACTAGTTGGTTGAAATTCTGTACAAGCCTCTATCCTAACTTGAACCTAGTGCGACAGAAATCAACATCCCTACAGCCTCAAAAATCACTCCCAGTTAATGATCTGGAGTGTGCATATGTCTGCACCGTGTTCTCAGAAATAGAACAGGTTAGATCCTCATGGTTCTGCCCTAGATCAGGTGGACGCTGCAGCACACAGCTGGAGACAGCAGAACCCATTTGGACTAACATACTTCCCAGCATCTCTTACTCTGATGAGATCCTCTAACCTAAGAGCTATGAAGAAATGGTTTGTGTATACTGAGAACAGAGTGCACTTTAAGAATTCCTGTCATGGATAAAAGCCCTACACTCTTAGAAACAGTGAAAGGAGCGCAAGTAGTTTTATTTCATCATAATGTATTATTAACTTCTGCAACTACAGCACCCTGTTGGAATGGATAAGCAAAGGATATATTTGTTGCTAAAAAGAGGTATCTATATTCTCTGCAAAGGATTTCCACAGTCACCAATATGAGAGGTGCACAAATGGTACATGTAAGTATGCAAGAAGCAAAAGGAGTATCTGATTTGAAGTTGTTTTATTTCACAGTTGGAGAAATAAAAAACCAAATTTTAAAATACTGCTTTTTTTTCCTTTTTAAAAAACAAAATGATACCTTTGGCTTCATGTGTTCATTAATAATATCCTGATCCCAATGAAGACTATGGTAGGAAGACTACGATCGGGATTTTATCCACTCTTGTGTATGTTGGTATTTCATTGTTTACTGTTGCATGAACTTGCAAGTTCTGAAGTTAACATTTGCACACTTCTCACTTCTAGTGGTAAAACACCTAAGTTAAAACACCTCTATGTTAAAACATAGGAAGACAGAAAGGAAAGGCAGAACACAGACAAAATAGCTACATTGTTAAATTCACTAATTAGTATCTTGAATTGTTACCCTCTTGTTAGCACTTACAGAACTTTAAGTTGTACTAGCAAAAGCTTTAGAACATTCCTCTTCTGCTAGGACTTTGGAATTATTGCTCCTAAGACAGCATGCTCCTAATGAGACAGTAGTTTGAACACACAGGTGTACTGCTCTCAGCCTTCCAAAGGCCCAGGACAGGGTGCAGCATGTAACAAAAATCCAAGTGAGAAAAAGGAATCAACTAGACAAGAGGCAATACTGCAAAATCAGTCCCCTTTAGTGAAAACAACTAACTTAAATGTTGCTTAAGGATTCCCTATTTCAGGCAATTCTGATAGTCTGCACTAAAAAAGGGGGAGAGGATTCCACAAATCTTGTGGGGAATGTGGGCACATTCAGAATAAAACAAGTGACATCCTTTAAAGTGGAGGTACTTTTGAGAAGTATGACAGAGCACCACATTTGTACCTGCACTACACTCTCAATGCTGGATCTCTTAAGACCCGCTGGAGGGGAAAAACAAAAATCCCAAACCCAAAGAACATAGTGAATCCAAAACAAAAGTGAAGTTCATTGTAGAAGTCCATTAAATTACAGAAATGCATAATAAGCCAAGATAAAGTGCTACAAAATGATTAGTAATTCTTTTAGAAGTCCATAGTATTTTTCGTGCTTTACTTAGTACTGGTGACAACAGGAGACAACGCAATCGCACTGGCTGAACTAGAGTTGACAATGTCTTCGTATTGAGGAGGTGGATCTAAATGTTGTTCAGTTTCACTTCTTCTCACATTGACTTCCCCAGTGGCTTCCTCGTATGAAGGAGGAGGATCACAGTTGGAGAGCCTTGCGGACAGTGAGTCTGACTGTCCATCCATATAGCTCAGACCTCCCGGAGAGAGACCACTGACTTCAAACATTTCCTCCTGCGGGGAATGAACAATGCTGAGGGGCGGCGGAAGAGGTCCCCTGCCATCAGCCACAGCACCGTCACCCATCGCTTCCTGGGCTCCCCTGTGCACGTACTGCCTGCTACGAAGTTTCTTTTTGAACAGGCACCTCCATATGACAAAGATGACAATGAGGATAACGAAAAGGCCAATGATTAATGGAAATGCAAGGTAAAATGAATACCAGTTATGTCCTGTGTTACTGTCTCCCTGAAGTTCATTTTTGTAGACTTTCCAGAACTCCTTCTAGAAGAGCAAGATGGGATAAGTCAGAATTGATGAGACAGCAAAATAAATAGATAAATCAATCAATCAATAAATCACCATAATCAAGCTTTTTGAATTAATGAGAACAAAAAGGCATTTCAAATATTGGTGATGAAAAGAAGAGCTGGTATGGATAAGCACATACAATAAACTTTCAGATTTTCTTCTGATGTGATTAGTGATACAAAAGGGTGTGTGGTTTTTTTTTGTTTGTTTGTTTTAAACCAACTTCAAACTGTTTTTAAGATTTTCGTGTCTGCACTTAATACTCACAAACAGGTGGCACAGACAAGCCTAGGTAAATAAACCCAGAAATCTAACCAGCATGCACACCAGCCATCTGGTGGATCACGATCTTTCACCACCACACACAGTAAAACTTCGGGTTCTGTTTGTTTGTTTAAAATTGTAATAACATACTAGCGCAATTGGACAGGGAAATACTGTTTGAGAATGACAGACTGTTTTAGCAAAGCATAAATGTGTTGTACTGTCATCTCAAAATTTAGACACCCCCCCATCCTCTGGCTCATAAAGCAATATCTGACAGCTCATTTTTAGTTTATTCATATTCTCTGTTTATAGTTAAAAATAGCTCTGGCACTATGAGGATATTACACAGCTTATTATTTTCTAGAAATTTTGACAACACAGCTACAGACGAATGGAACAGAAAGTGAAAACATGAACAAGTGAGAACAAAGATGAAGGGGAACACAGGTACTTGAAAGCACTCTTTTTTATGTTACTAAGCACAAGCAAGATCATGTCACCATCTAATTTACTCTTCAGTGAATGCTATGACAGAAACAGTACAAAGAGAAACACACCTTGGCTAAAAAAAGTAGCCATCTTCACCTGTCACACAAGAGCTCTCCTACCAGGAAACACTTTCACTCTGTTTTGCAGTCATTTATAGTGTAAGAAAAACCTAAAAATCATATTTAAAAAACCAAATCCATGCCAGAACCTTGGAACTCTTTTGTTTTCTCTAAAAAGGTGGAGACGTGACTCATTCGTTCTCATGCCAGCATTTATTTTAAATGACAGCACATCTCATGTGCAAGTATTTATAAAATAGCCACATCACATAAAACATCATTGCTTAATTCTGAGTAAATGATGTATAGAGGTTGCAGACTGGCTGGCTTTATGCGCAGACAAATCAGATCCATCAATATTTCAGTTCATGACTATTGCCCCATGATCAGCTTTAAACAGGTAATGCCACCAAACTGATCTCAGAGGCAGCTTGAGTCCAGAAGCAGCATCTTCTCTCTAGCATGGACACTAAGCTTGCCCTTTGCAAGGCCAGGACCAGAACACCACAGGCAAAACACACACTCACAATACTTTTGGATCAGTAATTACTAAGGTTAAGAGCAGTGTCATGTGCAGGAAACGACTGGCTATTCTGTACATTTTCTTTTGCAAAAGATGAATTTAGTTATTCTTATCTCCATACTCAGGGAAAGTTAAAAAAAAAGGAAAAGAAAAGGTTTTTCCCTGAATTCCAAGGCTTGATATCATAAAAAAGTAATCACAGAGTGTTCCTCTTTGATGTGAACCCAGGTCCACATCATCTAAGCTAAGTCAGGTAGCATTGACTCCAAACAAAACAAGTAAGTCTCCAAAGATCATAGAATCATTTAGGTGGAAAGAGACCTTTAAGATTATCAAGTCCAGCCATAATGCTAAACTTGAAGATTTTTAGAAGCCTTCAGACTAACCTTTCTAAATACTTCTCCTCCACAGGCCTTCTTTGACACGTGTTGCACAGTGAACCCCAGATCAACTGTGCTGACTTTAGAAAAAAAATGTATTCGAGGGAGGGAAACTCACATGAAAAAAAAATGACATTAGCTGCACAACTGAAGACTTTCATTATCTCCATGTGACTCAAAAAACTAACACCTTACCAGATCACCAGGCAATTACGAAGATCTGTTACCTTTCCATCTAGTTTGAAAACAACTAAGTAGATTCTTTAATGGAATAAATAAATATATTTATTTATATATACTTATAGAAAAGAAGTAATTAGGGTTATTAAATACTACTGTATTTAATATTAATAATATTACTGTACTGGAACCAAACTTCCCACTTCACCGCTCTCCTGCCTCAACAGCAGCAAAGGAATGAAATGGTAAAATGTTTATTTTTGAGGCCAAACTTGCAAACATTTACTGAAAGTCACCAAATATACTGTGCAAGCACTTGTGCTTTAAAGACTGTGGTAGAGAAAGGCGGTTTCGATGAAAAAGAAGAAATCACACTTTTCCCCTAGTAACATATTTTGTGTCGCAGATTGCAGAGGAAATGCTTCCTCTCCAATGGAAGAGGAGTAAGTTGTGACTGGTATTTTGGTGGTGTTTGCGTGTTTCTTCTAGCTCAGCTCTATTTGCTTGAGAAAATGTCTCTTTACCTCCTTTAGAAAGCTGAAATACCAGCATCTCTCCTTGTCTCTGCAACAAGGCAAAGGAGCACGAAAGCTGTTTTCCCAGAGTGGCAGGCAATTTGTTCAGAATAAGGTGTATGGCTGTGGGGGGAATTCAAAATGATGGTGTGACCAGACAGGTGAATTAAGAGCTTACAGTAAGAGTTTAAACTGCCTTAACTGATGAAAGTAGTTTGTGGCCACTTTCATTAACATGTAAGGAAAAGGAACTTCCGAAGCAGTTCCAGTGCTGTACAGTTGGGAAAACCAGGCATATGCCTTAAAAGGCTGGCCATAGACTCAGATAACTGCAATGGAAAAAGACTCAAAAATCATCCAGCATATATTCCTGCCAAAAACTACTTTTCCGTATGTCTTTTACTGCTTTGGCAAACCTAGTTTGAAATAATCAAAAGAAACTCTCAAGGGCATCTCACACAAAGAGACAGTTACGGCCAATTTGCCAGAATTTTGTTTCCCTTTTATTTCTAATATTTCTCAGAAGGGAGTCGGCATCAGTCAACTGGATCTGAATGCTGAATCAAATAAGGAATCCACATGAAAGTTAAGAGACTCGCACCCTGCTGAGAATTTCAACTGAGGCCTTTATTACATTTGGCAACATTGTCAGCCTCAAATGATTCTTAGTCAATTGTCTGACTTGTTTTAAAGGTGGACTAATAATATGCTGGTCAGAAGACTGCTTGGTATTCAGTAGGAGGAGGATGTGGACGAAGCAATAGTGGGAAGTGAGCATACCTGCTACACTGTTTTCTTCTGGTCTGCCCTCAATTTCAGTTGCCAGGAAAAGATTCACCTCTTCTGGGTATTCATCCAGCATCCATAATTAAACACAGACTGATGCTGGAAGTCTTACTTGATCACATCATTCTAAATTTGGTGCTGACAAGTTTTAAGTTGCTTGCTAAGCATTTTAGTGTTTTGTTTGTTTTGCTGGAATAGAGGTGTATAGTGAACTTTGCAATTTCTGCAATGCATACTTATTTGAGGGGAGTTTGAAACACAAATAAAGATCTGCAACTTCTAGCTTTTAAAATCTTCATGCAGTACAATTTTTTTTTAAAATAAGTTAACGGAAATAAAGTTTGTATCAGTGCTTTGATCACACCCGAACACTTCGGACAGTAACCTTTCAACAAACCTTTGAGTCTCCCAATAACCTGTGACAACTGACCAGTGACCACATACAGTGCTGCCTGCAGGGTACAGCTACTACAAATAAACAGCTTTACTAGATCAGGCCTAAGGTTTCAGCTGAAATAAGAGTTCAGACATAAGCAATACTCTCTCAGTTTCCACATATTTGTATTTTGAGAAGTTCCATTAGTCAAGGCCAAACCTTTTTATTCAATGCTTCCAGACTGACCTTCCATTCATTTACATCATTGCTCTTTGAATCTATAATAAGATATTCTGTGGCAAGGCAGTCCACAGCTCTACAGTCTGTGTTGAGAAGAAATACTTCTACCTGCTTTGAACCTACACCTTCTAGCTTCCTTTGAGGCTCTCTTAGCTCTCCTGTCAGAAGGCCAGCAAGTGACTGATCTCAGCTGAATCTTGATGCTCCTCACAGACATCATCATATATTCCATGTCTTAACTCTTTTCTGATCCATTGTTGCTACAGAGTCTTTCCATATCTTTGGTCAACTGTCACACTTCTCTGGTCCTTCCTCAGCCACTAATTTGGTTTTTAGGAGATAGGGAGATCAGAGCTGTACATGAGAGATTCAAGATGTATGTGTGTAATGACATAATCATGTTCTCCACGTTGAACCCTAATCCTTTTTTTGGATTCTTAGCATTTAGATTTTAACTTTGTTTCTGTTTGGCTGATGAGCATTAAATTCAAGTCTTCACAAATTCAAACTCAGATCTTGTTTCCAGAGCAAATTAATTAGATAATGAATGTTCCCTTTTGCCCATATGCATTACATTTGTCAAATATAAAAACAAAGTTATTGTAAGATAAATAAGCTACAGACTCTATTTAAATTCCAGTCTATCTATAGCATGAAATCATTGCATCTTTGTTACTCTGAATATACTGTATCATGATCTTAGTCTACTCCCTTTCCTTTCCCCTGGGATACAGAAGTCTTACTAAGTGGCTGTAAGGATGGACACCATTGGGGGACAGTGAACTAAATGAAGTCCAAGTAAATCAGGCTGGTCAGGCACGACTGCACATTAGCGGAGCCTGATCCATTAGCAAGCTACAAGCAGCAGAATAAAGCAGTCAGGCAAAAAGGCTACAAGGGAAGAAATGGATAGAAAGTCAGGTCCTGACTGGAAGCTCCTGCTTGCAACAAGAGGGTAAATGTAACTATTTCTATTTTACTATTTCCCAATTACTTCTGCAAGGGAAATGCTACGTATCAAAAGATAAAATGTTCCCAAATGGGGAAGAAGTTGAAGTGAGAGTTAACAGGTTTAGCCTATGCCTTCTCTAGTGACTTGAACTTCTTACACTACTTAAAGAAAAGTAATATTCTGTTAGGATTTATACAAATTGTGTCATTGTACACACTACTCTTCATCACACAATGAGCTACCAATAACCAACCAAGCCAAGTCTGGGAGGCAAAAAACCATATGTGTGCATATTGTCCTGGTTTGAGCTAGGATAGGGTTAGTTCCCGTGAGGAACCAGGAGAAGGTACAGCCTAAGCAGCTGACCCAGGCTGGCCAGCAGGTATTCGATCCCATCCTACCGTTATGCCCAGGGTATAGGTGGGGGCTGGCCGGAAGAAGCGGCTCTTCCAGGGGTCGCGCGCGCTCTCTCTGTCTCTGTCTCTCGGTGGCGGGTCCGGAGCGGTCGCTTATGTCGGGTCCCGGGTGGTGAGCAACTGTCACTCACCAGTTTTTCTTTATAATATCCCCATATCTTTGTTATAGTTGTTCCTCTTTAACTTTCCCCGAGTAAACTGTTCATATTTCAACTCACGCGGGCTCTTTTTTTTCCCTTTCCCCAATCCCCTCGGCATTCCGGCGGGAGGGGGAGGAGTCGCGGTTTTTTTCCCTTTGCTTCGGCTGGGCAAAACCACGACATTATGCTTCAAAGTTTCATAAAGAACAGATACTGCATGTCCTACTACTTCATTTTAATAAATCAAGAAGTTCCCATTCCAGCTGTATTCATTTCCCTAGGTATGGCCTCCAACAAGACGTTAAAAACTATTGCTTGAGAGCCATTAGCCCACAAGCTTCTTTTAACTAGAGAAGTCCACAAACACATACAAAAATTTTGTGTGGGCACTATCTACCTCATCCTATCAAGTTAATGTATCGCTGCCTTGCGTAAGACATGGTAGCACTGAAATTATTGTTCATTCCACATTTTAGATCACTGCAGCTTAACAATATTCTCTGAGGGCTTGCAGATTTTATCTTGAAGAATGTCCTTCCTTATTTTCAGACTACTAATAGCCTGGGCACTGAACACTTTGGCTAACTAGATCAACACCTGGGATTCGAAGGTGTGTTTTAAATGGAATGCTTTTTGATTTACTCATTTCATGTGAACTCATTCAACAAACAAGTTATTCCAGAAGGAATGAGACAAGTGGAGGCTTGTGCTTTCCATTTGTATATATTGCCCATAACAGCCCCAGTCACATAATTTCCTCCAAGAAACACAACTGCACTTATGATAGTCAGATCAGACTCAAGTGTGTGACGATAGGAGAATCAGTACATAGGCTACTTGGGTAGATAATGCTGCAAAATAGATGACAGTTTTAAGCAGCTTTTCTCAAGTAGGGATATTAATTCATCTTCCTTTTCTTTCCAGCTGCCAGTATCACAACACTTAGAAGAATAATTATCTAAGACTTCTGCCCTCTTGAAAAAAGGTTTTTGCTGAGCAGTCTATCCATCTCCAGTATACACCTTATTTGCTTAAAGAAACAGGCCAAAAAGAATAACAGATGTAATGTAATGTTGGAAAACACACAGGCGTTCAGTAAATCCAAAAATTTAGTACAGATACACCCCACTCATCTTCAAATACACACCAAACCATACCGTTTTTTCCTCATTTTCAAATGCTTCTCTTGCTTCTTCATAGCTACAGATTTCTTCTTTGCATTCATGTTCTATGTTACCTTGCTTCAATTCTTCCAGGAATGTGTTGGCTCTTGGGTATCTTTTTAACACAGAATTGGCTTTGTCTTCTGTTAAGAACACTGAACAAGAGGAGACAATAAAAGGTTACTGCTAAAATAGATATTCAAATTCTCATGATAAATTTGCTTGAAGAAAACATGCTTTTGAGAAATAAGGAGCTTTTTCAAAGTTTCTCCCTTCAATTGATATTACAAAATGCCTTTCCTAGTTTTGTTCTTCGCCATTGGAAATAGTTGGGCCTACAATATCAGTAGCTATTGCTATGACATCATACATGCGATGGACTTCATCATCACACATATGCTTAAACAAGATTGAAGACAGTGTCTAAAACAAGTGCTCTGAAGAGACAGGCACATGCTCAGCTCAAGCGACTTCTTAAAGAACAAACAAATCCTGCTTGTGATCAGCAAAAAAGATATTGACAACTGCCAGAGGGCATCAGCCAGAATGTTCTGAAGTTTTTGATATAAATATTTACATATATTACCCAGTCACTGACACCACAACAGCTGCATTTATCAAAGTATAAGTCTGTAATTTTTCTTAAATAACTTTGAAGCAGACTTGCTTCTTCCACTCCAGAAATCTCAACCATCAACTCGCGATACTTTTACGGGTGTGTGAGGAAGTTGTCTCTTTCTGTTGTCTTGAATCATACATGAAGTCTCACCTTATGTGATGCACTGAAAATCCCAAAAAGCAACCAATATTCTGACACAGGTATTCTTTTTTTTTCACCCCTTAAGTTTTCTGTTCAAGGCATAGAGCTGTAAGCAACTTATTTTCTTCTGATATTCCAGCTTTCACTAACACTCCTAGAGCCAGTTATTTTTACAGTAATATTCAGCACCTGGAACACTCCAAAACTCAGCAGACTGAATTACCTTGGAGGAACATCTGCAGTGAATGATGCAGAAACTCTCCAGACATTTCAAGAACGTCTTGTCAGTGCAACGGTGTTCTTTGGTCTCTCTGTGCCAGCAAGAGGGGCTAATTATTCAATGCACTGCTATACCAGCACACTCTTATCACTTTCCTGACCTATGTAATCATTTCTGCATCGGTTTATTTACAGCTATTCTGGGACCGCTGGTATGCTCTGAAGACAAACTCTCACTGTCTGCTGAAGGAGAGAGACTGACCAATTTAAGCCACAATGTATCTATAACTTCACATGAATCGGTTTGCTGTGTTACTTTTTCCTTAATCATCTGACTGGGAATTTTTAAAAAGTATGGCAGTAAGTCTACAAAGATGATCATTGTGCTTTTGGTTTAGATGGATGTGGTGGCATTTTTCAGCAAAGAGGCTTTTACAATAACTAGGCTGATGTACTTTAATTTCATTTTGTGTCTGTGGTATACTTTGTTACACGTCATTAGACAGTCATCTTCCTTTTTAAAAAGGATTAAATGAAGACTTGAAGATTAAACCTCAACACATCGTTCATTCATATATTTTCAGTTGAATACATGTAGTACACACATACACTACACAAGTGATACTATTCGTGATGTTGCCAGAAGTTCAGTAGGTGCAACTCTACAACCAAACCTATCCCCATTTTGGTTTTCTACAGCACCAAAGTTGAGTCCATGTGCATCTCCTACTGTGATGTAGTTCACTGACTAAATAACATAGAAATTCATATTAAAAAGTCTCTTCAAAAAAGGAAAGGAAAAAAAAACAAGATGGCTTCTTTCTATTTCCTCCACAATTCTCGTGACTCCTTTCTAGGCCTGAAGAACTTGGGTTTCTTCCAACATGCATCAGTGATCACCTAAATATAATGGGCTTAAAGACTTGTTTACATAAGGAAGCCAGAGTACAGCTATGCCTGGGGATGGACTGCCAGCGCTTCACCAACTTCTCACCAACTCCTCCTTTGGGTACTCCTGAAGCAAAGCAAGCTAAGCCCAGACTCTCTTAAGAGAGTGCCCATATGTGGACTCACTGAAGAGTAGATAATGAACTATAAATCAAGTTTCCCTTCCTTCAGCAGATAAAACCTAGGGAATTTCATTTCACAGCTGGAATCTCCCTGCCTGAAAAGAGCAATAAGAGAAACCGCGACAGCTTTGTCCTGGATGCAGATGGAAAAGAAACACAAATTAAAAAGCAGGTTGCTGAAAATACCATGATTTAAGCCTTCTGGTGCTCAGGAACAAGATATAATTCTTTGTTTCTGCATGTGCTTTCCACAAAGCAGCAAATTGAGAATAAACATTTAAAAGCTGGTATGTTACAAAATACTGCATTTGATACACCTTGCAATCAGTTTCTAGGTAATAGAAAAATGAATCGAGCATACATTTCTGCTTCAAAATGCACTGATAAAGAACAGCAAAACATTAAAATAATTAAATATTCAAGAATAACCAATGTGACTATTAAGAAAATCTCAACTGTTTTATTTATTAATTCATATTCAGAAACTCTCTCTCTGCTTTCACGATACAGTATAGAAAACGTATACATGACCAAGACAAAAAAAAAAAAGACTGCTGAGGAAAATGAGCCACACTCCATATTAATTCTGAATGTATCTGATATAAAATAATCTATGATTATCCCAGACTAGGAATGGCTTTTGACCCTGCAAGGCTAAAAACATAAGATATATCCATTTACTTGTTTTGATCTGTTATTTTAAAGAACTCTGCACACTCCTAGTGACTTTAAATCCTACTGAGAAACCAATAAAAATGTAGCAAGGAAACAAAACCATACACTGATCAGAGCAATCTTGATAGAGATACTGATTGAAATACAGTGATTTAATGAGAATCAGTCGTTGCCTGATGCATCCTATAAAATGAGATAATGGAACCATATTGCAGAGACTACTTTGACTTCTTAGTATTCCAGGACCATCATCATGTAGACATTCAATTGTAATTGCACAGGATTGTGTGAAAAAAAAAAAACTACTTTGGGTTGGATGCCCACCTAACCGAGCTACAGGATGGTTAAATTCACTACAGCTGTTATTATGGAGCTAAAGATAATCTGAGAAGAATTGCATGTGTCAAGAATAAAGTAATGAAGCAAGATAAAGCTTACTTTTTCTCTTTGTTAAGGAGATTAACTAGTAAATACAAGATTAAAAAAAAGTCTAAATTATTATTTTGGCATTACATAGACAGATACAGAAATAAATAAAGTCTCTTCCTCTCATCTTTTGTAGAATATAGATGGAGATACACAACTATTGAATTTAATGCATTTGAACACATGTTTATTTCTTCAGACATGCTGGTGCTCTCTATGTAACTAATACTTGGCTTTTAGCAAGTTTTTATGCACCAGAAAGCTACAAAGAAAATAGTTCCCAAGTCTTAGTTTCACTTCACTATTATTGAAGAGATTCAGATCAATCTATTACAGATTCTCCAGAAAACCTGCGTGCTATCTTAATACTGAATAGATACTCCAGCAAGGTGAAATTGAATCAGAAAGAGACAGGCAAGGACATGAGAGGATAAATACGTCTCAGCTTGCCAGCTGAAGCTGTCACAGGCAAAGAAAATAGGCTTCAAGTCTTTAGCAATAGAAGGAACAGGGACCAGCAGCGTGGGAAAAGTATTCTCAGGCACAAAAGTGT
>WBNH01004446.1:58535-80549 GCA_013401255.1 Urocolius indicus | reverse complement strand
CTTCTCACCAACTCCTCCTTTGGGTACTCCTGAAGCAAAGCAAGCTAAGCCCAGACTCTCTTAAGAGAGTGCCCATATGTGGACTCACTGAAGAGTAGATAATGAACTATAAATCAAGTTTCCCTTCCTTCAGCAGATAAAACCTAGGGAATTTCATTTCACAGCTGGAATCTCCCTGCCTGAAAAGAGCAATAAGAGAAACCGCGACAGCTTTGTCCTGGATGCAGATGGAAAAGAAACACAAATTAAAAAGCAGGTTGCTGAAAATACCATGATTTAAGCCTTCTGGTGCTCAGGAACAAGATATAATTCTTTGTTTCTGCATGTGCTTTCCACAAAGCAGCAAATTGAGAATAAACATTTAAAAGCTGGTATGTTACAAAATACTGCATTTGATACACCTTGCAATCAGTTTCTAGGTAATAGAAAAATGAATCGAGCATACATTTCTGCTTCAAAATGCACTGATAAAGAACAGCAAAACATTAAAATAATTAAATATTCAAGAATAACCAATGTGACTATTAAGAAAATCTCAACTGTTTTATTTATTAATTCATATTCAGAAACTCTCTCTCTGCTTTCACGATACAGTATAGAAAACGTATACATGACCAAGACAAAAAAAAAAAAGACTGCTGAGGAAAATGAGCCACACTCCATATTAATTCTGAATGTATCTGATATAAAATAATCTATGATTATCCCAGACTAGGAATGGCTTTTGACCCTGCAAGGCTAGAAACATAAGATATATCCATTTACTTGTTTTGATCTGTTATTTTAAAGAACTCTGCACACTCCTAGTGACTTTAAATCCTACTGAGAAACCAATAAAAATGTAGCAAGGAAACAAAAGCATACACTGATCAGAGCAATCTTGATAGAGATACTGATTGAAATACAGTGATTTAATGAGAATCAGTCGTTGCCTGATGCATCCTATAAAATGAGATAATGGAACCATATTGCAGAGACTACTTTGACTTCTTAGTATTCCAGGACCATCATCATGTAGACATTCAATTGTAATTGCACAGGATTGTGTGAAAAAAAAAAAACTACTTTGGGTTGGATGCCCACCTAACCGAGCTACAGGATGGTTAAATTCACTACAGCTGTTATTATGGAGCTAAAGATAATCTGAGAAGAATTGCATGTGTCAAGAATAAAGTAATGAAGCAAGATAAAGCTTACTTTTTCTCTTTGTTAAGGAGATTAACTAGTAAATACAAGATTAAAAAAAAGTCTAAATTATTATTTTGGCATTACATAGACAGATACAGAAATAAATAAAGTCTCTTCCTCTCATCTTTTGTAGAATATAGATGGAGATACACAACTATTGAATTTAATGCATTTGAACACATGTTTATTTCTTCAGACATGCTGGTGCTCTCTATGTAACTAATACTTGGCTTTTAGCAAGTTTTTATGCACCAGAAAGCTACAAAGAAAATAGTTCCCAAGTCTTAGTTTCACTTCACTATTATTGAAGAGATTCAGATCAATCTATTACAGATTCTCCAGAAAACCTGCGTGCTATCTTAATACTGAATAGATACTCCAGCAAGGTGAAATTGAATCAGAAAGAGACAGGCAAGGACATGAGAGGATAAATACGTCTCAGCTTGCCAGCTGAAGCTGTCACAGGCAAAGAAAATAGGCTTCAAGTCTTTAGCAATAGAAGGAACAGGGACCAGCAGCGTGGGAAAAGTATTCTCAGGCACAAAAGTGTTCCTGAAGCAAAGCTCAGCGCATTCTGGACACTAAAACCAGCTCTGTTGAGACCATTACTGAGGCTTCATTTTTCTGTCTCCTTAACAACACCCAGGAAGATTAAAGTCACCACTAAATATTAGAAGTAAACTTTTCATTTTAAATTTAAATCTGCAGCTACTGACAAATTTGAGTCTTTCTGTAGGTAATATTAATAAAACTATTTGGTTTGCACAGGGCAGAAAGGAAAAAATCATTTGAGGATTTCATTACAAAGCTTCAAGAGTGACTTCTGCTCTGAGAATCTGGAGTTACTGGAACGAGCTTAAGAACAGTTAAAACTAAATTACAAAAGGCTTAAAATTCAGCTCAGTGGCCTTCACTTTGCAGCAAGCTTTCAAAGATTCACAAGTAAGTATGTGATGATTACTACAGTCTGCATATAAAATCTCTGTCAGAACAGCAGCATGATTCCAGTTCATTTCAGTGTGGCCAGAGACCTGCATCACATGTATCACAAAACCAGTTCAATAGCAGAGGACATTTGTTGTGCTAACTGCCTGGGATTTTCAGCAGAGGACAGTTTTGAGAAGTGTTAATGTCTACTTCATAGGGAATAATAAAGAATACACTTATCATTAGGTAAAAAACTTACCACTATCCATGATGATTACTCTCAGGGCAGGGAACTTGCAAATATCAAGTCTGTAAACAAAAAAAGGAAACACCTTGCTGAGTGAAAACAGTGTGAAACAGTGAATGCTTTAACCTTTATCAAAGCTTATCATATTTAGAATATGCAACAATGATAACATGAAACAGAAGATGTATATCATTTTAAATAAATCTGCAATCTCTGGTTTTACCTAATCAAACTTGAAACATTACACATTCTCCACTGTAATTACTTGTTCCTTGTCTAAGACTTAAATTTGCTCCAGAAGAGATCATCAAGTCAACTCATATCTTCAGTCTATAGATCAGACTTTTTAGATCAGGATGAACACATTGTCATGGTTTAGCAAGGAGCCACTTTTGCTTGGTAACAGGGGGAGCGGGTTGCAGCGAAGACCTGGTAAAGAGTTCTCAGACTTTCCCCCAGCTCCTGGGTTCAGACCCATCTCCAGCCTGGTCGGGCCACCTTGGCACCTCTGCCATCACTATTTAAGGACAGGAATTTGAAGTGCTTGGGAAGAGGTGTGAGAGTGGTACAAGATGGAGGCGACCATGTGGACCCCACAGTCAGAGAAGGAGGAGGGAAAGAGATGCACCAGACCAGTGACCCCTCTGCAACCCGTGAACGCAGGCTGTACCCCCGCAACTCATAGAGGGCAATGGCAGGACTGAGAGCCACCAGCAGCTCTGTGTGAGTGCACCCGGATGGGCAAGAGATTGTGTGAGGAGGTGGCCATGGCACAGGCCGTGCTGGAGAGCCTGTGGGCTGCAGAGCAGATCCACAGAGGAGGCAGAGCAGCTGCAGCCTTTGGGATGAATGGACATTGGAACTGCCTGTGCAGGGCTGCCGTGTGTGTGAGGGACCCCGTGGATGTGCAGGGAGCCCATCTGCCCTGAGGAGAGACAAATGGCAGAAACCATTGAGAATAGACTGACTGAAATCCCCACTCCCTACCCCCTAGAGCCATTCAGCGGGGAGGAGGAGATAAAGACACCAGGATCAGGGCTCTGAGCCTAGGAAGAGGGGAGGGGTGGTACGAAGATGGTCTTAAAGGGCTGGTTGTACTCTTCATCATTGTACCACTCTGTGTTGTTTCGGGTTTGTTATGTTTTGGGGTTTTATGGTTATGCTTTAGTTGGTGTTGGATTAAATTATTTTCTGTTTTCTTCCCCAAGCCAAGTAGCGTGGTCAGTTTTGTCCTGGACCATAAGCAGCAACTAAGCCCTTCCTGTCCTTCGGCAATTCTCAGGCCTTTGGTACTTGAGCCTAATCATTGTCTTTCGTTCTCTGGTGGGCCTAAACTAAGACACACACGTAAATTCATTCAGAGTCTGCTGCTGATTAAAACAGGATGCCTACATAAAGTTTAAGGGCAGAACAAGACCTGAGATTTGGCAAAGCTACTTGCAGTACATGTGGAAGATCCTAACTTGCCCTACAAGAACTTACATGTACTTTACACCTCATCTTGGAAAAAGAACAGACAAGAGGTGCTCTCAATCAAGAAAGTGCCTGAAGCTCACTGCACCCACCAAGAGAGCCAACAAGAACTGCATCTGGAGGCAGTAAGAGCAGTTTGAGGGACTGTTCAGTTTCTTAGAGTCTTTGTTAGTATAGGAATAGTTAAGAAAATAAAATATTTCAGTAAAATACAAGAAAGGTTCAGCTGTCTAACCATGAGGTTCAAGGGGGTTTTACCTCATAAATTACCTACTCCTAAAAGTTAACATTAATTCTACTTCAGAGGTCAGGTTACACATCAACATATCATACCATACCAATGTTCTCACTCTCTGTAAAACCAAAATCTCATAAACAGACCTCTCTGTAAAAAAGTGACAACTACACACAAAAGTTGGCCATAGCTACTATTATAAACAAAGAGGGAAAGTTACTCCAGCATGCCCCATCCAACACTGTAATTTGTCATCCAACACCAGGCTGTAGTATTTGCACAGACTGCTGCTGAAGTGAATGGAGCTCTGCAAAGACACCCCAGATGCCTACCAAAATTGCAGGATTTGGATTGCAAGACATGTGAGATAGAAGAGTAAAATGATTTTAGAGCAAGTTCAACAAATCTCCATAAAGGCAAATAAACGTGAATAAACAACACACATTAAGGCCCTCTTAAATCCCACCATCGTAGTGTTTAGTTTTCATTACTAAAGTCTTGCAGGATAACAGAAGCAGAGGGCTTAAAAAATTCTTCAGAATATATATATAAAACCTCTTTTAATAGCCTCAACTGTTCTTACCAGACTACTATACGCAAAGGCAAAAATGCCTTTGTCACTTGCTTCTGGAATAAAATCAGTATAATTTCCCGGGTAGCCACATTGTTACAACCCACCTATCTCTGCTGAAGAATTTAACAAGCTTTTAATAAATAAGAAACCACAAAAAAAAAGGCTACTGGTGTAACTATTCTCTTTATATGTTACATCGTAAGTTTCTTTTGCCGTTTATTACCCCCTAGTTTTAGGTGGCTGCTTTTGCAACAGCTCCTTGTGTAAGATCCATAGCAACAGAAGAGTAAGACCCACCGTGTGCTCACTTGACCTGTTGTAATATATTATGTGAAATGTATCTTAGTAGGCTGCCTCTCTTTAACGGGGACACTTTTTGTCTGCATTACATTTCAGTTCTGTCTTTGCTATTTTACCCTTTTAACAAATAACATGGGTGTGGATTTCAATGACACAAAAAAAAGAAAAGAACTCGTGCATCCACATCGATGCTCACTGAGTCATAACCAGAGGCTCTGCCTACTTGAAACTGTGATGGAAACACGGAGACCCATGTGCCTCTCCCCTGCTATGGGATGCTTCCCACCAGGAACAGAGAGTCACACTGCATAAGCAGTCAGGGCTGCCTGGGCACCTGGCACCAGGTGCTCGGTACATCATGACCTTTGGGAATGGACATCAGAATACTGGCACACAGAGATTCAGAAATTGGTGAAAATATGAGGAGGAGAAGGAAATAAAAACTCAAAAGGAAGAACAGCTTTTATTTACTTCAATGGAAACTGAGGCAGGTATATTATGAGCTAGTGACAAAATACAGTTTGCTGAATTGACAGGAAAACGTAAGGTATATTTCTCTTGATCCTTCCTTCATTACAAAAGCAATGTGTGTCCTTCTCCAGGAAACATCAAATACAGCTTTCCATTTGCTCTTTAATAATCTACACTAGATTCTTATAGAAATTACAAGTATTTAGAGCTCCTTGGAAGAAATTTTGTCAATTTTCCTACAAATGTGTTTCTCTCTTACATTCCCCTCCCTTCTCTTTCCCTATCCACCCAAACTTCCCCATTTCCAGGCTCCCACAAAACATATCTAGCTTCCTGCAACGACGCCCAAACACCTACAGGGCAAGAGGTTGACAGAGGACACAAAGGTTGCCCTGTCACTATATGGGCATTATACTCACAGAACAGATTCTTCCACTGCAAAGGAACTGGCTGGGTCTTTGCCCTCTATTTAACTGCCCTTAAAGGAAGCGAAGTCCAACTGTTCCCTAAAAGGAAGGAGCTTTATTATATTTTGATCCTCTTGGTTCAAACTGACTAAATAGTTCAAAAGGTGTTTGGAAGAAGGGATTAGACACAGACAAGTACGTAAATCTTTTTTACCTTCATAAACCAGCTAATAAAACTGAAGAGGGCTGGCACCACTACAGGAACATCTTGACCTGATCCTGATTTATTTCTTTTTCTACACAAGTCGTTATTTAGTTTCCTGCTTTTAGGTCTTCATGAACCTTACTGAAGGCTAGGATGGTCTTAATGGTGCCAGAGCTATGTTTTTCATGTATCTACACAAATGCAAGAACAGAAAAATCTTTGTAGACATTATCTTACTGGCAACACCAATGTTTATTGTTTCAGGAATCCCTTTTCCAACTATCTGTTATATTTTACACACTCCACACCCTCCAAGAGGCTATACATGACCTTAGATTTGCTTGTGGAAAACATGACAACATGGTGGACAGTATGGATAGTACTACAGCAAATCTGAGTGTCAAATTCTGAGCTCAGTGGCAACAAATGATGTTTTTTGACTGCCCACTTGGCTTTCAGTAGCATGGTGAAAAAAACCACAACAAAACCCCTAAATAATTACTTCCAGCAGAAAATCCAATGACTCAATGGGAAATAGCACATGACAAAGCAAAGGAAACACACTAACAAGGTCCAAGGTATTTACAGGAAGTACTGTGCTCACCACCAAAGGGCTGGAACATCTTACTGAGGAGAAGCACTTTGCACTAAAGTTTAAGAAACTAACATTGAAATAACAAACTAAGCTGTACACTTCTTTCCACAACTAATCCATTCTTTTTTTTCCCCTCAATCCCCAAAAAGCCCAAACCCTGTATTCACTATGTATAAGCACAAAGCACAGAACACTCTTACACACATTTCCAAAGCCGATAATCACATTCTGGCAGTGCAATGTACCCCTTGAATTCAGAAGCAAACTAATTTCAGTACTAAAAGTTGTTGTCTCAAGATAGTATTTCTGCAAGATTTTGTTGCATTTATTAAGATAACCATATTGGGTTGTCAGGTACACCTTTCCTGAGTACATTTTGGGACAAGTTTAATAGAAACTGGTGTGTAGCTCATACCATTAGACAGAGGGTCTGATGGAGGGCATAGCACACAAGTCCAAACTGCCTTCACCATTCTCACTGATTGTCATGTATTCTAGGGAGACACAATATCAAGAACAAAGCGAAGGGATTGTAAACAGAAAAGAAAATAAGGATATAGTAAAGCAGCAGCAGTATTTTCCCCTCCCAGTTTCTCGCCACATTAACAGGGACTTAAAACACTGCACAGCAGTCAAGCTCCTCTCTTGACTGTGGAGGGACACACATTACAGTACCTAGGCAGGGAAGAGGCAAGTGGCTTTTTTAATTATGCAATACAACTCCAACAGGGGATACAGCTGTTAATTTTACTTTTGTAATCTGTACAATTAATGAGACCACTGGGATGCAATTAACAACCAGATGCCACGGAGCTATACAATTTTTTAGAGTTACAAATACTTAGGTTCTTCTGGAGCTTTTTATGAAAGCTGGTACATTCAAAGGGGCACTGCTAACTAAAATACCAGTAGTTGTTCTAAAAAATAAACATCCTTTTCTAGTCCCTAGCCCCAAACAAGGTACAATGCAAGAACCAAAACACTCCTGTGGGAGGTTTGTTTAGAAGAAAAACAAAAACATGACATAATTACACAGCAAGACAGATGATAAATCTGACTGCTATTTACAAAAAACGTGCTATGTTCCTACCTAAAAGTCCCAGTCCCACCATGTGTCTTTTACACCCTTGGAAAAAAAGTCACAGAGGAGTACAATTCTACTTCTCGTAATCCATTTCCGAAGAACTTTTTTTTCCTCTCAGGAAAAATGCACAAAAGAATTTACATGGATTCAAACGCTGGGGAAATATATTGATTTTTCTCTGAATGGGAAGTCCATAGTTTGAGCGTATGGGAGGTGCCTGTGCTTCTGAAGTTTGGTTTGCTTGCAACAGCAAGGTTTTCCAGAGAATTCAGGTGGGAATAAAGAGGGATGGACTGCTTTGGAAACTTCTCTTTCACACAAGGATACAAAAGATTTGTCTCACCTGAGACTACACTGGGCAAGCATAAGACTGAAACAAAGAACCGAAAAAAATCCCTCTGGTTTGTAGATGCTATCTGATTACAGCATTACCATTAATTTTGATTACACACAGACCTGAAACCACAGACCAGATCACCGAGAGAAACCTGTACTTAGCGAACTGATGTTACGTCTTAAAACCAACGAAATCTCCCATTACTCACAGAAGTAGCACGCTGAGCACAATTTTAACACCACCCTGATACCAAAGAAAAGGTGGCTCCTCATGACGACAGCTGGACGGGATTTCAGTTGGCTGAGACTGAAGTCTAAGCTTCTGTCTCAGTTTCATTGCCTCTCCTTTATTTAGTGTTTTTTTTGTTATTTTAAAGCTGCAACAATATTCTGGCTGGTTATTTTCTGCTTTCTTCCAGGCTCCAGTTCAAACAGGGAGTTGCTATAAGCTCTCTCTTTCTTCCCCTCCCCTTCAAAACCAGACAAGAACAACTTTCTGATATCTGCATTTGGGCAAACAGGACACCTGGGAGGAGAAATAGCAACACTCCCTTTGGCAAGGGAGAATTTTGGTGGGTTTCATTCTTTCAAAGCTTATGGGGACCATCTAGGGTAGTTCCTGGGTGGCATAACCTACATTGAAAGCAGAATTGTACAAATTCTCAAAAGTACAAAACTGTGTGCATTTTTAAGCAGCCAACATAGTGGCATTTCAGACACCTTGGCTGTCTGTAAGAAGGCGTTGCTTTATGTTAGACAATGTCAATATGCTTGGGGAATTTAGATTTGGAGTTGTTAAACTGATATTCCATTTAAGTGTGGCCATAACAATAACCAAGTCCTCTCCTTTCACAGTAGCATGTCTTTCTATCTTGATTTTGTTTGCATGCAAAATTAATGACACGGTGTTACTTACCCGTTCTATTTTCTGCTACCACCCAATACTTTTTGACTAAATCTGACACTGAGATTAATTCTTCTGTGCTATCATAAATTTTCCAAGAAAATCAATGAGCAAGAATAACAGAGAAAACCCATTAATGTTCTCACTCAAGTGAAGATGGGGTTTATCAATTGAAACAATCTTTCAGGAAGCACAGTGCCTTTGGCGGCTGTAAGTCATTATCCATTTTCTGTGGCAGAAAGCGGGTAGTCAGAAAGCATAAACCATGCTCAGGAGCAGCCACAGCCTGTACAGATCTTTGTGAGCTGGTAAATCAAAAAGATTTGATGAGATGAGAACAGGAAAAAGAGCGCAGACAGCACATAAGAGGTGTCACAATATTGTGGTGATTTGGGTTAGCGACTGGGTCACAAGAATAAGTATGTTAAAGAATGGATGAGAACTCAGATTAATAAAGTCAGAAAGGGCAAAAGGTATCAGAGATTGGAAAATAGCTTCATTATAGCTCTAGTGCTCACTGACCTAATTACTGTTTAAGTGTCAGCTACTTTGATATTATCATAACTCAGGCTTGAATAGTTGGACTCTATCTGAAGCAAGCACAGTGGTCATGAAGAATAACCTCTAAGTGCACTATGTTTATCCATGACTATACTCACATTAGCCAGGAATGCAAAGCAACAGAACCAAAGCCAAGAACAAAACAGGTGGTGCTGAGGACCCAACATTAATATAAAGCACACACTGAGAATTTTACTTTGGAGTAGCTCTAATTTGATTCCATGAGCTGAACACTGTGAGACAGTGGGACTACAACAGGTATGCTCTTGGAGCGTATCTTCTGGTTTACTTCAGTCCAAAAAGAATTCATTCTGGGTGCTTTGAAATGATTCCACAATTCCACAAAGCACAGTAAGTGGTGACAGTTGCAAGTGTACTCCTAGTCTGATCCAAAATGCTACCGCAGATAGCTCAACGCATACTGTATGACTACACTCAAAGTAGTAACCAGCTATGAGGAAGGAACCTCTAGATAAATGATTCCCCAGTAAAGATGCAAAGGTTGTTATGGGGTGACAGCGCATGTCTGGCAAAACTTCCTGCAGAGCTACAACATTACTCTAACAAGTTGACAAAAACACAGGTAACATGAAGCTCTTCCTCAAGCCAAAAAAAACCCAAAAACCAAACCAAACCCCACTCAATCCTAGAAACAAAAAACTTCACCACAGTGAAACACATTTCTGAAGCATTCTGTGTGCTTGTCTCCTGTCTTCAAATGTTGTATTCTTACTATGGAAATGAGGGTCCAATCGAAGAGCTAAAAACCTGATATATCAGAGCATTAGCTCAGAATCACCGGAAAGGAAAGGGGAGGGGAGGGGAGGGGAGGGGGGGGGAGGAGAGGGGAGGAGAGGGGGGGGGGANAGGGACCTTTAGAGATCATCTAGTCAAAACCCCCTGCAAAAGCAGGTCCACCCAGATCAGGTCACACAGGAACATGTCCAGGCAGGATTTGAAGACTTCCAAGGAAGGAGACTCCACAATCTCCCTGGGCAGCCTGTGCCAGTGTTCTATCAACCTCACAGTAAAATAGCTTTTTCTTATATTTAAATGGAACTTTTTGTGTTTCAGCTTCATCCCATTACCCCTTGTCCTGTTGCTAGATACAATGGAAAAAAGGGATGCCTCAATCTCCTGACACCCACCATTTAGATATTTGTAAATATTAATAAGATTCCCCCCTCAGTCTCCCCTTCTCTAGACTAAAACACGTGAAAGCTTGCAATTATAGACGGCAAAATTGACATTCAGTTTATGATCACCATTATCGATAATTTCATTAAGCTCCTCTCCAAACTGTTATCAGCTTCCAGAACAATAAAGTAACACAAAATTATGACACACAGCAAGCCAGGGAAACCACATTACAGTCCTTCTGTCTTGCACTTGCAGGTGGCAGAAGTTTTACAGAATATATTGACAAATTCTTATGTTATACTAGTACAGCTCCTCATTGCATACCTATCAAGTTGGTTATTCTTTTAATTTATAATAACATAATATATGATATAATATAATATAATATAATATAATATAATATAATATAATATAATATAATATAATATAATATAATATAATATAATATAAATATATTTTTATAAGTGAACAGACCTGTCAACTGTTTTCAAGAAAAAACCTAAACACAAACTGAATCAGAATTACATCAGACTGTTCTCCTTATAGCATGTTTTCACTCATTCTCTGTAAATTAGAAGCAGCTTTGAATGTGCACTCATTTTACTTTCCTCCTCTATTTTGTCCCCTTGTTTTCATACAAATGAAATGTTTGCATGCATTTTGTAAATTACAAATAAGTCAACTTTAATTTCCCAGTACAGACCATCTCCTGATGCTTTAGAGACAACAAACTGAGGAATAATACTCAGAAACTTTAAACTTCAGTTGGAAACTGGATTGTAGATGGATTAAAAATTACATGCTGCTTTTACTTCAAAACAAAAGTAAAAGAAAATATTCCTTTGTGTTTAAATAATAAATGTATAACAAATGACAGTTCAGACAAGGCAGACATTCAGCTGATCTAATCATAACATAGAATCTGTCTGGGTAAGTTGGTCTCTTGGCTATATACCTGTGACAAGAGAAGATAAACACATTACAGCTAGCTATTATTCCTCCCAACATGAGAAACAGGAAGGTACCCGCTGACATCATATAAATAAATCAAAAGATCTAAATTTTCACTGAGTGACCAAGTTACAGAACTTGCTGTTGTATGAAACCGATCAGGACAAAAGCAGAAATAGGTTTAAAAAACAGAAAGGAAATCCGTAAATGAGGGAGAGATTTAGTGATGACTATAACACAATTCTCCAGATCTGTCCTCTAAACTACGCAGTTTCTGATCTACTGGTAACCAGGACTTTACTAGGTCAGACTGTCTATGCTCTGCTCTAAAACCTCCCATAGCATCTCCTGCCAGCTGCTGACACAGCACACAACACCAGGCTGACTTTTTTTGACTTATGTTCTCCTGTATGGTAAAATGGCTAATCATTTAGCTTCCAATAACCTTCACATTATTAATACTCAGTTCAGCATATTCTAGTTTGTTGCCAGATATAACTTTCCAAATGTTTCCATCATTTGCTGAAGGTCAAGGGCCATCTGAGCTCCAGATTTACCGAGTTTTTCAAAGAAATATATATTATTACATACACACACGAGACACCACATAATGCTTTTATTGCTAACTACCTGGCTACGAAAGGGGGGAAGCAAAGTCCAGCACTTGGTATTGGATAAGTAGTTACATTCAATTTCTCTCCAAAGCAGTTTAAAACTGGATTAGGACCAGGGGAGTAAATAACAGCATATAACAGAAAATCCAGTTGATAGATGGCAAGTGGTCTTTTCAATGAATCTCATTCATTATCTACCATCTCCCTTTTAATTTGGCTCTAGGTTTCACATGTGCCCCCAAATCAACACAACAAAACATTCGGGACAAGTAGACAGTAGATTACAACACTGCTGTTTGCCTTTTAAAAGCTTTTACTACCTTTACTTCAGATTATACCTCTCCAGGCACCAGAAAGAAGGGCCAAGTAATAATATCTGGACATGGTTCGTTCACAAAAAACGTAATTTCACTGTAGATACAATGTTTGTCCACTCAGAGAAGGTCACAAGATCAAAGCTAAAAAGGTGCCATTTGTCCTACTTTGAAACTCTTACAGATACTTACTTCCCCATCTTATCTTGAAAAGCAAAATCATGACCCAATTGTCAGAAATGCCTTTATGGATTTTCCAACAACACAAACTGACTGTACAACATTCTGCCTCCAACTGTTACTAGTCTGTATCCAGAACTCACAGAAAAAAGAGAAATCTGGCAATTCTGTATATTTGAAAAACAGTATCCTCAAATCATATAAGTTTTTCTTGAAATTGTTACAATACTGTGAAAGATAAGGAGCAAGATCTATTTTTAAAAGTCAGTTTTCCCCTAAACTAACAGTATTTTTCAAGATTTTCAATTTTTAAAGTATTTTTCCAGATATTCTAGATCTCTGAATGTGCACTTTTATAGCCGAGAGATGGATAATTTCACATTGGCATCTTTGTTTTGCAGTCAATAATTTTACAACAAACAAAAGCCTACTACTTCATAAAGTTTATTTTGCTTCTCTGTGATGAGGAAATGGTGAGGCAAATACTTTGCTCTGTATAGAAACTGCATTTAGCACTTGTTTGTAAGGCCAATGTCTTACACCTCATTTAACTTACAAAAATTGCCCAGGAAACAATGAAAAGTAATTTCTTTGTGCAGTGCCAAACTAAGCTAGAGAAATGTGCAAACAAAACCTCCTCTTCCAAATATTTGCGCACCGTCAGCATGTTTTAATACAGGTTTCCACCCTGCTTGTCTTCCCCTGAAGCAAGGCACATGACAGTATTTCAGAGCATGCTTTAATGGGATTTTCCAGTCAACCAGAAATCAAATTGCACAGAAGTGACGGAAGAGTCATGAATACATATTTCATCTTATTGAGCTATGTGGTAACTGGGGAAAACATAATGAAGCACGACTTCTTTATAGATTTTTATGAAGATTTTTCTGTCACATTGGGAAACTACATAAAGAGAACGTACAGAAAAGTGCACAACATGAGAATCCACAGAAAGCTGCAGTCGTGCTCCTCAGCAGAACAGAAGGGTATACAGCCCTATAGACCAGGGTAAAAAAATACCCCAAGCAATAGTCAACCAAATACCCAACACAAACCAAACTGCTATTTCCATCTCCCACCATATGTACGCCCGCTTCCCTTCACATCAGCTTTATCTGAATTTCCAAATACATTTTAAGATGTTCACATTATGACTGTGTCTTCTACTGCATTACACTTTTTTCCCCCTATGATTTGAATAAACCTATATACAAAATACTGCAGCTCATTTACACATTTGGACTATAATGGAAGGGGATGTTTTGTGGAGTCTCCTTCCTTGGAAGTCTTCAAGACCCACCTGGACATGTTCCTATGCCACCTGATCTAGGTGAACCTGCTTCTGCAGAGGGGTTGGCCTAGATGATCTCTAAAGGTCCCTTCCAACACCTACCATTCTATGGCTTCATCCTTGAAGAATTCGAGTCAAAGAATTTCTCCTCCCTTCCTATCACTGCTACCCACCCTTTACTGGGTATCAGAGCCACTGATGTGGTTCTGTGCTCTGCACTACAGTTTTTTAGTGACCCACTGACCTCTTTCTCCTTCTCTACTCCTTTGCTCTCAAAAATGGTTGCAGAAAAGAAGTATGAACTTCCTAGACTGTATCTGCCACCAAAGCCAACTAGTTCTGCATCCCTGCTTAATTACCTTGTAGTCCCGATAATTCAGACTGCATTTAGTTTAGTAAGACTGAAATCAAGTATCAATTTTTATTTTCAATGGGTGCAATTCTCTAAGAATTACTAGAAATGCAAAAAATGAAAACTTCAACAGTATTTGTTTTCAAAAGGTTTTAACACAGTTTTCATATTTTGAGATCGTTCTCCTTCAGTTAAAAGGCTTTGTGTCTAATTCGTGTCCTTTAGTCCAATCCTTTGGTCCTTTCCAATCAACTACTACAGAACACAAACTCATGAAACTTTTCCTAAAGAAAGCACACTAGTAGAGAGGATGGAGGCACCTGGGACATTGTAACTCGAGAAAAGACTGGAAGACAAATTAATGTCTAATTCAAATTTGTCATTTATGAATAATATCACAATAAAGCATTCAGTCACAGCTTGTAATTGATCAACCACACAATGTAGATGTGCACATGGTTTAGTGATGGGCTTGGCAGTGTTAGGTTAGTGACTGTACTCAATTATCTTACAGGTCTTTTCCAAACAGCTCTAGGATTCTTTGATAGATCCATAGGAAACACGGGTTCCAGTAGTCACAAAACTACCATTATCAGGGCATACTAATGAAGTTTTCCATACTTTCAAGCACTATGTAAACACTACAGCAGATCCCCAAAACTAAATCAATAATTCTACTGATGCTCCTACTCCTTAGGAAGCGTTTCAGTACAATACATATTTTCCCTAAGAGTAGGAAATACAAAAAAGTATGTAACAAAAAACAATTGGTAATGATTTTAGCTTTAGAAATCAAGTTTTAAGATTTGAGATAAGAAAAAAATTTACACATATTCAAGTTCCTAACACTGATATTGATGTGTCAGATTTGTGTGCAACTAACCACATTTGAAGACACATCTGTCAAAAGGACACACAGAATTTAAGTACATTCTTGAAAACTTCATTCACAATGAAAAGATCCTCTTCAGGATCTCACGTGTGTAACGTTTGTTCCTGGATGATTTAATAGGTGTCCCCTTCCCACCCCCAAGAAGCTGTATACCTACTCCAGCACCTAGAGAATGTGAAGGAGGAAAAGAGTCTTCTAAAGAAAAAAAAGTACTTTTTAAAGTGGTAGTTCTGTTGTATTAATTTACATATGTAATACATTGCAGAAGTCATTAGAGACCCTTGCTAGCCATGCTGCCCACCAGCAGGTGCACCTCCATCTTTTGTATCTCTGGTGTAGATCACTCTCACAACACACTCATAGAACCATAGAGCAGCCCAGGTTGTAAGGAATCTCATAAGATTGTCTGGTTGAACCTTTCGTGGGAGTCCATATGACGTTATCTAGCACCCTGTCCAATTGGACCTTGAAAATCTGCAGTGATAAGGACTCTACCATGCCCTTGGTTGTTCTAGCTCTCAATGTAAGAAATTTCTCTCTCATACTAAGATGAAAGCTTTGATAAAATCTTTGCCAAGAGCTCCTGAAGAACAACCATAGTGAAAGTGCTTTGATACTTCCATCTTTCTGAGACAGTTGCAGATCTAATGAGCTTGTAGTTGGGCACCTCTTCATAGTTCACTGTAATTGGCCTTTCCATAAAATACACTTGCTCACCTTTCTTCTCACTTTCTCACCTGAAGTTCTGTTCACTACGTTCTTGGCCTTCTTGGACTTCCTTGTATCTTCTCCCTTGAAAAGTTTGCTGCTGTTCTTCAAAGATTCCAGCAGAGAAAGGTATCGATACACTGCTGCTTCACTTCAGTTTTAGAGCCAGAACATAAATCAATCCCAGTTAATGCTGCTGAGTAGGTACCTTCACATACAGCTACACAGTTTCAACCCGCTCTCTTGAGTTGAGGTTCAGCTGGTAGCCCTCAAGGCCAGCCAAAGGCAACTCAGTGGAAAGCCTTTTATGTACATACGATTGTTTTAGTTTGACTGGTTTAATTTTAAAGCAGATCAGCTCCACAATTCAGCTGACTGCACAGCATTAAGAATGCTAGTGTCAACACAAGGGAAGCAGTCAAAATGCAAAAACCTATCAAGGATGAAGAAAAAAAGGAAGAACTTGTTTTGAGACATCAGGGCAAGTTTAAGTTTACATTAGCGAAGCTGCTTACAAAGCGATGCACTCAGTTGTCCAGGCTAAGCCATGCCTTCGTTTTGCTGCTGCCCACTGCTCTGATAACTAACAGTAGCAAACAGAAAACAGTACAATGAGTTTGTTTCATTTCTGATACTCAGAACTGCTCAGCCATACTGAAATAAAATATCATGGACTGTGGTAATGCCAGCCGCCACAGGGGAAATCTACAGGAGGAAAGGCAAGAGAGTTAGCTATTAATTCTGCTCTTGAGACCTCATTCAACCCTTCCCCATAGCCGTGACAGTGAAGACTAGGGACAGAAAGTTGAACAGAAATTTCTCCCAGCTGTACTTGGCAAATGGTATGAAGAGTAATACTCTGCAAATGAAAGCTGAAGAATACAAACAAGATCAGTAAACAGAACACTGCTAAACTGGGAGATACAGGCAGGTGCAAAAGTTCACGTCGGAAGGCACCACTATGTTAGTATTTTCCTGGTGGCAATCCCATAAAATGCCTCACACCATCAACCGAACAAATTCACACTGTTTGAGTCAAAAAGGAACCGTTCCACAATGCTGATTAGCAAACATTTAGAAATCCAGCTAATTTTAATAAATATTACACATTTTAGACAGCTATATAAAAAATTTAGCAATAGACATTCGAGGAACTGCTGTAAAATGAATCTTGAAACTAGTCTGTGGCATTCGTCAACAGGAAACAGCAATTGCAACAATAGAGTATAAAACCTTGGTGTAAACAAAAAAACCCTCACCTACCCTACAGTTCTGGCAAACAATGAAGTTCCGCAGTTTCAAGCAGCAAAATGAATATTTCACCAGAATTAAGAAGTTTTTTCTACAATAAAACTATTCCAATATTACCTTTCACATAAGTCTCTCTGGATTTTAGTACCAGTTAACCTGATCACTGTGGAGTAATCACATTGGTGCTGACTGATTACTATGTTAAAAAACTGAAAGTATGTTTGGGTGATCTTCAAACACAAGCTGTCAACTTTCAAGTCATTTCAGAAGTGACAGAAGAAGGTTGATTCAAATGCTTTTAAAAAACCCACTTCACTGGGCAGGTACACAAAATAGCAGGGGTTTGAAAGAACTTCTAGAGATCATCTAGTCCAAACCCCCTGCTAAAGCAGGTTCACCTCCATCAGGTCACACAGGAACACGTCCCGGAGGGTTTTGAAAACCTCCAGAGAAGGAGATTCCACAACCCTCCTGGGCAGCCTGTGCCAGTGCTCTGTCACTCTTACAGTAGTTTTTTTCTTATGTTTAATGGGAACTTTTTGAGTTCTAGCTTTTACACAGCAGAACATAATGTCTAAAATGCAAATGATCTCAAACTTTTGAGATGCAGTTGCAGCACAGTCTGTCTCTCCCTTATATAAGACATTTATTCTCTCTCTTTCAAAAAAAAAAGAAAACTTACACAAAGCATCATTCTTAGTTTGAAAGTCGACAATGCTCCTTGTTCTACTACATTGTCCGAGAGTCTTAGCTCTGGACATTAACTCCAATATATTGGCCTTTCAAATATGTTTCTTATCTGGCTTTACAATTACAGATTTCTGAACAGATGTACAACTTCTATGCAAGGTTATTTTACATAATGATTATCTGTCATTAAAAACAAGTGACAGCCTAAGATACACATAGAATAGCTTTCAACAAATATGTTTCTTTACCAAATCAAAACACATGAAGTAATTTCAGGTGGTTAGTATGCATTTTCTTTAACTTCCAGGCTTTGCTTTTGAAATGTAGCTATTTTAATTATGGTATTCAGTGACTTTGATTAAAGCACAGATTATTTGATAATCAGCACCATCAAAACTGTTGGCCACAAGAAAACGGGCTAAGCTTATTTCAGACCTCACAAATGATATCAAATCTTACTTAACAAGAATCAGTAAACAAAACAAAAGGTTAACACGGAAAGGTCTGGGTATTGTCAGATTAGACTTTAAAAGGTCGAACAGTTACTGATAGCTGAACTCAAAAATAGCTGGCAGGAGAATAGATGTTAGACATTAGGTCATTTAATCCACTCGCCTGCCAGTTCTGTATTGTTCTCTAGCGCACACTGCAAGTGTTTTTGTTTATAATGTGGAAGAGGAGAGGAAGCAAGGGATGGGGCAAAGAAAGCAGATTGTCTTTTGAGATTGAAGCAAAAACAAACAATAAAGGAACATGAGGCAGAGAAAGACAGCGTCCTGGAAATACAGCTGATAGGAATTCATGAAAGAGCAAGATAAAAAGCAGCAGAGAAGTTCAGAATTGAGCTTTTTTGAAAGCAGAGCTTTTAATGTGATGGTGTAAGAAAATTAATTTCTTGCCTATATAACCTGTTATCATTTGTTGAGGAAATGAGAAGAAATAAAGAACTTAAAATTTATGGAATTCAAGAAGGAAGTGGAGAGGCAAAATGGCTCAGGTTTTTCCCAGTACTAATACTGAAGGGTATGAGTACTTGTATTACTCTTGTTTCCGCTCTTCAGCTATTTATAAGAGCCAGGCAAGAGTCACAAGTGAGTCTGGTTTGTTTTTTTTCTTTTTTTTTCCAACTGCCTTCTGCTGTGATCCACCTTGCCAGACACACAAGGAAAGTTATGTTGTCACTAGCGGAGGAGGTCACAGAGGTAGGCAGGACAAAATGATGAAAAAGGAGATCACAAGATGAGAGAGAGCTGTATCAAATGACAAAGCAAACAAAAATGGTTCACAATACTGTGGTCTAAAATAAGTTATCACTATCTTTAAGTGTATTTTATCCTTGCTTTTGCCACATAATTCATTAATGACTCTACAAAACTTACCTCAACACCTTGTTTCAACATGGACACTAATTACATATATTTTGTTTTAGGGACACCTCTCCCAAAATATAAGGTCTTCATTTGCAAAAGCAGCATAGGCTTAGACCAGATATATAGTTTATTTAGATCAGTGCACTTACTATAAATTAGGATACTGAACTAAAAAAAAAACCAAACCAAACCAACTCAAAACAAAGCAGGTCCTACCTGGACCAGATATGGTCTCTGTATTTCTATTTTGCGTTCTTCATATAGAGTGGGAGGATGACTATTTCCTTGTGAGAGTTTTGTCAATTAAGGGCGAGGTTTGTTGAGTGCTGGGATGTTACAGTGATGTGCACAATAGAGGACACAAGAATATTTATAATTCCAGTTAAAGCAGAATTCGAACACAGATTTGAGTCATGTTCAGAAAATAAGTCTCGATGTCACCCAACCAAAACAATGAGGATAAGATCAAAATTATTTCATGCTTTTAATACTTTGAGTAGACGGGATTTTTTTATGCGACAAACAAAATGTTACTACTTAACACAAAACTGTAGTTCCATCTAGACAGACAAAAAGGTGGAATTAAAGCTAACTAAAAAACTTCAGTTCTCCTCTTCTTCATTTGTGAATGCTTCTGGAAATGACAGTGCAGTTACTCTACCTGTAGCTATCTACTTCTAACAAATGAAAACTTATGCCACTGTGCTATAATCTCAATATCTATATGTGCTATAACTCCACGCAATGCTTTGCCATTTAAGATAGTACATTATCTCACAGCATTAGTTGGATACAATTTTTTGTTTGAACTGAGTGAGAACGGAATAATCCATGTTTTGCTTGGAGATTTCCTGGTATTTGTTAATTCAGAGAAAAAAAATACTCAGGAATCCCAGGCTCTACTTGATTCTGTTTTCTTGTCTAAAAGAGGTTGAAGTGAGATGGATGAATAGATGAGTAAAAAGTGTCACTCTGTTTCCATGCAGTACCCTCATGCAGAAATTCACCATCCCCTCTTCTCTGGCTTCTAACCTCAATCCCTATGTCCAGAAAGAACTACTCTTGCAAACTCAGCCTGATTGCATGTGTCTACTCTGACTGCTAGTCACCTCTCGAACTTGTAAACTCCCCCACAATCACTTTATCAATGTCGCTCCCTCTGTTCAACACAAGGCCCAGAGCACGCAACATTGCAGTTGCACAATCCCTTTACACAGGTGTGTGTGTGGTGTGTGTGTATGCCTACCTGTATACATACACATACACACATACATAAAAACCCCAGTGGTTTTACATACACATCTATTAATTTACACACAAAAACCCCAAACTCTTTCCCAACCCATCACACAGACCTTTCCTTGACTTGGCATAAGTAGCACTATGGCACTGCAGAGAACCACATGTGAGTACTAGCAAGTTAATATTCCAAGGGTTAGTGTGACTGTGAGTGATTCTCCATGCCACTTCACCCCACTGCTGTATAAACAAGGGTGCCAGTATGGGGAAAAGATGGTACAGAAGGTGGCCACAGGCAGCAAGGTTGCAGAAAAAGAACAATGAGAGTTTTCTCCAGTGTCAGGAAAAGCCTGAAGCAAATTTGAGGTGTTGATTTTAATCTAGAACACCAACATCTGCATAACTGTTCCTCATCTTTTCCCAGACTTATCTACGACAACAGGGTTACGAAAACTTTGTGGTTCTTTCAAGGGACTTCATTTGCTTATAGTGTTCCTCCCTTAGTACTCACTTGTTCCATTCCTCTCCAATTTGTTCCCAACAACCCTGGCCACTGCTTGCCCTTAAATCGATGCAATATTCAATGCTAGTTTCAAGTGTGATAACATTGAGGCTCCCTGCGCCCTTTCTGTTTGCTGAGGATAGGAACGAATTGTTCCCTTGTCAGTGCCAGGCCTAGGAGAGCTCCATCAGACCCCCAGGAAACTGGGCTCATAGCCTCCACACACCCACTCACACACTACATCTTGGAGCTTGAGCTGCGGGGACTGTTGCTGGCACCCGCAGAGCTACTACTGACGGCCTCTTTGGGTGATCCTGTCAGAAGTAAGAGAAGTTTTAAGGGAAACATAAAAGCTTCAGAGAGTTGCAGTTTTATTCTGTGGCTTTGTTTCGGTGGCGCTGGCTTTTAAAACTTAAAAGTGGAACAAAATATTAACTGTATACTTTGGAAACAACTTTTTTTTTTTTTTTAAAGAAAAAAAAAAAACACGTCCGCAGGATTTTTCCTTTGTTAAATACAGTAAAAAAAAAACCATTTTCTTGCCTGACTTCACTGGGAACGGCACAAACCCCTCGAGAGAAGTTTTCCGGACGGCTCGGCCCGCGCCGGCAGACGCCGGAGCCCGGCGAAGGGAGGAGGGCGCCCGGGGACGTTGGCGGGGCGGACCAGAGGGCGACCTGCCGCCCCTTGCATCCCAACCCGCCCTCTACGGTTCCCCGGTGCTCATGGGGGGCCACAGCCTCGGCCGTAGCACAGGGGCCAGCCGTCCCGCGCGGTGTTGGAAACGCGGGTTGCGCGGCAGTTGCCTTATGGCTGCCCTTCCTGAAACACCCCCCAGGCATTTCCAGCCGAAAAGTGTGTATCACTCTGTTGGCAGCGGTACACGCAGCCTTTTCTTGTGGTGGGACACTCTTTTCTTCCTCCCCCCGCCACCCCCCTTTCACGGAGAGCTAAAAATGGTGGAAAAAGTTACGATTTTTTTTTTTTGCCTTCACAATGTCCCCAAAAGTGGC
>WBNH01004446.1:0-58245 GCA_013401255.1 Urocolius indicus | reverse complement strand
AAAAAAAAAAAACACGTCCGCAGGATTTTTCCTTTGTTAAATACAGTAAAAAAAAAACCCATTTTCTTGCCTGACTTCACTGGGAACGGCACAACCCCCTCGAGAGAAGTTTTCCGGACGGCTCGGCCCGCGCCGGCAGACGCCGGAGCCCGGCGAAGGGAGGAGGGCGCCCGGGGACGTTCCCCCCCCGCCCCGCTCCGCTCCCCCGGCTGGAGCCGCCCCGCCGGGCGCACCCCTTCGCGGGACCCCCGCAGCCCCGCCGGCCGTGCCCCACACCGCCCATCTCAGCCCCGCACACGCGGCCCCGCTCCGGGCAGCTTTTTCCCAGTCTCAGATCTCCAGCAGCGGCCGCCTCCCCGCCCCGGCTCATCCCGCGGGACCGCGCGGGAGTCCCCGCAGCGGCGGAGGCGCCGACTGCGCGCGCTTGCTCCGCACTCACCGCTGCCGCCCGAGGCGGGGATCCGGCGGGAGACGATGTGCGGGGGCGGCGGGAGATGCCCGAGCGCCGCCGGTCCCGCGTCGCCGCCGCCGCGCCACGCGCTGGCCCCGAACCCCGCGGTGCGCTCCCGGCCGAGCAAGCGACAGCGCCGCGCATGCGCCGCGGGCGGCTCCGCGTGCTGGCCGCCCCGGAACGGCGAGCGGAGGGCGCCCGTGAGGCGAGGCGGGGCGGACCAGAGGGCGACCTGCCGCCCCTTGCATCCCAACCCGCCCTCTACGGTTCCCCGGTGCTCCTGGGGGGCCACAGCCTCGGCCGTAGCACAGGGGCCAGCCGTCCCGCGCGGTGTTGGAAACGCGGGTTGCGCGGCAGTTGCCTTATGGCTGCCCTTCCTGAAACACCCCCCAGGCATTTCCAGCCGAAAAGTGTGTATCACTCTGTTGGCAGCGGTACACGCAGCCTTTTCTTGTGGTGGGACACTCTTTTCTTCCTCCCCCCGCCACCCCCCTTTCACGGAGAGCTAAAAATGGTGGAAAAAGTTACGATTTTTTTTTTTTTGCCTTCACAATGTCCCCAAAAGTGGCTGCATGAGCCACTGGGGTCTGGTTTCCTGGAGGTCCGCACCTCTCGCTGCCCTCAGATCTCACCCTCCGGCCAGATGCATCTCAGGAACCCTAAAACCTTCCCCCCCCCCCCCCCAACCCTTTCATTCTCCACATCAAATATTAAAGAGTAGGTTGCGTTTGGTGGATTTTGCCTAGAATCATTTCTAACCGATTTCTGATCATTCATCTGAAAACAAAGGGTTTGTTAGCTTATGTGTTTGTTTTGTGACTGGTAGCTTTGTTTTCACCTGTATAATTTTTACTGGATGAATATGGAAAAAGGATAAAGCTGCTCAGAAAATTCACAGCGAGTTAATAATCTCTACCAGACTTGAAAGGTGCTGTTGTCAGTGGTGCAGCGGCCTGGCTATAAATTACTTAGGAATGAATCACAAAAAAATAACAGCTAGGCTTGCTAGAAAAAAAAAAAAAAAAGATTGAGGTATGGAGTGTAAAATGCCATTTATTCCATGAAAATAGAAGTGAAGCTCCCTATAACTATGCAATGGGTTTTGATGTTTATGTTGCTACTGCCTTTTATAATAATTCAATGCTCCTTGGCTTAAAATTTTAGTGGATTACTGTGCTGTATACCAGTACATTTTACCTTTAATTTTATATTAACGGACAAGTGACAGCAGAGAAAGGAATGAAGTAATAGTGCAGTCACAGACAAATTTAGGAAACAGAAAGATGAGGCACAGTTTTCAGTAATTCAGACATGTCTCAGCTTCTTCAGTAGATCTTGACCTATAATTAAAGTTAATGCTTTCATATATGTCAGCTGAGACCTGAGACTGAGTTCATCAGGGTTTAAACAAATTACATTAATATGTCTAACAATACTCTGATAAAATTATCTGGAAATTCAAATTGCCTATATCAATGGGTGACAAAATTCCTCTGCTCTGAATGTTTCTTAGGCCCCTGACAACAAATGGTCATCAGTAAGTCCTGTGTAAATTTCGTATGTGGTTGTATCAGTCAGGGTCCCAATCAAGTTTAAGGAGAAAGAAAAAGATAAGCTAGTTGATAATTGTTAATCTTAGTATCATGCATAATACACTTTTCCTGGTTCACCGTTTTCACTGTTGCTGAGTCTTTAGTACCCTCCATTGATGAGCTCTTCAAAACAAAACTTGATTCCACAGACACCTTTCCAGTGTTGTTGAACTGACAGTCAAAACTACTCTGCAGAATGAATTCCAATTGGATGTTAAAAATTGTTTCAGTAAAACCCTCAATGTTATCCATTCATTCACATCTGTGAAAGACAAAATCTTTATTAAAAACTAAATAGGAAATCTAACATTGTCTACATAATTAGGCTGTAATTTATGTGTTTAAATCATTGGGTTTATAAACTCAAGACTATAGGTCAAAAATCAAAGATGAGAGGAGAAAAGGGGCTTTGAAAATTTTGAAATTGTATAATGTTCTCAATAATACAACACCATTAGTTGTGTAAAACTATTGTAGCTGAAAGACTGAAAAGGCAGAGATACACACTGACCAAGCAAAGACTGTGTATAGAGAAGAAAAAAAGAATATTTCAAATCATTTGCATATTTTGTTTTGTGTTCTGTTGGTCACATTAAGATATACGTTTATTGAGTGTGGATTCTAATATACTTACAATAGGTTTTCACCTTTTCTGCATGGAAAAGTTGCTGTAAACCCAACAGATCTTGTGACCATACTTTCAGCCATCTGCAGAGACAAAAGAGCTTGTTCCTGAATCATTTCTAAACTCCAGCAATCACTGGTTACAAAAATTACCTTGGGATATGAGCAATTTTCATAAGTTACAACACAACCACCAAGCATTTTAGCGTATCCTGAACCTACACTGAGATGGTTTCATTACTGAAGGAACATAAAATCGCTTTAAAGTTACTTTAAATTAAACTTTAACGTTGTTTTAATTGCGCCTTGTCTGTGGCCAAAGTAGTAAAATATTTGCCAGGGAAACAGTGACATGTTAAGGACTGCTCAAGTGACCTAAAAAAATCATATGATTTTCCAACGCTGAGAGTCTGATGTTTCAAGGAATGTTTAGGTTTTGCCAATAGCAAAACTGAAGATCAAAGTGTGAAATTTTATATGAAGTATTGACAGACTTGTAGCTCAATTTCTCTTTTCCAGAAGAAAAGTTTCCTTTTTTGCATCCAATAACAGTTGCACCATTGAGAAAAATGTCGTCATTACTTATATCGATCATACTTTTAAGACTATAAAAGGATCTTTAGTGCTATGAAGAAGGAATTCAGAGAACAGTCAAATACATTTAGAACAAAAGGTAACTTTGAAATTATGGAATTAGAATTCTTTTTGAAATACAGATAACTTCATATTGTATTTACAGTTTGGTTTGAATCATCAAATTGTCTCTTTTTTGAATTGTGGACACATAATTCACTAATGTAATTATTTTCTAAAATGAAACTGTATTTTGTAATTCAATACACAGATACCAATTAGGTTTAAACACAATAAAAATAAAACACTGGGCATTTTATGACTCATCTGCAAATTTAAAAATACTTTACTAAATGAATGATAGGAAAGATACACATTTTAGAAACTGTCTATATCTTAGACTAGAATATTCTTTGGAATAATGGCCTCACATTTGTACTAAAATAATTCCATTTGAAACTTCCATGGCATGAACGAAAAATGGTGGCAAGCTTCATTAGGTTGCTTGGGAGAGTAAGATGCCTTCCTTGACGGTCTCATCTGACCATTTGCATTTTCTTGTAGGTGATTGGGACCAACTTTGCTGTAAAAGACTGAATTTCTCTTCCTGCCTGTCGTAGCCTAGTGCAGGTACTGTTGATGCTATTGTCCCTGCTGGTAAGGAAGAGCAGGAATATCTAGTGGCCCATTTTGACCTTCTCACAAGACAGCAGCAGAAGCATTCCACTCTCATCTCAGCATCTTCCCTTCTATTACAGCAGCAGCTGTTCTGGGTTCTCCTTCCTTTTCTTTCCCCATAGTTGGCTGCAACGTTAAGATTATTTGGCAAGTTTCTGCTGTTGTTAGAGAGGATGGAATGGGGAAAGCAACTGCTCATGCAGAGGTGTGGTTGTAGGCTGTGGCAGTATTTGGGCTTCAGGATGAGTCAAGTATGGCAGAGTCAAGGACTTTGAGGTGCTGGAGAGGATACAGAGGGGGGCTACCAAGCTAGTAAAGGATTTGGAGCATGTCTCATATGATGAACGGCTGAGGGATCTGGAGCTGTTTAGCCTGGAGAAAAGAAGGCTCAGGGGGGACCTTACCACTCTCTACAGCTGCCTGAAAGGAAGTTATAGTGAGGCAGGAGTTGATCTGTTCTCCCCAATAACAAGCAATAGAACAAGAGGAAATGGCCTCAAGTTGCACCAGGGGAGGTTCAGGATGGATATGAGGAGGAATTTCTAGGGTTGTCAGGCATTGGAATGGACTACCCAGGGACGTAGTGGAGTCACTGTCCCTGGAGGTGTTTAAGAGACAGGTGGTTGTTACACTTAGGGTCTAGTGGCTGATAGGGCTGGGACAAAGGTTGGACTCGATGATCTTAAAAGTCTCTTCTAGCTGAAACGATTCTATGATGCTATGAAATTTTGATTTGACTCCTAATTCCAAAGTTGACAAGGTTTTAAAGCCCTCAATCTAGGTCTTTACATCTTCAGTATACAGACACATGATTCTACTGCCTAAGGACTAAGCACTTCCCAGGGCTCTGTTATTCCTGTTGATCAAGGCATCAATCTAATTTTTTCCAAATACATATCTGACAAAATGAAAAGCTCAATGATGAGGTTAGAGGAAACAGCTCTGCTGTCCACATACCCTCCTGAAATTTGTTTGTGGGGAACTCCCTAGCTCTTCCATGCACCTCTGACATCCCTTCATGAGCATCTTTCAGATTCCTGGAAGTCTGAGAACAAGAAGTGTGCACCATGTGAAGGAAAAAGGAGAAGTCAAAGGCATATGTATAGGCAAGGCCTGAGAAAGAGCACCAGAAAATTTTTAGTAGAAAGAAAGAAAGAGACTCGTTGTCACTACTTCCTAAAATATCTGTGGGAAGGGGCTTTTCAGCAGCTTATGTGGAAGCTCACATGCATTAGGAGGTGGGTTAATGTGAAAAGACGTGCAGAAAATGGTACAGTTCTTGTGTTGGGAAGCTATGGGAAATGTACAAGACAACAAAGTAAAGTAGGTTTTGCAAGACTATGTCAAAGGCCACAAGGAAAAAGAGACATGAAATCTGACTCAGAAACACTGTTGCGGAGAAAGGAGAAACTTTGACAATTGTGAAATTAACCCTTAAGAAATGAAGGAAAATCCCGGGCAGGTACAAACTATGTGAATGCCTAGAATTCAAAAATCTGCCTACATTTTGGCTCTGGATGATGGAGGTGGGCAAGAGTCATGAATTTGCATCTGCCTTTCTTTGGAAGGCAGGATGTTTTCCTGTAATAATTTACGAATGGTTGCCACAGGTTTACTATACAGTATTCAACCGTATCTGTTTACCTTAGTAGGAGATGGTTGGGAAATAACCAGGAAAAGCAAGAGATGTAAAATTTCTAAGGGCTGAGAGACAATATTTAACTTAATAATTATGCAGTACTTTGTTCCTTGATTCCAGATGCATTGCATAGTTTGTTTCTGAAGGCTTAGAGCCAAAAGCCCCAAAGGGCAATGAAAAAGTTAAAAAAGACTTATCTGAGAGCACACTGTCACTGAGCCTTGCTGAAGGGAGTGGAGGCATAAAAGCAGACCAGTCCTTAAGTAGAACTCATTGGGGAATCTTATGTAGACTTTCTCCTCAGGAATGAATCAATTTTTAACGATATAGTTTAATAAAATTTCAATTGGTAAGCCTTTTTGTTCCAAAGTGGAATTTCTGGACAGAAGCAGACCCATTAGTATGGGTAATAGATTTACTCTTTAGGTACTTTCTTTCCATTTTTGAAAACAAATTCAAATCTCTGCTTTTTTACTTCTCATACGTGAGGTGGGAAACATTTGGGTCCCTCTTCTAGGAGATGTTTCACTTTATATAGTTTTCTGTATAAATATTCACCAGAACAGCGGTAGTAACCCCTCACCTGAAGGTCGTAACTTCCTGTTAAGCTTAGTGACTTCCAGTTTTCATGAGAGAATATTAATCCCCATTTTCTTCCCAACCTCTGCTGTGGTATAGAAATAATTCTGATTATTTATGTCATGTCTGCTTTCATCTCTGAGAGTAAACAGTCATTTGATTTTAAAAAGATTGTCATAGACAATTAAACAATTGCTTCTAACTCCAGGATACCTTCAGGAAGTCCACTCCTAAATCCTGAAAAAAGAGATACAAACGTGAAAATCCAGCCAGAGCTTTCTGGGGTGAAATAATTGTCATCATGCAGCCCAGGAGCAGGATGAGGAGTGGGAGAAACAAGGATTCCAGCTGAAGGGAAATGGAAGCCCAAAACCTATCTCTGTAAAAGAACTGACAAGACAAGAAAATATGTAAGTAATCAGAGTCAAAGCTTGCACAATAACTGAGGTACTGTACTGTTTTCTAGAAAAATATATTACAGTATATACCCTGAATTTAGGCACAGCCTATACGTGTAAAGAACATGTGCTTTACAAAGTCTTCTTTTTTTAAATCTCTATAATATAGGTAAAAATACTTTTAAGTACAGAACTTCGTTGAAACAAGCAAAGGTGGAAAATAGAGAAAATATCATTTACTGCCAGGAACAGTGCAGTTTTGTTATGAGTGCTGTCTGTCAAGCTCACATACTAAGTTTTTCTGTTTATGCTGTGCATGGTGTTTGCACAGCTAAATCATGCCTTGCACTAATGGATTGAAGCTGGAACACAAAAAAAGTTCAATGTAAACATAAGAAAAAACTATTTCACTGTGAGAGTGAGGGAGCCCTGGCACAGCCTGCCCAGGGAGGTTGTGGAGTCTCCTTCCTTGGAAGTCTTCAAGATCCACCTGGATGTGTTCCTGTGTGACCTGATCTAGGTTGACCTGCTTCTGCAGGGGTTTTGGACTAGATGATCTCTAAAGGTCCCTTCCAACCCTGCCATTCTATGATTCTATGATTTCGCTGGATGTCACACTTTCATATAAATATAATAATATAAATAAATAAGTGTAGAAAGATATAATAATATAAATATAATATCATCTCTTTGACACCAAACAAAGCAAAGAAAGGTAAACCTAAGAGGTTTCTAAAGTGCCATGTCAGACACAGATCCAGTATCCTCATTAGGGCTAATCTGATAACAAGAAAATAACACAGACTTTCACTTCTTATTTTAGCCTTTGGTCTCTTTTTTGACATCTAGTTTTGAAACTTCTCATGACACAAAGAAGCAGTAACCCCTGAGGGGATCTGTACAGTATTTTCCAGTGTATTCAGACATTTCTCCCCTCTGTTCCCTCTGCCTTGAGATCTTGGACTGGAGTAGCATTCCTCTCAGCCATGTAGGGCTTAGAGTTGCCTCTTCATCGAGGGGGTAGTTGGTCCGTAATGGCAGTGTTGATGAATGATGTTCCCAAGGAGCTGAGCGCGTTGGCTCAGAATGACCTCTAACCCTATGTCTGCACTTCATGTCAGTGGACAGGGTTCACTAAGTGGTTGCTTGTGCTGCATTATGTTAATTTGCAAATGAATGATACACTGTTGCACAATTTTCAAGTGTGTTTAAATATCACCATGTAATACATTAACTTGATTAAAAAGGTTTAGGTTTTAAAATAATCCGTTATTATTCCAGCATAGCGGCACTGGAATGTTTAGTGTTCTAAATCACTGACCACTCACATCTAAATGGCTTTGTGCACTCAGAAATTAATTTATAGTTTTCTACACTCCTTTCTCAAACACTGTCAGGATTTGATGTGTGTTCAAGTTGTATGTTGAATTGTTTAGAAAGCACCGTTTTGCATCTGTGAAGGTATTCACCTGAAGCACTGTAGATCACACTCTTGGTCAAAGCCAAACATTACGAAGTAATGGCAAGTGTGTTTCTATTCTACAACCTGCAGTAAGGAGAGCAGGCTGCATGTCAAGTCCTAGACCATTGTTTTTATAGTGTGTGTTTTATTTTGATTGACGGCCTCCATGTGACCTATGAAAGCGCTATCATTATGTTTCTGATCCTGAACATTTATGTCTCTCTGAATTTCTTCTGTGGTGTTGAAAGAAATAAAGAGAAAAAGAAAATTAAAGAAGAGGAAATACATTAAAACAAACTGGGTGTCTTAACTGTGAAGTTCTTCCCTACCTGTTGTCAATCAAAAAATCCCCAGCATTGTATGACATGAGCCTGCGAGTTAAGGCGGGGATAAACCTTGGAACTGAAGATTATGTGCCTAGATCCCTACTGGGGCAACAAAATAAGCAACTTTCTAAATAGAGCATCTGCATAGCTTTGTTTCTCACTGGATAAGGATGTGAGAATATTCAGACTAACATCCTGGAAGAAAAACAAACAGCTGATGAAGTAATACCATTTTTAAAAGACAGTCAGACAACCCTTAGGAAAATTCCATTTCCCATGATATCTGTGGAAATTCACACCACTACACACGACTCTGTGAGTTTAGAATACATTTCTGTACTTTTAAGAAGAGAGGAAGAATAGGAAATAGAAGAGTGGCTCTTTATTTTATAATAACACCGTGAAAAGCTTTTAAAAGTCCATTTGATATAAAAAATAAATAAGCAGCTATGTTTAACAGGGCTGTTCTAGCAATCTCAGCATCCCTTTCAACATCACAAGCAACTCAGGTTTCTTTTCTGTGGTTTATAGCGTCTCTCCAGAACATCTAAACAAAATTGCATCCTTGTGGTGCATTTTTCTCTTGGTCTGTTACGCTGTTTGCAATATATATTTAATACATTAATTTAATGACAAGATGAGCCTACAACAAGAGCAAATATCCCAAGTATAAAATCCAATATAAATTTAAATTACTAGAAATTGACTTATTTAGCACTTTGTTACTTCATGCTGTCAGAATCCCACTGGCATGATCTTATAAGACGTGATGCTACGTGCTCTCTGTTAACAAAAGTCTAAGGAGAATTCTATTTATTCTGTACAGTCCTCCAAGCGCATAAGTCATGAATTCACCCACAATACAATAGTGACAAAATCCTCTGTTGTGCTGTAACTCTGCTAAGTGAGAGACTTTATTAGAAGACCACACTTCTTTTCTGGGCAGAATAATAGTGTCTTTTGAGATGAGTGACTGATAGACCATATGGATGTCCTGCCATTCAGAGGGACCTTGGCAGGTGGGAGGGATGAGCCACCACAGTCCTCATGAAACTGAACAGAGGAAAATGACAAGTCCTGCCCTTGAGGAGGAAAAACACCATACAACTGACCTTCTGGAAAACACCTTGGCAGAAAAGGACCTGGGAGTCCTGGTGAACACCAAGCTGGCCATGCCATGTGTTATATGCCCTTGTGGCAAAGACGGCCAACAGCACCCTGCTCTGCACTAGACAGTGTCATCAGCAGCTGGTGGAGAGAGGTGATCTTTCCTCTCCGCTCAGTCTTGGTGAGACACCTCTGGAGTGCTGGGCCCAGCTCTGTCCTCCACAGTACAAGGTGGTCGTGGACTTACTGTAGAGTGCCTGGTGAAGGGCCATGAAGATGTTTGAGGGACTGTTGCATCTGCCATACATGGAAGCTGAGAGAGCAGAGACTGCTCAGCCTGCAGAACGGAACACTCAGGGGAATCTTATCCATGTGTATATATATCTGATTGGATGTTTATCCTGTAGAAGGCAAAGCCAGACTATTGTCAGAAGTGCCCAGTGACAGGACAATGACACAAATTAAAATACAGAAAATTCCTTTTTATTTATGTTTTTTAAATGAGAAGGGTGGTCAAACACTGAAACAAGATGCCTGGAATGGCTATGGAGGCTTCATCCTTGGAGGTATTCAGACCTTCCCTTGGTGTGGCCTTGAGCACTTGCGCTGAGGAGAGATTTGGACTAGATGACCTCCAGCATCATCTTCCTGCCTCAGCTGGTTTGTGCTTCTGTTTCCAGACCACTTCTATATAAATGAGAGTTTTGCAAGAGTAAGGACCATGGCAGTGTAACTGAAACTTAAAACTGGGACAGATCTTCTGTTTTGAACCAAATTGTACATGTTTTGAGTAAAACAGAAGAGAGAAGATGAGCATGAAAAAATAGTGTGGCTGTGTAGGGATCTAATCAGAAAGGTGATAGATGCAGAGTGCACAAGCAAAATAAAAGGTAACAAGAAATTATTCTTTAAAGATGTTGGTGATTATAGAAGGACCTAGGAACAGTCTTTTTACTACTTAATGAAGAGGAAGAGCAAGAGATATGTGGAGAGTAGTTATTGATATCTCACTGTCAAAAGAGCTTCTGGCAGATTTTCCCATTGTCCTGTCCCATCCAGGGAGTGATAAAATGGAAAAGATGTGTATAACATTGTCAGATAATATGAGAAGAAATTACAAGTATGCTTGAAGACAGGATTAGAATGAACAATAACCTTGATAAACTGAAAAACAAAATACAGGATGGAATTCTATAGAAACAAATGTACACTTTGTACACTTTGTCAGGCATAATCACCTGCACAAATATAGTACGGTATCAGTTCTTCAAAGGAGGATATGGGAAAGTGTGACGTTATTGTAGGTCAAAAGCTGAATGTGAGGCTCAACTAAAAGTCACATTAAGACTTTTCCATTCTGCTCACCTCTGTTAAAGCCTTTGCTGGAGTACCATATCCAGATTCTCTGGAAAAAAAAAATATAGGACAGTTGGAGAGAGTTAAAGATGTGTAAAAAGCATGGCTTACCATGAAAGACTGAAAGAATTGGGATTGCTTAGTCTGCAGAGGAGAAAATGAGAGATGTGGAAGCAATCACAGACTACGTAGAAGCTTTCCCAAAGAAGAAGGGAATAGTCAGTTTTCCAGGTCTTTGGTGGACATGGAGAGGAGCAAGAGAGATTTATGTTAGATGCTGGGAAAGCCTTTCTCATGGTAAGCATAACAAAACAGTGTAATTCATTACCTGGACAGCTTGCAAAGGCTCTGTTGTGGATTGTTAAAAAATAGACAGGCACCTGTCAGGAATGACAGCATCATGATTCTAAATTGTGGCAGGAGGACTATGATCACTAGATGCTTTCTTGAAATCCTGTTAGGCTCTTAGATAGAAGTTTCTACCAATAAACCTTACAGGAGTTTTTTATATTTAAATAATATGTTTATAATTCAAGAATTCCTTTTATTCACAGTGCACAGGAGCTTAAAGAATATTTACAACTTTAAAAACTACTGCACTCCTGAATCCTGACTAATATCTACTCTGCAAACAAAAATTGGTTTCTGAGATGTGTGCTGTGATGTTTTGGCAACAGATATGTCAAATAAACATCACTTTTTTGAAAAACAAGCAAGCAAACACAACCAAAACAAAACCCCAGTAATTCAAGGTCTCCTTTTATGTCAAACAAGATTTATACAAAATGCCACAAGGAGAAAAAAACACATTACCTGAGATTTATATATGGTCATTCTCAAACGCTTCCTGATGCTTCCTTTCTTCTGCTGCGAAAAAGAGAGGCTGATAGTTCACAATGAAACAATAAAATCAAAACTCTCCTTGTAATATGACTTTTTTTTTTTCTTATTTCCCAACAAACAGTAGGATTTAATTATTTATAGCAAATAATTGATTTCCACTGCTTGGGAGAGCCTGGAGAATCCTTAGGGTTTTACCTTTTCCTTTCCTTTTTTTTTTTTTTTTTTTTTTTCTGTTGTCTTTTGGCTGTAAGAATTTCTCAATTTAAATCTTGCTTTGTCTCTATTATTAAATAGAATGCTGACCTAAATTTGATTGACAAATTGAAATTCCTGGTATCTTGTCTGTGAAGAGCCAATGTACATGAAAAAAGCCTTAGAAAAGAGATGACAGGTATTTCTGACATGTCTGCTTACATGTTAACAAGAGAGAACCTACAGATTGATTGAATACAGCCTCATGAGACAACCTCATCACTGTAATGCCACTGCATCTTGCAGTGAGGTGTTAAGAATGGGGAAAAAACAGAGGTATATCACAGAATGGTCATGGTTGGAAGGGACCCCCTGCTAAAGCAGATTCACCTCCAGAGAAGGTTATTTCTTCCAGACCTGCTCTGGGCAGCCTGTGCCAGGGCTCCCTCACCCACACAGCAAAGAAGTTTTTCTTCATGTTCAAGTGGAACATCCTGTCTTCCAGATTGCGCTTGTTGCCCCTTGTCGTGTCACTGGGTGCTACAGAAACAAAGACTGGCCCCATCCTCTTGACACCCTTTATGTATTTATAAGCAATGATAAGGTCCCCTCCCAGTTTTCTCCAGGCTAAACATCTCCAGGACTCTCAGCCTTTACTCATAAGAGAGATGCTCCAATCCCCTCATCATCTTGGTAGCCCTAAATGTCTTTAGCTATTGTCATGTACAATCATGATGAATTAGATAGCCAGTTAACTTTATAAAGAGTTCCTATAGGCAAATAGGAATATATTCTGTAGTGGAGGCTTTCTGTTGGCTTTGAGTTTCCCTTCACTGCTTTCTGCCAAGAAAAGGTGTTGTGGTTTAACTCCAGCCAGCAGCTAAGCCCCACACACCTCTTTGCTCACATCCTCCCCAGTGAGGTGGAGGAGAGAATCAGAAGAATAAAAGCTAGAAAACTTGTGGGTTGAGATAAAGACAGTTTAAGTTTGAAAGCCATATGTGCAAACAAAGCAAAACAAGGAACTAATTCCTGACTTTCCATCGGCAGGCAGATGTTCAGCCATCTCCAGGAGAGTAGGGTTCCACCATACCTAACAGTTAACTTGAGAAGGCCAACATCATTATTCAATGTCATTATTTAATGTCATCATTCCCCAACTTTACATGCTGAGCTTGACACTGTATGGTATGGGATATCACTTTGGCATTTGGGACCAGTTGTCCCAACTGTGTGACCTCCCAACTTCTTATGCACCACCAGCCTCCTTGCTGGTAGAGTGCTGTGAGAGGCAGAAAAGGCCTGAATGCTATGCAAGCACCACTCAGCAATAGCTAAAACACCCCTGTTTTATTAGCACTGTTTCCAGCACAGATCTAAACCATAGTCCTATACCAGCAACTAGGAACAAAATTAATTCTATCCCAGCCAAAACTGACACAAATGGACTTTGTTGACCCAAAGTGTTCCCACTGGCAGCCTTCAGAAGGGCCAGCAGCAGTTTCCCAGACCTTGCTGCTACCTGCCATTCTCTTTGGTGGTTTTACTGTAGCACATTTCTTCCTGTTGCAGTATCAAATAAAACAAGTTTATAGAAACATTCAGTGTCAGTTTTGTGCAAACATATTTTGTATTACATCCCTCTAGCAGTATGTATATAGAATCATAGAATTGTTTCATTGGAAAAGAACTTTAAGAGAAAAATCCAACCACTCATGTAACACTGCCATACCCACCATTAAACCATGTGTCTCAGCACCTCATCCACACATCTTTTAAGTATCTCCAGGGATGGTGACTCCACCACCTCCCTGGGCAGCCTGTTCCAATGCTTGACACCCCTCTCAGGGAAGACATTCTTCCTAATCTCCAATCTATATCTTCCCTGGTGCAATGTGAGCCGATTTCCTCTTGTCCTATAACTTGTCACTTGGGAGAAAAGACTGACCCCCACCTCACTACAGTGTCCTTTCAGTTAGTTGTAGAGAGTGATAAGATCTTTCCTGATACTCCTGCAGACTAAAAAACTCTGGGTCCCTCAGTTGTTCCTCATAATAATAGTTCTCCAGACCCTTCACCAGCTTAGTTGCCCATCTCTGGACACGCTCCAGCACCTCAATATGTTTCTTGTGGTGAGGGGCCCAAAACTGAACACTACACGAGGTGCAGCCTCATCAGCGCCAAGTACAATCACTTCCTTGTTCCTGTTGGTCACACTATCTGATACAAGCCAGGATGCCATTGGCCTTCTTGGCCACCTGGGCACACTGCTGGCTCATGTTCAGCTGGCTGTTGATTAACACCCTCTGGTCCTTTTCTGCAGGACAGCTTTCCAGTCACTCTGCCCCAAGCCTGTAGCATTGCCTTGGGTTGCTGTGGCCCAGGTGCAGGATCCAGCACTTGGCCTTGTTGGACCTCATGCAATTGGCCTTGTCCCATTGCTCCAGCCTGTCCAAAACCCTCTGAAGAGGCTTCTTGTCAATATGATATGATATGATTTCTTCTGGGAACTCTATAAGTTTATACCATAGTTCCATTTGGGTAATGATTTCTGTTCAAATCACGCTAGTCATTAGTTCTAAAAAGTATCAGGTTAAAATTAATATTACTAAAGAAAATTTTTTCTGTTACATATGGCTTCTGAAATTTACTGCAGTGCAAGATGTCAATATTTCATACATACACATATACACACAGTCAGAAACTTGTTGATTTTAATTGAATTCATTGAAAAATCACAGAAAATGGTTAATCTTTTCTATTGGTCTTGCAGAACGCAAATACTTGTTTTTAAAACATTTAGAACTTAAATTTTCTCTCAAAATTGATCTCACAGTGTTATTTAAGATCTCTAAGTAAAAGACACTTTGGAAAACACTTATCTAGTAATACCAGAAGACAAATTCTTTCAAACTTTAAGACTTAAATGTTCAGTTCCACAGACAGCTGAGCTGATTACTTGCTGTGACTGAGAGCTTTCTTTCACCTTTCTGTCTTACAGTTTCCCTTCTCTCCAGTTCTCCTCTCTCTTTTTCTCTTACCTCAGCCTCCTTTGTCCATCTTTACTTTACCATTCCTTCCCCAGTTCTGATCAGCTGGTCTATCCTGCCCACTCTCCTACCTTATTCCAGCTCTGATGCTCCTCAGGCTCTAATCCAATGTGGCAGCAAAGAGTTTTTACTGACTCACCTTGTGAAAATTAACTCTGAGATGTATCGGCATCAATAGACTTATGAGACACACAAGTGACAAAGGATTTGAGAGTATTGGGTCACCAATTATCACCCCTAAAAATTGCTTTAACTTAGAGGTCAAGCATCCTACTGAGAGAAGGTCCCTGAATGTTTCTCAGTTCTTTAAATATAGAGTTGTGGTTTTCTGCAGTTCACAGTACAGAGAAAAGTCAAAGGCAAGAGTCTGCATCTCTGTTTTGTCACTTACAGTTACAGCATGGCAGTTTCAAAGAAATAATACTAATCTACATCCAGCACAAACTAATGAAATTCTTTCTGTTTGAAGCGTTTTTATGCTCCATTGGCCATTGTGCATGGCTTCCTGTAAAACAAAGGTGGTGCATTCAGGACAAAATTTAATAAATGAACAGTTTATTAAAAAGAACAGTTACAGGGTTTTATTTTGCCTATGATAATGTGCCTGGAAACTAAGGATGGGACAAATTTAATTGCAACGAGAAACTCCTAATGAGTTTGCCAAGATGCTGTCCCCAGCATGTCTCCCTAATGAGGCTGAGAGGCTGTGACTAGGGATGATATTGCATTTATTCTACACACAGAGAAACATTAGCAACCTTTTGGAAAGACTAAATTCCTTCCTAGCAGTATTAATGGATGGAGAATGAAGACTTTGGCTCTGTTTTTGTTTTTGTTTTTTTTTTACAAAGGAAACAAATTAAGAAAGAAACACAGGAACATTCGTTTCAAATCAACACCATGTATTTTCCATTTGAGATGACTTTTACATATTTTTATTCTTCTGTCATCTAAAAACTAGAGCAATTTATTGTTTCTTTTAAACTGTTGCCCTGAGCAATCCCCTTAATCGGCTCCCCCAAAAATCCCACAGTATGTTTTTTAGAAATTATAGATATTCTCCACATTAATGAAAATGAGTCATCCCTTTACCAAAACCAGCTTGAACATACCAAAATACCTGATAATCAACCACATCTTCTGGTTTCAATTAATTCAATTTAGAAGTTAAAGTATTATGTTTTAAAATACCATAAATGGCTTGTTTGCCTTATGGTTAGCAAGCATTTAGACTTTTAGATTTTTAGAGTTCTACAAGAACCAAAATCTGCCTTCTCATCTTTTTCTTAATTGGAAGCAGAGTTTCTCAAAATTTCTCCAAGGAAAAAAAAAAAAAGAGTGCAATCTGTGAGAATCTAAGGGAATGGAAAATATTCTTAATAAGATTCTTAATAAAAATCACGATTTACACATAGCAATAAGAAAGTCATTATTTCAAAATTGCTGACTCACTTCTACATGACTATAGTGTACCTATTGATGTCAGCAAGGTGTTTTTCAGGCCACTGGAAAGTCTGTCAGGGAGCAGCACAGATCAGGTGCTTCCCCAGGGACAGGCAGCCAGGAGCTGAGGGCACTGATATGACCAAGCAGGGCAAGGATGTGGGAAACCATAGATCAGCAAGGTTGTGACATCCCTGGAGCACAGACCAGTGGTCCCAGGCTGGACTGCAATGAGGCAGGGTTCCAGAAAACCTTGGGAGCACTGTGCAGTACAACATTAATGTACTCAGGGCCTTTACGGATGTGTCTGGGCTTTCCTTTGATGGCCAGCAGACATCTTTTCACAGTTTAAAGTCTATACTGACATGGGAGAAAATTACTCTTTTTTTCCTCACTTGTTTTGAGATAGAATTGGAAGAAATCACTGGCATGGGAATACTTCCACAGTTTGTACTCTCTCTGTTCTACAGAGAAAGTGTCTGTATTATATTAAATACAAAATACATTGTGGGGGTTGAGCAAAAATTCTGAAGTCTTTTGCTACAAGTGAATGTTTATGTCCTAATATGAGCATGCTACATGTCTTTTCTATTGTACAGTACGGACTACATAACAATCAAGTTATGTCTTGAGGGTTTGGGTTTGCAAGAACATAATTGATCAGTGGTATTGCAGCTCCAGGAGCAGGGGTAATGTAGCACTCAATTCTAATTTAGTTGTAACTGAACAAAAGTTAAAAAGAACACTATTCGGAAGAAGATATATTCTTTAATGGGCTTATAAGCTTAAACATACTTTGCTAGTGATCACATATAGTAGTCATCAGAAGGTAAATGTGCTCAGCAGCTACATTAAGAACTGGTAGAGCGCCATTCCTGAGATCAGGATGTCAAGATTCCAGAAGATAAGAATGTCAGAAGTCAGCTGATGGCCTCTTGTGCTTGTGTTATAAGATAGTCTTTAGTTACAACTTCATCATCCCATTCAACTGCAGGATAAGCAAGGCTTACCTAAAGTGAGATTCATCCTGCTTTTCCGTACAGCTTACAAATTAAATATCTAGTCTAAGCTAGATCTAGAAATTCTCTTTGTAGTTACTGAAGTAAAACAGTCATCTCCAGAGGGTAATATGTGTCCCGTGTGAAGATGGGTATCTTGGACTTTCAGAATGGAAAAATTCTCAGCAGTTTCTTCATAGAGTGAACTTTGATAATTTTTGTGGACTAGAAATAGAAGATTTAAGTCACTAAAGTTAATGAGGTCAATTCCCTCCTGAGTGCAGAGGGAATTCTCTGTATTCTTGGCCCTGGCTGCACACCAAAGCAAAGGAAACAGAAGATACAGTCTTTCTGAAATACATTTTCTCATGGATGGCACACATGCAGTGTATTCCATCTGAAGAGCTTCAAGTGGTTTGGATATTCAGTGACAGAAGACACTTTATGGATTGTAGTTAGTTTTCTAATGGGGCTTTAGCAGTATGTGCAAACTGACATGACTTTTTTCTCACAGGCCAGTTGTCAGGTTTTCACTAGGTTGAAAAAATACTCTTCTCTGACAAAAACAAACAAAAAAACTCCAACACCTAAATAAAGGTCAAGTTGCTGCACTAAAACCTGGAGAAAACAGAGTGTCCAATACAAAGGCTGACAGGACTGTACTTCAACATGGGTAAAACAGTGTGATTCCCTAGCTTTATTCTCAGAAATATCTGAATTGTTAGGGCTGAAACTTTCCAAAGAAAGAGCGTTGTGCAAACACCAGATATGGGCAAATGTCCTTGTAAGTAATTGGTTTGCATAATCTTAAGACTTTGTCACAGCAACTAAGCACTAAGTGGCCATTCACACTCTCCTCATCCCCTAGGTGAGATGTGGAGGAGAATTGGAGGAAGAAGGGGAAGCTTAGTGGGCTCAGATAAGGACAATTTAATAGGACAACACAAAGAGAGAATAAATAGTATAATTGTAGAATAAATAATAGAGAGAATAAATAATACTAAAAAAGGAATATACAAAGTGAGAGATGCACAATGCAATTGCTCACCGTGCTGAACCTGGTGCTTGTCTCTTTCCTGAGCTGCCAGATGGCTTCTGCCCCTGGATGGCTCCCTGAGTTATATACTGGGCATGACGTCATATGGCATCAAATATCCACTTGGCTAGTTTGGGTCAGTTGTCCTGGCTGTGCCCTCTTCCAACCAAACTCAATACAGACTACAAAAGCAAGGTCTTTTGATAACAGATATGCACCCATCTGCCATAGAATTGCTTCCAGCTGCTTGTATTGCAATGAGTCCCTAAATATGCAAAGGATCGCCCAGCTGTCTGGCAGACGCCCCTGATTTCCATTATGCCCCGAACATTCAAAGTATTTGGGGAAAGTTTCAGTGAATATCCTGTTCCGTAGAGATTTAAACAACCCTACAGGCCTTTTACAGGCAGGTATGAACTCACTCTCATCACATTCTAAGTCAACTGGGATTCATGTTGATGTTTTAGCACACTGTTGATCCCAAGCTGATATACTCTCACAGGGTTTATTAGCTTTGACCTTTGACAACAGCTTTACATAGCTTCTAGATTGGAGATGGTTTATTTCCAGTCTCTCCAGACCAAGTCTGCCTGCAGAACCTGTGTAGAGGTGCCTGTGGGAGAGGAGTTTAAGAAGTGCTTCCTCTCAATACACAGGGGAGCCTGCTGAGACAGTGCTTATAATATGAATACTTACAGCAGTGAGATTTGTCTTTGGCAGCTGAGAGAGAACTGACTGAAAACATAAATGCACACTGTGCATATGGTACTGTATTAACTCATTATAATGGCTTCTGTTTTGTTACTACCCAGCACCATTATGCATACTGCACAGAAACTGGACTATCAGGAAGAGTGAAAACCCATCATGGGACAGCTATGTCCCGTTAAATCTGACAAACTAAATAACTTGCAATGTTTTTAAGAACATGTATTATTTATTATTAGTCACACAGTCTCTCTCAGCTGTTTTTCAGATTTGACCAGCACTGCGGAGCTTTGCCAGCAGAGTTATTTCAGCTGCAAGTGTGAAAATAATCATACTCCCTTGCTGATAGAGCCATGCTGCAGAACACAGGCTTTGTTGGCTTGATTAATGTTGCAGGGGAAAAGCCATAACCAGGTTGAGAGAAAGGCTCTGTCCAATGAATGCGCACTGCATCTTCACTAAGCTGCTGTGCCAGAATAACAGTGCTCGAACTGGGGTGTCAGCAGAGGCTCTCTAGGACAGATGAGCTCTCAGAGATAAACAGTCTTTCAAAAGTGGACAATATGGAACCTACATGTAAAAGGAGGAATAATTTTGCTTATTATGCATCACAGAGAAGTTTATACATTCTGTGAAATCCTGAATGTGTAAAATTCAATAGCAAAGGCCTTGTTCTTGCAGGCATGGAAACAGATGCAAGGCTCAGGCTGAAATGTATTCTTTGTCTCAGGCAGGCCCCATAGAACTAACCTGTTTATCTCTTCACATTATATCTCTTGTTTTTTTTCTGAAAGACTCCTAGTATTTAATTCTTTAATATAATGAACTAGAATAGTTATTTTTCATTTCTGCTTATTGGAATGCCAATATGCTACTAGTTTGGATTGTTGCTTTATTAATGCTTTATTTTATCAAGGTAATGGAAATCGTTAGCATAAGAAAAATACCCATGGAGAACCATGAGCCTGTGGGGATTTCTTATCCTTTGAGAGTTTGTTTTTAATTCAGGGAAATCTCTAAGGCTGAATGGATTGGGGGATTGGGCTGAGGGTCAGACGAGGCCAGAAAAGTAAAATAATTATTCAAAAAGGAGCATTGCTCTGTACAGTGAACACAAAGCTAACAGCCTGAACAGAACAGAGGTGTGGAATATGCTTTGCACATAACTACCCACTGGGTCCTGGCTGAAGCTTATTGCAATACACTGCAGTTCTGACTTCATTAAAACTGCCCGATTTCCTGAGATGTATAAATTATGCTGATCTCCCTCCTGGTACAACCTACAAAAGCTCGCTTCCGCAGTGCTGTTAGTCTTCTGTGCCCGTGTCAAGTCAGTGTTTAATGCCTTCAGATAGTCTCAGGATACTACTCAGGTTGCTTGAAGGCCTCAGAGTTAAATCTTAAAGTGATTAAAAAAAGTCAAGAAAAAACCCCTATATTAAAGGCTGGATTTCAGTCTATGAACTACTAAGACAGCTGATCTCCTGGGGTGATGCAGCTTAAAAATCAGAAGAGAAAGCACACAGAGCTGGGATTCTAAGCAACCTCAGCATCCCATATACATTTTCTTCCTGTGGAAGCCTCTTCAGATGCCTATCTCCTGGTTAAACTGGTCCTCAGTTTTGTAACTGAAATGATAATAGTATTAATAACAAAATTACACTATTCTAAGGGTAGAGATATATGTATACTGAAATCTGAGGGAGATATTTCACCAAACCCAGGAAGTTCTTTTTTTACAGGAAGTCTATGTTACAAGTGGAAGTTGCTTGGCTATGACAGTGATGAGTAGGATTTTAAATGCCCAGATAACTTCAAATAGGAATAAGAATGATAGTATTTTGTGAGTTTTATTGTATTTATATGAAATATGAATGGTACAGGGTTAATTGCTTATGTTTTTGTCTGCTAGATTTATAATGTTATCATACAGATAATTACACTCAGCTGAGTGAATAACATATTGTGTATCTCAGGGTGGTGAAGGATGAGTAGGACTGAATACAGAAGAAGTCTTAGTTTTGAGCTCTGGTCTTGCTTTAGACACCATCAAAGGACATTAAGCTGACTCATTGTACTTTGCCATCTGTCATTTGATTAGCATCCTTTAAATTTTTACATACCTATTGCCAAGGATCACTGAGTAAGAAAAAGAGTAAACTTCACATCTGTACAATAGCTTGCCAGAGGAAATTATTCAAAATTCAATTCAGTATATTAATTCCTTTTTAGTGATATTAAAAGCTGTGTCTTTTGAAACTGATAAACTAATATTTTTATTTGAGCTGAGATTTGAGAAAAATAAGTAAGAATGATACATAAACTCAGAGGTTAGTGCAATGCAAAGGTAGGTGGATATAACCTAATGTAATAATTATGTAGTCACAGTTGAAGCATAAAAATGAAATTTAATAACAACAACCACAACTGCTTTGCATTCTAAAAAAATTATCTGGAAATTAGAGGCATAATTAGACTACCATAGCCATACTAACGTAACTGTCTATATAGACGCATATTTCAATATGACAGTGGCTTTTCTGGTCTATCTGAAATCAGTTCTGAAGGAATTAATGCCAAAACTGGAAAAAAGCCCTCTTATTAACTAGATGAAAGTGTCCACATATGAATTTGTATTGATACCATTGTAGCCACTTTAGAAACACAGCTTACCTTTTATTACCATAATTCTCCATGTGAACAATCTGTAATCTTCTGTCGAATGCAAGCAGCATTACACAATCTGAGTTCAGTCTTGCATGCGGGTCTCATTTTAAAATAATTTCAACTGTGTTTCAAGCTGTTCACTGCATTTCCGTTCTTTTTTTTTTTCGTGCTTCTGGGAAACTATGCTAAAAGCTGACTGGTTACATTTTTTTGACTTGCACTGCTGACATGGAAGTTCTTTTAGAACTTATGGTATTTTTTTACCCTCTATTACAGTGTTTCATTATTCTTCAAGTGAAAATATGTATTTACACATAGCTTGTCTAAAATGGTCTTGCCAATTGAATAAATACTGCTCTGTATATATAAGAATATTAAGTTGCTTAAATAAACATGTAGGAGTGTATTAGTTGACCTAAGAGAAAAGCATTTGTGATTCTAGTGTCATGATGTTGGTTTCTCTGTGTGGATGAAGACACATACTGGTTAAAGTAAGTGAATCTGCATGTGCATTTAGCAATAGCATGACTCCATTATAATCCCAGTTTACTTTTGGGAAGATCTGAGGAATGTGTGTTTCAGGTATGATTGTGGAGTAAATGTAATCTCAAATTTGCAGACATCTGCAAAATGTACCAACAGAGCTATTCAAGCACAGGCCATATTAAACATGTCACCACAGCATCAAGCACAAGGCAGTAATGGTGCCTCCCAAGGAGCACTTGTACGTAATTCCTCCCTTCTGAACGCGTCATTAGTTGCCATTGCACTTGTAAGTGTGATGCTTCATCCACTGTGTCAAGATACTGGTAACAGAAGAACTGTCATTAAAAAAGGTCTCTCTGTACCTTTTCTGTCACAGCTACGTGAGAATCAGTGCATGTGGATAAGATTACTGACCTCTCCACTCTTGGGATACTAGAAACTTGATTTTCATAGCTGCCTTGCTGAGTCCCAGGGACAAAGTCTCTGAAAGACTTTTCATACTCTGGACTATGTTCCCTAAAAATAGCTGGATGATATTTTTCATTTATTTCCCTATTAGTTGCTTTTCCAGATGCCTGATATCCTTGACAGTCAATGCAGGAATATTAGCTATTGCAGGGGTGCTGTACAGCTGCTCTGCAAAGGTGTGCACACACACAGTCAGCCTGTGCTCACTCACTTGGTATGACTGCAGAGTGCTCATCGTTTGTGCACATCAGCTGTGTGAAACCTCAGCCAGCATTGCTTAGGGCCTCCCAATCTCACAGCCCCCAGGAGGATCTCTTAGCCGTGCTTTTTCTAATCAAAGGCAAATTGCCTTTGGAACCAGTAGTTCAGCATGCCTTTTGTTTCAAGTACACAGACCCTCATACAAGTAGTTTGGCTGTAACTGCAATGCTGTGATGTAAAGCCTTGAGAGGTGGGCTGGGGCAGCTCTTGATACTGTACACTGCCTGTCTGGCTTACTTGGCTCCAGCAAAGCTTGTCACCTTGTTGCGAAGCTGTGAGAAATAAACACTCTTTAGCTCCTTCCTTTAGCAGCCTGGTGTTGTGGCTCAAGTCCATCTTTGTCAACAGTTTAGGGATTTGTTCTGGAGGAGTTGAAGTATGTGCACATACCACAGTCTGCCAACTCTTCTCTGAGGAAAATAGCCTGTGGCAAAAGAGAAGAGAGTTTTGAGACAGAGATAATTGTAAAGTGCTTTGGCAAGCCTTGTTATCGCTCTTTTGTTAAAGCTCTCTGTGGTACGGATGTGGAGGAGTCCTACAGACTTCTGTAGGAAGAATAAAATGCCATTTAATGTACAATGACAATATATCTTTCTGATGTAAAACCCGCATTCCTAGGTGTACTGAGAAAACATAGTCATTGTGTATATTGGGTTTCAGTGATGAAAGTTACAGCTGACTCATTATTTCATTATTTATCTCATTGTTCTGTGAATAATGCAGGAGTGCTGTACAGCTGTGAGTAATGAGAGCCATATTTAAGACTAGGAAAAAAAGGAATAACCTGTCTTATTTTAAAGTTACAGAATGTTTCTGCAAAAACATAACTTTGACTCTTTCATAGTTTCAGATAATGTATTCTTCCTTAATTACATACTTTGCTAAAACTTATAATGCAATGATAAAGCTAATTTCACTTTTTTTACTGATAAAGTGGAAGAGGTGAAAGAAATTTCCAAATACTGCAGAAAAGCACCAAGATCTATTTAGAGAAATAAATTGATTTAGATGCCATAAAAAGTGTCAGCACAAAGTTGAAACATTACTTATGCTGTTAAATAATTTAGCTAGTAATTTCTGTCTCACTTGAGTATATCTGACTTGATGCACTTCAGGATTTATATTTATAGGCCTTTGATCTGTCTGAGCTGACTACCTTTTACATGCCTCCCATGAAACTCAAAGGAACATCTCTGAAATGAAAGCTATGCCTTAAAATGCTTTTGTTTCTTTTTCCTATGCACTTCAGATCCAAAGGGATGAGGCCATTCAGAAGTGTGAAGAATTTTTTCACTGACCATAATACTATTTGTAACAGTTTGGTGGATGTCTCACAGCAATCATGACATCTTACAGTTTCTCTGAGAAAGCGTCCCATGACTGTGGTGGGAGACCTGGTCCTCTGTCTACCTGCTGCCTGTTTACTGACAGCGGCTAATTTTAACTATGATGTAAGTGAAATCCAATTCTTGATCCAATATAGTCAGGAGAAGTTACCTAATTTCTTAATCACGTGTCTATTTTGAACTACAATGTGGCAGTTAAAGATAAATGAATAATGTTTGGACTTGAAGTTGATGATTATCTTTGAACCAGTGATGTTATTATCCTCATCATGAACAAATCATGGGCAGTTCCATTCAGTGTTGTATATTCACTTTATATACACACACATACATGTATGTGGTTCAAATAACAAGTTAATTTCTAAAATTGGGAAAACTTCTGTCCTAAACTAGCTTAAGACAAAAAGAACTCTTAATTTTGTGAAATAAACTCATTACCAGATTGATTCCACAGTCAAGTAAAAAGTCAGGTAAGTATTCTTGAATATGAATTACAAGTTAGAAAAAATGGAATGTCAATAAGGAGAGATAAAGATATCTGAAAGAATGAGGTTAGAAAGACAAAAAAAATAACAACTTCTCAAGAGTATTAAGGAGAATGTAAATTGCAACTGGTATCTGTTACTACAAGGAGACAGAAAGTTTTGAAGAGAGAGGAAAAACTGCTTATTCAGTAAATGTTTTTGCCTTCTGTTTGAAATGAAGCAGAGAAACCTAGTAATAACATCTGATCATAAAATCATAGAATGATAGGGATTGGAAGGGACCTTTAGAACTCATCTAGTCCAATCGCCCTACTGTAGCAGGTCCACTGTGACCAGGTCACACAGGAACATTCACAGGTGGGTTTTGAAAACCTCCAGAGGAGACTCCACACCCTCCCTGCGCAGCCTGTGCCAGGGCTCCCTCAGCCTCACAACAAAGAAGTTTGTCCTTGTCTTTAAGTAGAACTTTTTGTGTTCCACCTTATGTCCATTACATCTAATCCTGTTCCTGGACACTACAGAAAAAAGTGTCACCTCATCCTCCTGACATGCACCCTTCAATTACTTTATAAGTGTTGATGAAGTTCCTCCTCAGACTCTTTTCCTAGGCTTAACAGCTCCAGGTCCTGCAGCTTTTCCTCATAAGAGAAATGCTCCAGTCCCCTGATCATCTCAGTAGCCCTCTGCCGGACGCTCTCCAGAAGTTCTCTGTCCCTCTTAAGCTGAAGAGCTCAGAACTGGACACAGCACTTCAGATGAGGCCTCACCAGGGCAGAGTAGAGGGGCAGAAGAACTTCCCTTGACCAGCTGACCACACTCCAGAATGCCATTGGCCTTCTTGGCCACGAGGGCACATTGCTGGCTCATGTTTGGTTTGTTATCAGCCAAGCTACCGAGCAGAACAATGATGTTTCCAGTGCCTTTCCAGTCTGTTAGAGTGAAGAGAATCCCACTAACTCTAGTTTGTGTACAGTGATCCAACCTGTGCTAGGTAATTGTATCTTCTCTCCAGCACAACTGCACCTTCTTTCCAGTCAAGGACAGGCACACTAGCGGGGAGTCCATTCTTTTTACCCTGGACTGTAGCATCCGAATCACCACCAGGCCTCAGGTGGTGAAACAGGCCAGGTGTGCACATTACTTTGCCTTTTAATGATAAAAGGACAATGTCTACATGGATATCAGTGCAGGCTACCAGGGAGCTCAGTTCTGCACCCTTGTTTTGCAGCAAGGGAGGGAGCACAGGTTGTGGTGTTTGCTGCAGTGCATGCAAGCATAGTCTAGCAATAGCTCCATCTGTGCAGTTAGTTAGAGGCACTGTTTGAATTCCCTATATTCATTCCCTATGGAATGAATGATTTGGTCTTGCACAGAAGGTGCCCTTTTTTTTTTTTAGCAACTGTCAAGATAATAATCTTTGACAGTATAACCATTGTCTGTTCAGGCAGAGCTTATCATTCTTTAAGATATTCTGGCAGTGTTTTCCAGGTGTGTCTTTGCAATAGCCTCAGCATTTTGCAGCACCCTCTTATTCTAGGGTCAGTGACTTTGTCACGTACACATTCTTGTTTTAGGATTCCTGAAAACTCCCTTTGCACAGTACATTTTTCAAGAACATAGGTATAGATGTATATAATGCTTTGTCACCTATGTGTCATTAATATCTGTGTGCTTACAGCAATCTTAATGATATGTGCTCAAATTTATTTGCTTCTCTTCAGGCTACAATAATTATGTCCTTCATGGTTAGCTGTTCAAATCACAACTTCCTTAAAAGTGCAGTTGGTCAAACTGTTCAGTCCCCAGTCTGCACATAATCACTGGCCTCTTGAGGAAATATTCAGGGTTTGCCTTGTAAAGTATTGATTTTTCAGGGCCTCATTGGAAATAACCTTGAGTTAACATATATAAGAAATTACTGCTATAGTACATAATACCAAAAACTGGATTGCTAATAGTTCAATAATGGATGAAGTAGTACACATAACAAATTAGATCCTGTAGGACTATAGAGCAACCTGTTCCACTGAGACTTTCTAAATATTGACTTAATCTCTGATACCCATATTGTAATTCCTTGTTGATTATATTCAAATTTCCTCTTGTTTTGTTGAGAAAGTGTCACTGATAGATTTACTACAAATTGATCATAAAATCTTTCTTCCACAAGTTCTTCCATTCAGCTCCTGTTGTTCCTGTTAGAGGTGTAGTTGTCATCTACCGAAGTAGGTTTATGTGTTATTTTCAGACATTCTGACTGGATAATGAAGTTTGGTTGTACACCTAAAATCTGGTAAGTACTGACCACAATATCCTTAAAAGTGTAGGTTTCAATTTTAAAATACAGTCTTACTCTGAGGACACTGTGACAGATGCTTTTTTGGGGGAGCTCTACCAGTTATCAGAATAATTCTTTATGGTATTTGTTTCCATTTCTATATGGAAAGAATGTATCCTAATACCTTTCTGAAACTACCTAGGCTGCTGCTTCTTGAGGAATACCTGGTTTCTATGAGAGATAGATTTTTATCAGTTCAAGGATCATCAGTTTACACGTAGTTCTTTCATATATCTGGGAGACAACTCCATGCACTAAAGTAAAGCTACTGGTTTTACAGTCATCTAAAATACATTTAAGATGGTGGACCTTTCTGTACTGAGTTCAACTTTGCTTCTATAAATTCTTGCAAGAATGTATTTCAATATCAGCAAACCACATGGATACTGCAATGCAATTCATCTGCTGTTATTATAGGATTTGCAACTAATGGAAAAGAAATTATTCTCATTCACTAGGTACTTAAACATGTATTCTTTCATTTCTCTGTAGGAAGGCTTTAATCACATCATTGACCATCAGTGATAATTTATCCCAAATGGATTCAGGGTCTACAGAACTCAATGTTCCACTCACTACACCCAAATTTCCTAATAAAGTACTTAAAATGCTACTTCTCTCTTTTACTTTCAAATATTTTGCAATTCATTGCTTAAACAGGCTTTGCTCAGCATATATTCCTGTTGAATAATTAGGAAATTTAATGAAATATTTACTTGAGTTAATTTGAACCATATGGGTGTCTCTACTCCAGATTTAAAAGATTTTATGACTTTCCATGTTGTCATTGGAAAGTCAAGCTTTTGGGGATTTTGATTGCAACAGTAGTTGGTTTTTGCCCAATAAAAGGAAACAGTAAGAGCAGGTGGAGACAGTCTGTGAGCATGTGTAGGTCCAGCACTGGTACAAAGGAATCTGACCAGATATGTTCATGAATAAGCCTATTCTAGCAAAGCTAAACGTTAGATGGAGTTAGTACTATGTGACAGTGGCTGATACAGAGAAACGGATGCACAGCTGGCTAGCTCTAATATCTTAAAACTAGTTCCATCTGCAGTGTGTAGGAGGTTTTTGGGCAAGGGTGCAGACTGTCTCCATAAATGCCACATTACAGGACAATCTCAAAATTCTGGACAAGTGCAATATTCCTGCAGAATGAGCAAGGAACCTTAGAAAGTTAGTAAAAGGTAGTGATGAAAAATGGGATGAAGAACTCTGTACTGTACTCATGGCCCAAAGAGCACCTACAGTCGTTTGATTGGTATATGCCTCTTGAGACTTTCATTTCAAGAGAACCAAAGCCAACACAACACTACTAGCTGTAAGCAGAGTTACTTGTTGAATGTCAGTATTAGCTGAAATCTTGAAAGAGTTCAACCTAACTAACTAGAAATTGTTTACTTTAGAGCTTGAAAAATAAAGTTTTACACCTACAACACTGGAATTATATCACACTGACATATTTTGTGTATGTGATTTCCAGCCAAGGTACCTGTGGAAATGTCCTAAATTGTTTGAAAGTTAAAGTCAGTGGGCTGACTAGACTATTAATGTTAACAAAGGTATTGTACAAAGCTTAATTAATTTTGAATGTAAAAGGCAATACTCAGATGGTCAATAATCACTGGTGTGGGTATATATAATAATCACATTAGTTTTCATACTGAGGTCCCCAGTTCCTTTGCTATTGCTGTAAACTCAGTGGCATCTAATTCCACTTTAACCATAATTTGTGCCACATCTGCTTTTACAACTAATTTATTTTTCAGTTCATTTTTCATATAATTTTTGGTTTAACTCATTTCCTCTTCTGGAAACTATCTGCTCTGTTCCATATTTGTGCCCTTTTCCTGTCAATCCCCAAACATAGCTGCTGTGCTTAATCCTTCTGTGATTACATCACATTCCCAACTATGTTTGGTCTTGGATTCTGTTTTCAGCTCACGTCTCAAACTCTCTGTTGCCCAAACTGCTCATCCAATAAGCTCTTTGAATACCCTTGACTTAGTTCTCATTAATACCCATTCTTTCAAAAATATATTTTGCTTTTCCTAAATGCCCATGGAAAGCCCCTGTCTGCAGATTAGGATCCCACTGAATCATGACTTGAATTGGCAATAATTTTTTCTCTTCTTGGAGATGGCAAGACAAAAATGCCGATCTTTTGAATTTGTTGGTTATAGCCCCCTCTTTCCATTGTTGAACTGGCTACTGTTCCAGTGCATATTCAGCAATGTCCCACTGCAGAGCTTGTTTGTATATTTGGGCCTGGCTTGCAGTCAGAACGAGATAAAGAGTATCTCCTTCCCTTCCCTCAGAGTTTCAAGCAGCTTACTTGACTCTGCTCGTGTGTTTTCCACCAAGCATGGTGGTCAAATTACCAAGCAGGCTAGATATGCATGTTATACGTTGCCCTTTGGTGACAGCAAACCAGAAATCCTTACATTTGTAGTGGTAGGGGCTACCAGGGAGCTCAGAAGTTCTACAGCAAGGGAGGGCGAACAGCTTGCAGTGCTGGGGGGCACAGGCTAATGATAGCTCTAGCTTTGCAATTAATTAGAGGCTGTTTCAACAGCTCCTGTACATGTCTGCAATTATGTGTCCCCCATATAACTCTCACAGATCATGCCTGTTTTTTTTTAGTAGGCGTCAAAAGAATCGTCCTTAATGGCATAAATGGTATTTGCCTTGTCACATATGCATTCTTTTTCTAGAGTTCCCGAAAATTCCCTTTACACATAACTCTCTACAAGAATACAGCTGTGTGTGTATTCAATGCTTTTTAGCCTTGTGTTATTAGTATCTGTGTATTTACATCAATGTTACTGATACATGTTTAAATTTAAACTTGGAAAATTGGAATCAAATGGCTCTTTGGGGATCTTTTATTTCTTTTTCTGTTGTGGGAATCCTAGGTAATTTAGCTAATTTTAGATTAATTTACGTGAGATGAATCACACTAGTACTAGCCAATGTGGATGTTAATCAGAAGAATATTTCACATTGGCAAACCCAGATAGCTTACATCTAGGGTAAGCTTTTAGGAATGTCTCCTGCAAAGGTCAGGTTTGAATAAGTCCGCTGCATGCGGATGGTTCTGAAGATAACAACATACTAGTACTTTATAAATATTCAAAATATTCAAAAGGGAAGAGAAGGTAACAGGAGGCTTGTTAGATGACATTTCTTGGAAAAATAGTGGAAAAATGGTAAAAAGTGTGTTGATAAAAATTAAACCAGAAAGGTTTATAAATAAGTTTTGTAAATGTGATTTTATGAAAAGTAGTTTTAGTCAAACATATTTGATATCCTTCATACAATAACAGTTAATAAATTAAGTACATAATAAACTTCTTTAAAGCATTTGTTTTACTATAAATGACATGCTGATAAAAACATTAGGACCATGCAGTATCAACAAAGTACATCTTAAATGGATTAAGAGCTGGTTCACGGGACTCAAAGACTACTTGTCAGCAGGGAGTTATTACTGATGACATTTTTAGGAAGTTTCTCTAGTGATTATTCCCCATTCTTAATCAGCTTCATTTTCATTAGATCTGTTCTTCATCACTTTCAATTGATTAACAGCAATAAGTAAAAAGTAAAATCATTGGTGTTCACATTTGTGAATGGTCCAAAGTGGTAAAGAATGTGAAAAACAAGTCACTCAAACACAGTGTTCTGGGTTATATGTTGAACTCAATGAAATACATAGTACTCTAACACACACTGCTAGAAGGATATATGATGAATAAGATTGTAGATATTAACAGAACAGAGTTAGTCTCCTGGAAAACAATGAGACGTTTTAGTAGAAAGGCAGCATGGTCTACCTGTGTGGTGTGCTATAACAAAAGTGTTATGGTGCATAAAACCCAGAACTGTAAGTGAGGAACGTGAAAGTGATTCCACCTCTCTACAAAAAAAATCCTATGCAGCTGTGTTATCAACACTTTAGAAATACTTAAAGGGATAGAGAAGAATCACATAAATGGCCCTGAGGTTGAAGAAAATATTTTACTGTAGCAGACATCTTTGCTGCATAGTTAACGCATCAATGCCCCTGAACAATAGTGTAGTTCTATCAATCATGTTTTTTTGGTGTGCTCAAAAGAGATTTTCTTATATTTATATAACCTCTCACAAGATTTTATGTTGGTGCNTGTTTTTTTCTGGTGCTGCTCACCAACACACTAACCACTGCTACACCTCTGTGTGTGCTTGGATACAATACAGGATTGTCTATCTTACAGCAACACAAGGAATATGAAGCATGTACTCAGAGTCCTTCTGTATTAAGTCAGTGAGTTGAGCACTAAATAAAGACACAAAACATCTGATAGAGCTTTGCAACGTGATTGTTAACATGTGGGCAGTGCTAAGTTAAATGCTGTTCATCAGAAATAGCCCATCCACAAAAATACACCCTGAGATGCTGAAAATTTGGACTTAATAAATAGAAGGCAGGCTTAAAAGAGTGTATAAGCACTTTCAAAGGAAAAAAAGACAAAACAATAAAAGTTTTTTTCAGTGAAACCAAACAAAACAATAAATTGTGCTTGATTATTATGGCTAAAAATATTAAAAGTAAAAATTTTACACATTTTTACTTTGCTACTTTTTTTTAACCGCAATCTGATAAATCACAAGAGTCAAAAGAGGTTGCAGTTTGTCAAAAGAGGTTGAGATTTCCACTGTAATGTTATAAAATAAGTGGTAGATATCTCTTGTAAGACATAATAGAAATTTTCTTTAGGAGTTATTGGCCTCTATAAAAGTATTTACGTAAAGTTTAACAGCCTGTGCTATAATGGAAACCAGAGTACAAGATCTGACACTGTCACCAAAAGAAATAATCTATGAATAAACTATAGTAAAAGTATTATATGAGAAACTGGATTGGAAAGCACCATTTAATTACCTTATAAATCATACCAATGGCTATGATCCTTTCTTGAAATTCTGGAGCAAAATATTTTTTTTTATTTCCTACTAAGGCTCAAGTATTCAATCAAATTATTATGAAATGTATATCTCTCTCATACATATCTCATATATAGTGTCATATATCATGGTGATATTCAGAAAACTGAACCAACTGAGAGGACAAGGGATGTAATTGTTAGGGTTGGAAGAAATCCTACTGAGAACAAAGAGGTCGAGTCAAAGAGAAAAAGCGGACATCTATCCTTTATTAAATGATTATTGCAATAGAAAGAGGTAATGAAAAAATTAATTTTTTTTGATGCTTAAGATTAAAGCAGTATTACACTAAATTCATACAGTAGTTACACCTGCAATGCTGAAGTACTTTGAAATTAATTTGCACTGCTGCAAGTATGAAAGATACCAGAAATGAAAAAGGATTGCTTTACAAACTCACTAATTAATTTAAAGTGGTGATTTCATGATCACTGGCTGCCATTAAATTATTTCTTACAGGATCACGCAATATGTTTATTTTGAACAGCTACACCAATATGCCATGTAATTGCAAGATCTAAGTGGAATAAAGCTGAAGTAAATTGCAGGACACACATTCAAAAGCTATATCTTACAGATATAACAGACCAATTTGTTTTGTGATTTCTATTTGTTAACAAGTCAGTGGAATGAAATGTGCTTTCAGAAGCTGCATTGCTGACATCATCCCATTCAGCACAGAAGCTGCCACTCTGTGTTTATACTCTTTGAAAGTTCCAGCAGTTGATGCTGAACAAGCGAAAAATAGCTACAAATACAATAACAGTGCAAAGTATCGGAAACAAAGGCTGAGTCATGGAGAGGAAAGAGAAAAAAAGATTAAAAATAAATGAGAAATGAATGACTCAAAAAGATGTTGCTCTGGGCAGTCTGAGCTATGAAATACATCACCAAATGAAAAAGAAAACTGACAAAATAATTACAATCAGAAAAATGATCCTAAAAGAACATAGAATCAGTGAATCAGTCAAATATTAAATCTTACAAAAAGAAAAAAATCAAAAGGATGAAACAAGATACACAGTAACTCAGGCAGAAAGAAAATTAACTTGAGAAAGGTAAATTAAAAAAGTGACTCATAGAGGTACAGATCTAAAAGCAGTGAGTTTGTCGAAGATAAAGGGTCATAGCTAACAAAGACAGCCATAACTAACAACGACAACTTTCAAAGAGTTGTGCTGAGGATGAAATAATCAGTTTTATTAGGTAAAAAAGACAGAGTAAGGATAACCAGAGGAGACAATCCTTGTACACTGAGCTTTCACAGCTGTGAAACCCCAGTGTATGCCACAGCTTTTGATTGCTGCATAGATAATGACAGGATGGCCTGAAAAAGTTAAAGCAGACTTTAAAAAACAGATTTATATAAGTCCATGCCTTTCCGAAGTTGTTTTACTCATTTGTTGAATAGTAAATAGAGATATATAAGGGTTCTTTCTTTGCTTTTTGTCTGTAATATTCTCCTTCTATAGAGCTAGAAAAAAAGTATGTGTTGAATTTAGTCTTTCAACTTTAAAATACAAACTCATGACTGTTTTTTGCAAAAATGCTTCCTGATTTTCAATATCTAGATTTCTAAGAAATATTGCCAATTTTAGGGCTCCCTTTCTGAATCTAGGAGTGAAAGATGTCACCTTATCTTTTTAACTCACTGAAGAAACCTTTAATGTTCCTAAAGGTCATGAGTTAGTCTAATCTGCTGTCTAAACAGGATATAGTTGACATGAAAGAACTGCTGTCTTCAGAAAATTGTTGTGAAACAATGTGCCTGATCTCCCTTGCTAAAAATGACTCATGGAGAGCAAAGGCATAGAATAACTACAAAGCATTATCCTTGTTCAGAGGAACTAAGCTTATGCAATCTTTTGTGTTTTGAGTGCAGGCCACTCAATTGTGACAGAGAAAGCTGTGTACAGCCCCTACATAGTTTTTACAGAAAAAGAACAATTGTAGATTCTATTTCTCAGGCTCTTTTTAGTCAAATGTGGTAGTATTTGTATCATTTTACCCTTTTTGCTGTCCTGCATTTGGGTCATAAAAACCCCATACAATACTACAGGCCTGGAGCAGAATGGCTGGAAAGATGTCTAGCGAAAAAGGATATAGGGTTGTTGGTTGACAGCTGCCTGAATATGAGCCAGCAGTGCGTCCAAGTGGCCAACAAGATGGCTTGTATCAGAAATGGTGTGACTAGCAGGACCAGCGAAGTGATTGTCCCCTTGTACTTGGCACTAGTGAAGCTGCACCTCACATACTGTGTCCAGTTCTGGGCCCCTTACTACAAGAGGGACATTGAGGTCCTGGAGTGTCTCCAGAGATACGCAATGAAGCTGGAGAACCAAGCCTTATAAGGAACAACTGAGGGAACTGAGGTTTAGTCTGGAGGAGGCTGAGAAGCAGGCTGTGGTGAGGTGGAGGTCAGTCTCTTCGCCCAAGTAACAATGATAGGACAAGAGGCAATGGGTTCAAGTTGTACCAAGGGAGATTTGGGTTCGATATTACAAAAAACTTTTTCACAGACAAGGTTGTTAGACACTGGCATGGGCTGCCCAGGGAGGTGGTGGAGTCACCTTCCCTGGAAATATTTAAAAGATGTGTAGCGCGCTGAGGGACATAATTTAGTGATGGGCTTGGCAGTGTGAGGTTAGTGTTTGGACTCAATGATCTTAAAAGTCTTTTCTATCTGAAATGATTCTGTGATTCTATAGGTTTTCCCTGAGTCAGGGTAGAGTCTTTCTGTCTAAACGTGGCTTAACAACCCTGGTCTCGTAGAGTCACTTCCGCAGCTGGGCAGCTACTTATCTGTTTCTAGACCTCTGATTTCTTCTGCACTCATGACAGAGTGCCAATTATCACAGCACCTCATCCGTGGCCCCTCTGGAACATTTCCAGTCAAAGACTTCCTTTAAATCTTGTAGAAGTCAGTTTTCAGCAGTGAGATTAATAGTTTAGCTCCACCAGCAACTACTTTGCTTTGTTGTAGAACTGCAGTTACAGGGACTAAATCTCTTTAGGATCTACAAGCATAGGTTCACCATACTGGAAGATCAGTGTCAGTGGGGATCAGTAGGGAGCCATTCCCAAGTAAAATTTAAAGACCATGGTCTGTACTTGGCTGTCTTATCCCTTTCTCCTTCTGTCTCTCAGGTAACACCAGACCAGTCAGTGCCTTAGATGAGGATGATTCACTGTCTCCCACACTAACAACCTTTGCTGTAAAGGGTTTGTTACCAAACACCTATGAATTGTCAATGTCCAAGCTAGATTGTTATCCTTATTTTTTTTTTGTCCGGGCTATATAATAATTCTTAATTTTTTCCACTGTTAGAAAACCATACATGGTAATCTAGAAGACTGAGGTAACTGGAGTAAAAATAAAACTGCATCCCAACATACTCTTCAATCTACTACAAACCTGCCAGTTAAATAGTTCCACTCTTCTTTATGCTTTACTGTTTGTATTGATCTCAATGACTAATAAGTATTAACATACTCTACAATTACTTTATGTATCGAGTAATATTCATCTTTGCTCAACTATTCCAGCTTCTCAGTCTACTCTTTCGTGTATGAATTCTTCTTCCACATCTTTCAAGATGGTATCTACTGACCTATGGCTTTATGTGTCCCCTTCCAAAACTTTTTCATATGTTTTGAAATGTTTTGTTATTCTTCATTAATTACTTTGTTCTAACAATGAGTGAAATACATTTTAGTTGCTTCAGATACTTCAAAGACTGTACCAAAACTTCTAGCAAACTTCTGTAGTATGGCCAGTTGAAGCGACTCCAAACTGTGCTTCAGTTGTGATCTTGATAGTGTGGGAGAGAGAAGAAAATTGACATATATTTTGTTAGGTTTTTTTAATATTCCCATGTATATTTGTTTGTATTTCATCCATAGTGTTTAAATGCTTCTGAAAGAACAACCTTTCCAATTTCTTATATCTGAATGTCCTGATCTGTAATTGGTGTTTATAACTTTAACTACATTTTAATAGACTACCATTTTTTTTTAATGTGCCCTTGGACATGTTAACTTTTAAGTGGAAACAGGCTATAACAGATGATGCTAATTACAGATTTCAGGAATGTCAGTAATGTATTTAAAGCACTAGAAAAAACATCTACTTACTATTCAAAGTGTTGATAAAACTTCTCTTCGTGTCCTTGGTTATCTTTGTACTAGTGAGAGAGTATTTGCTTGCAGTCATAGATCTAGATTTAGAACCATAGAGACGTGCATCGTGTCTCTACAGATGATTACCATGGATGATGGATCCTGATGCAGGACAGTCCACTGGGAAGATAAGAACAGTTAGCGATTGGAATGAAGCAAAGAATAAAATTACATCAGAACCGGAGATCTTGATACCAACATGGGATGGTTCCTCTGAAGGATAAGTTTTAGTACAACTCTAGTTACTAGAATTAAATAAGCAAATAGATCTTGGTAAATTACAAGTCTATTTAGATGATGAGAAAAAAAAAAAAATTGTCCTAAATACTATGAAATGACACTAAGAAAAACCAACTTTGCTGACTACCAGGAAATGGTTCACAATCTGTGGCAAGATCTGACAGATGTGTTAAATACCATGGATAGCTGGACCCTTGAAGCTAAATGGATTAGGAGAAGTGCTGGCCTCGTGATGTTGCCATAAAGAAATGCTTATTTTGTCCTTGGCTAGAAACTTGAAAGGCTTTGTAAGTTGTTTTCTAGCCCTATGTGTAAGAACTTGCAGGAAAATATTCCAGTCATTGATGAAAGCTAAATATGAGTTAGATTATGCCACTGTGAAATATACACAGTTAATTCAAATGTAATGAATTTAGAACCAGTATTAAAATGTTATTATACTTCCTCAATGGATAATGGCATTGGGCAGATTAATTTGTTTTCAGAATGTGGCTGAAAATGTATAAACATTGTGATAATAGATTTCAGCAGTATAAATTGCTATGCTACATCTGATCACTCTTTTGGCAGCTGAGAAAAGGAGAGCACTGCCATAAATATAGTAGCTTTCTTGATCTCTGCAACTTAGTGCACAGCTGTTTTCAGTGCTGGGAAGCCTGCAAGGGAAGACAAATGAGATCTAAGTCATGCATACAAATCCCTAGAGCACTATCATTCTTGTTTCTGATAGACTCAGGTAAGTTCCTCCTCTTGGGATTGATGGAGAGTTATGATCTACATACCACTGATCTGTGCAAAATAAAAGACAAATTCTGAGACAAGGTTCATTAGCAGTTAAGAGTGGGGAAGAATACAGAAATTCCTCAAATACTCTGTTTACTTTGAAAATTCAAGGCCCTGAAATGATTATCAAGCAAACTCTGCAGAAAGTGTGTGTATGGTAACTGCTTTGCCTCTTATACAGATAATTTCTGAGAACATATGGAGACTTAAGAAACAAACACCGCTAAACTTAATATTTTATTTAAAAAATAAAAATGTTAGAAGATCAGACCACAGTAGCTCACAATGTATATGGACAAGTGTCTGGCTGCATGTTCAGCAGGAACTTTTGTTAGAGCAGAAGTGGATCCACTTTCATCAAATTGCTGAAAATTGTTGCATTTTTTTCTCTGTAGCGGATTCATTAAGGTATGATCAAAGTATATATAACCCTATCAAAAATTAATCACTCTTAAATGAGATTTGCCTCTTGTCTACAAGTCATCTTGCACTCATCCTCCATAAACTGTTTAGGAAATTCAGTGAGAACTTATTTCAGATGTTTTCATATTTCCTAGGACTTCATAGTGCTCTTGCAAATAATTTTGATATACATTTTCTTACACCAGATACCTAAACAGGTAGATCTTAGAGATATAGTCATATTCAGTTATAGTAATACAACTGTAAAGTTTTTGGAACTTGTCTTTCCAAAATGCCCATTGAACTTGCTGACCTGCGAGAGAGGCAACACAGTGCCCAGGTAAAAGTAATGAAATCATGCCCTTCTCCCCTAAAATGGATAATCTTTCGGGACCCAGGCAGATGGATCTCTTTTTGGGTGCAAAAAGGAATTCTGTAGGAGACAGTGTCAACTTAATGTGTTTTAATTGTCACATGTCTACAGTTTTAACATATACATACTGCAAAATTATTAGGCAAAAATACACTTTCATCATGGCTTGCTCAATTAATATTTTGAGCATGATTTACTATCTGGGACAGTACTGGGCTACAAAGATGACAACAGTTTCTGGAAAGGAATGTTTGTCCCTGGGCGCTCTGTCCAGTCAGGGGTGTTCCAGCACCACCTGCTGCACTGCCATTAAATGACCACACTGTTTGCTACTGAGACGCAGGCATTTCAACACACAGACAATGCCAAAACAGATTGTATGTGCTTTTTGCATCATTGGGCAAAGCATTTCTGATTTTTTCCACTATTCTACCCTGTATGGTACTTGGGCTGTGCTGCTTACCTTTCATTTCCACCCATTCTTCAAGGAACCTTTTACAAGATAGCTGTTACAGTGGGTGACAGATGTTGTGGTGGTGGAAGCTCACTGTTGAATGGACCTTGTCACATGCAAGAGATGTGAACTTGTGCCAGCTAAGAATTAATCAAAGAATCATAGAATTATTTAGGTTGGAAAAGACCTTTAAGATTGTCCAGTCCAACTGTTAACCTAGTACTGCCAAGGGATTCTGTCAGTCTCCTGAAGGGATCAAAGCCTGCTCTCTGGAAATCCATTCTCCAAGAATCAAAAACTCTGTGATTTCATGATCACTGTGTCATCCTCCAAGTATCAAATTACCCATAAGTCCTTCTCTGTTCATAACCAGGTCCACTTGGGCATCTTCCCTTATTGGCTCCCTCACCAGCTATGTCAGGAAATTATCTTCCATACACTTCAGGAACCTCTTGGACTGATTCCTCTCCACTGTATTGTATTCTAGCAGACAACTGGTTAAGTTGAAGTCCACCATAAGAACAAGGGCTGGTGACTGTAATTTCAGGAATGTGAATCCCTCTTTAATTACTAGAAAGTAGTAAGTACAGAAGAAATGAGATTCAGCTCTCAATAGTTCCCCAAACTATTACCTCTGTATGAATAGCCTTGAGGACAAGTAATACTGATGACCCTTATTCCCACTGAATAATTGCTTTTATTATACATTGCCTGTTTCTGTTCTTGTATTTTAGTGCTGATGGATGTGATTTTTTTTTACACTATATAGGTGTTGAATGAAATTGCTGCAAGACAGTTTATTGCTGAGTTTAAAAAACTGTGTCAACTCTTGAATCTCAATGTGTGTCTTATCCTTCCTTTTTAATTTTTATTTTTCCCAGTACATTAAATATTTTTCACTGTGACTAAGGAAAATTAGAAAGTGCAAAAGCCTTTTTGCATGTAGCCTAAAATACAAACATGTAAAATTCTACCGTAATGAACTGACATACTTTATCTGTATCTGACAAATTAGACTACATGATGGCAGGTAAAATAATGTGCAGATAAGGTGACAGTACTGTATGGGGAAAGGAGAGCTGAAGATGTGTGGAACTCCTGTGTGGATATGACGAGTCAACAAGAGAAATGGATTCCAGTGAGGAGAAATCAATTTAATGTCTGTTATGCAAAATATCAATATAGACAGGATATTAAACTGCATTAAGAAAAGTATCTACAGATACATTTACAAATAGAAAACAGAAGTGAAAAATAGCAGATGACTACCGAAGGGAAAACAAATAGCTTGGAAAAATCCTAAACTAAAAAGAAATATAGTCATGGGATTTAGCTGAGCAAGAAATATTAGAATAGTTATATAAAATAATGAATGAAACAGCAAAGATCAGTTGAATCATGTTTCTCCTTTTTGTCTGGTGTGTGATGAAGTATAAAAATAGCAATCTGAAAAAATACATGTAAAATTCATAAATAAAAGCATATATTGACACCACATCATTAACCTACTGAGTAGCATGAATTCCTCAAAGTATGTATCTTCTGTACTTTTTAAGATACGTTCTCTCCTAGTTGTCATTCTAAAGCTTTGCTATTGATCTTTAAGGCCATCATTGGACAAGGACCCAGATAAATTGGCTAGTACTCTTTCATCTGTAGCTTATGAAGACAAACAAGCTCTTCTATTGTAATGTAACTATCTATGATGACGTTCATGAGAACAGGAAAGTATTTCAGGTGAAATGGATTGATAACACAATGAGTAACCATGGAGGGTTATACTGAATCACAGTTTGACTGCATTTAAAGTAAATAGACATATCTATTTGGTAATGCTTTCAACTGTAATTGAAGTCAAGGAAATAAAAACATCAAGCAGCTCTGAAGGCTGAGTACCTAAAAAGCTGAAAAGCAGGAAGTGATCTGATACTCCAGAGAATCACAATACAAATTTATCTCACTAAGCACTTGGATTCCAAGGAAGGCAGTTGGATAAATTGCATAAAAAATGTAAAAGATACATGTGTAATAAAAATACACATATTTGTATCACAAAATGTTTAGGCAGTAATTTTCATCCTTCAGGCAAAAGAAAATAATTTCACTAATGTCTGAACATGCTCCTCAATAATTTTGTCATTACTGCCTATGAAAGAGATCCTTGAAGCTGTTTAACTAGATAGCAGGAGACCCGCATAAGGTTCATGTGATATACAGAATTCTGTTTTAAATGCCTGTGGAAGGCATGGGAGGAGGGATGGATTATACTCTGGAGGTACTTATCACTCCTAACCATAGTGGATCCTTAGACTAGACATTGATTTTGCATCAGTAAAGCGTGGTAAGATGAATCCCACCATTAGTAACCTTAGGAAATCACATCTTAGTTGTGTATAGTAGAAATGTAATATTGATTCGTTGATGCCAATAGCTGCTGACATTTTGATATCAGCCTGGAAAGTCTCCTACTCTTGTTCAACACGGTAAAAAGTCGTGAATTTATGGAAGTCTTTAAAAGCCACAGACAGCTGTTAAAGAAACTCTGATTTATATGAGAGATTTTCATAACTATCCTAATATTTATATATATGCAGTTTCTCCATATTTATATTCTGTTTTGCTAATAGATGATCTGTCTAGCTCAGTAGCATCTTCATCATGATTCTCAGTGTGGTTCAATGATTTTTCTTTCTGTCCAGCAATTTTTGTATTTGTCTAATATATGAAATCCCTGAGTGGATCTGGATGCTTTTAGAGTTGCTAAATTTTTCATGAACAAGGATGTTTTCACACATTATGATTTTAAAAAGAGATACCAGATGCAGAAAGCATTTCCTTTGGAGCAGATCACAGGAAACAAGGGGCACATTTGTACTTTGGTGCTGAAATATTTGGACTAACTGCTGTGAGCTCCTAAGATCAAAACGTCCAGCTCAGCATCGTGTGCTGGTACTAGCCTTGGCCCTCAAATCAGTATTATCATGTTATAGCAATACTGTGATTTCCCTCCTAGTCAGGCTATTTAGCTAAACTGAAGGATTACACTGATAAAATCACTCTGCTTCTGCTCTGTAGATACATGTAATAGCTCAGTTTGTGGCTTGTTGCGCCCTAAACCATATTGCTGAGTAATGGCGACTATGCATTTATGATACAGGTTTTTCATTTATGGATTTCTAACAGTTACTCTAAAAATAAGATAAAAAAAGAGAAGATATTTGTGATAGACAATCTGTCATTGACTATTTTTCAATATTTTTGGTCCTGATCCTTTCAACTCAATCTGAGAAGGCAGGACGTCTCAGAGGTTGGCAATTCTTACATGTTTTGTGATGAGTGATGGTTACATAGCACAAAAAGACTCAATAAAATCTTCATTAGTTCTGTTTTTCGCAGAACGCTTTGTTTAGTGAAGAGACCTTTAGAGAGAATTAGAGCCCCAGTCTGTCATTTTGATCATCCTCATTCTCCATTAAACAGAGCAAGTTGCAAGATTAAATGCAAACAATATATCTTATTAGTCATCATTATTTGGATTTTTTTACTGAGTCTGAAAAGCTGATACGAAAGTACACATACTTTGTTTTACCAGTAAGTGGCTCTATTTCCTTATAGTATGTTCTAAATATATTTATTCCTCCCGAAGTAAATAGGTCAGTGTTCACAGTTCAAATCACAATTCCTCTTCATTCAGATTCCAGCAGTAAAGTGCAGTATGAGTGGCAGTTTGTTCAAATTAATGCAATTATCTCAGGTATCACTGTCATTTCTTGTTGATGAATTACTGTCAAACATACCACCCCTATGAACATTTTAACTGTCCCTTTTTCTAATCTCTTGAATACTTTCTGAAGGGATTTGTCTGTGTTTTTAGAGATTCGTGGATGAGTGAGAGTTATTTCTGATCTAATAGATGACTTGGTTGGTGCACAAGTGTCTTTGACACGCGTTTAGAACGTGGTCAGACATGATCAGTGTCTCAGGCCTCACTATTTTCTAATACATGTTTTCTAATAATATTTTCCTCTGTGCAGGTGGAGAAAACAGACCAGTGATGGATTTCTGATTTTGCATCTCATTTTGCACTGGCCATGACCCCAGAATAGATCTGACCAGGCTGGAGGCTATTACATTTTAGACAAGTTAGCCTCATCTATTAAATGGAAAGATCTAACAGTTCTATTCCAGTTTTCTGTCTGGAGCCTAGGACGATAGTCAGATCAGTAGACAGTCAAACAAGTTTCAGATCTGGAAAGTCTGATTTGTAAAAGTTGGAAGTGTCTCTCAGATACTGACGTGTGGTGGAGATTTATATAAAGTTATATACTTTTTGCTCTAATGTCCATAAGTCCGTAACACAATTTTGAGAACTTTGCTATTAAGCTTTATTATTCATCATCTGATACTGCTAAGGTGAATGCAATGTGACTTGTACAGCTTACTGCACTTTAAAATAAGATGGATTTCTACAGGATAGAATGATTCTTAATGTGGTTGTATGATTTAGTGATAAAGGAGAAATAATATACATAATCCACATCCAGTGCTAGCTGTAGAGAATTATGTAATTAAAACAAAAGATGCCTTTTCCTTTACAATAATTTTCTCTTTGGGGATAATTATAAGATATACAATGAAAAAAAAAATAAGGCTAATATAAGTTGAGGAAAGGAAAGCGCAGAGTCCATTTTTTCTAAATCTGTTTCATAATGAGGTATCATAATAATGGCAATAGTAAGCATTTGGGTATAATAGGTCCACAGAAGAGGAAGACAGCCTAGCTAAACTCTTTCAGAGAGATCAGGGGTATTTTAACGCAGAACTTGTCTGCTCTATGCACAAGCTGAATCACAGTTAAAAACTTTAGTTAGATTGATAAAATTTTGGTATGGATATATCTACATTGAATCAAGTGAAAATAAGGCAGTGTCCTTTGCTACTGATTATTTTGTGACCGAGTTTTAAAGATTTCTGTCTCTGCTTCCTGCTCCAGCCCCACTCATAAAGTTACCACCCTGTCAACAGTACTGCTTCAACTGTTATGAAATGGTGCTCTAAACTGAAGCCTAGAAGTTATCTTGCGGAAGGACAGCTCTCCTCCACTGACCAAAAAAGAGATGCATATAGGAGTGCTTTTTACCCTGGATTGTTTCATATGTTGAGGTTATTATATAGCCCGACACAGAACTCAGCAGAATGAAGGCTGGTGACCTGACTGAGTGTCAGAAGGGACTGTAGGACATCAGGAAGGTCGGAAAGAGTAGAGAGGATCCTCTTGTACTCGAGGGAAGTCTAAATTGAGATGAAAAATCATAAGCAATTTTTGTTTCAAATAGTTTTGCTAAAAATACTAAATGTTTATCTTGGGTTTTCATGGCAAGTTTTCATTTCAAAGTAAGATAAATGAATGAGCTCACGACTTTCTGGCACTACCATGATGTCTGAAAGGTTTCTCATTCTTAGGATTGCATATTTCTTTTGTCCTTTGACTTTCCTCAAGAATTCATTCAAGGATCGGAGAAACTAGGTAAGACTGTTCCCCATTCTCTAGTGAAAAAGCAGAGTTTAATTCTTTGACAAGGTAATACTATATTTTTTTTCTTCTTTTTTTTTAGTGTGTCGTTTAAGTACAATCACATTGACAAAAAACAGATTCAAATAGTCTTCTCAAAGAACTCTCTTTAGATCCCTGGATTTTACCTTTAGTGCTTGCAATGTTGTATTCCCACTCATTCTTCAGTAATCTACAGATGGGTAGCTATCATCTGGTTTTTGAAGAGGGACAAAAACGCCTGTTGTTGTCCCAGCAATAGAAAAAAAGTCTCTTCTCTCTCCTTGATCCTTCTAGGTTTCTTGACTCATTAAAAGTGGGGTTTTCCCCCCTTTTTGTACTTTGTAGTTCTCCTGATCTGAGCCATCCATGTTTGCAGTTTCTCGTATTTGCCTTTTAAAATATAAATAATTTGCGTCCCCAGGCACTTTCAAGGGATGAAGTAATCCAAGGCAAAAGTTTTGGTTAATCAAAACTGCTGTTTGAGGTTCTGTGTGGGTGCTGTGAGTGCTATTTCCCCTCCTTGCTTCCGCTACTTTGAAGCAAAGCACCACAGCATGGTCCATTATCCTCCAAGTCTAAGTGCTGGATTCTTGTTAGCTTCATTTTACTGCTTAAATTACAGCATAGGAAGGCATAGGGATACAGAACAGGATCACGTATTTCACCATGCAGTAAGTACATGCAATGAATTATTAAGTGTAGATGCTGGCATTGCAGACAGTGAGCTGAGATTCTCACCAGCAAATAGGTCTGTTATTGCCTCACTGTGGTTCTATGTAGACCATGTCTGTGATTAATATGCATGCCCAGAAGAGAAATAGGACCATTTTAACCCAGTTCAACCCATATTTACTTCCCTAGGACAGGAAGAGCATCCATGTTCGGACTTCACTGCCTCAGGCCGGGCTGTTGTTGGAGATGGACTCATAAGAGGAAAACACCTCAGATGAACAAGGAGGACCATGTTGGACAAGGCCAAACCCCATGGGGGACATTGACTCACATCTCTCTTTACTGCTGTATGCTCAGGGCTCTCTTTACTGCTATACTGCTATACACGAGCCAACGGGATGTGGCCATTTTGGTGCACTTCCAAAAAATAGCGTGATCTGGGGTTTGTATTTCCTTCCAGCTCCTGCCCATCCCGGTGGGTATGAAACGGTGGCCGTCCACCTAACCCCGTCAGCCCTGCCTAGCAGGGCTCTCTGCACCCAGCAAGGCGGCAGACGGGCAGACTCAGGAGGCGCAGCACGAGAAACCACAAGGAAACCCCACAGCTTAGGGCTAAACCTCCTTTCTTGGGGCAAGTTCAGCGTGCTGCCAGGGACGCCCAGCCCCGCCGGCGCGGCTGCCTGCGCCGAGTTAAACCGTGCCGTGCCGTGCCGTGCCGGGCAGAGCCGTGCCGTGCCGGGCAGAGCCGTGCCGTGCCGTGCCGGGCTGGGCAGAGCCGCGCCGCGTGCCCTGTCCCGCCTCTACTGCATTCCCCCTGTTCCAATTGAAAGCGCCGCTCTTTTGCTCCCCATCAGCGTGCTGCGGCCGTTGCTAAGCGGCCGTTTCTAGGCCGCGCTGGGGTGAGGCAGCGGCGGCGGCCGTGTCCGTGTCCGTGTCCGTGTCCGTGTCCGTGTCCGTGTCCGTGTCCGTGTCCGTGTCCGTGTCCGTGTCCGTGGCCATGGCGGGTGGGTGCCGGGACGCGGCCGGGGTGCACATCGTCCCGGCTGAACTGTACTTCAGAGACGCGGTGCCGGGGGGCCGCTACCGCGCCGCGCTCAGCGTTCAGAACCGGCGGGTGGACAGCTGTCGCCTCCAACTGCTGCCGCCGCACCGGCCCCAGGTGAGGGGTGTGCGGGAGGGAGGGAGGCGGCACGGAGCGTGTGTGCCCCCGCGGCGCCTGCCCCGCACGCCCGCACGGCTGGCGTCACTTCAGCGACACCTGCCTCTCGCTGCGAGTCAGCTGGAGGCTCTATGCGGTGGCTTGCCCAGCATCTCGGACCGATGATGTGTGCGGGAGTAGCGGTAGCGCCCCTATTGACAACAGCCCACTCGGGTCCCAGCGGGACTGTCTCCTTCCCTCCCAAGTCTGCCTCGAGGAACTGGTGGGCAGCCCTCTCGCCTTGCACTGCCCAGGCCCTGCTTGAGGTGCAGAACATCGCTAGAGGAAAAGTGCTTCTTGAGGCCCTGCTTCTGTTTCCTGCAGTTTTGTGAGGGATGCTTGCCCACAGATTTGCCCTGCTAGGGAGGTGCTGTGTAAGAGGCTGCCTGGGCAGGTATAAATGCTTACCTGCAATGGAAAATACTGCCATGGATGCCAGAGCAGCTTATGAGGCTGACTGGAGTTTGCCTGTGAATTGGAACTTAAATAGTTGAATAACTGGATAAACAGGAAAGAGGCAATTCCTAGAGACAAAATTGTTTAAATTACTTCTTGTGTGACCGCTCTGAAGGAAAGAGACAGTCATGATTTATTGTTTTCTTGCAAGAATGTGTAGGTCTCATTTCTACGATACTTGAAAAATATTTTTGTATAGATTTTCAAATGAGGCTGCTCATTTGAAACCTTTAAGTCAGAATGAAATGAACTCCAGCCTTCTCAGTTCTATATTTTCCTGGGGTGGTATGTAATTTGAAGAGAGCTTACTTATTTGTTAAATCCATACTTTCAGTAGAAGTAAGTTAGCTTTCTTGTATGTCTTAGTACATCAAATTCCTTGTTGGTAAGAAATCCCACTTAGCTTTACTGGCTGGCTTTGCTCTCTCCAGAAATTTTATTCCTCTGGAATCACCAGTCATGTCTTTATTTTCTATGTACCTTAGCATAGCTCCGTGTTCTTGCTGGGCACAGAGGTGAGACTGCCTGTAGTTTCCCAGGTCATCTTTTTTTTTTTTTTTTCTTTTTCTATTGTTAAAAGTGGGGATTATGTTTCTCCTTTATCACTCAGAGGAAACTTCACCAAACTGCCATGACTTCTCAAATATGATGAATGGTAGCGTAGCCACTTAATCCTCCAGTTCCTTCAGGACCTGAAGATGCATCTCTTCAGTGTTTCATGGACCTGTTCACCTTCAGGTTTCTTAGATGGTCTCAAATCTGATCTTCCCCTGCAGTCAGCAGTTCTTCATTCTCCCAGTCCCTTCCTTTGCCTTCTATGACAAGTGCTCCAGATCAGCTGGAAGGCAAAACTTTTGCAATTGATTTTGCTTGTATTTCCATAGGGCTGATTGATAGCTCTGTCATCCCATGTCTATATTGTATTCCTCTGAGTTTTTTTTTAGTGGAGTAGTCCACTTTTGGTGCTTGCTTTTGGAGAGCTTTCTCAGGAAAGATGGTATTGCAATCTTTTCTCAAGAAAAATATTACTATTAGTAGTAATAGCATCTGGTTGGTTATAGAAAAATAATTGCATAGCCAGACTTTTTAAAGTCATATGCATCTTTACAATTCTAAGTAGTTTAGCCCTTGACTTGTAACCTATATGCATCCAGCAAAACTCATCTGTGGTTACTTTTATATCGGTCTTTCATCTAGATAGTTCATTATCTGTTAATTGCACCAAAATTAGGATCAAAAGGTTGAACTGGCATAAGGTGTTGAACAGAAGCGGATGCTGCTTTGTGTTCACAGCAACTTGAACTATGACAGCAACTTGAACTATGAATAAGTACGTTCCAGTGCAGTCATCAAAATGATTGTCAGACAATTGAAGTACCTTAGATAATTGCACTGAATTGTCAGCCGTTCTTTTTGAAGGCAAGAGTGGCCAAGACTGTGTATACATATTATCTCCCTGCTAAAAGTTACTAATTTGCATGATTTGGACAGGTTGATTTTTATTACGCTGTCACTAAAGACTTAGTGCTGGAAACTGTTCAGAATGCTTGATTTGGTAGAACTGGGCTTATTCTGTTTTGTTAGTTTTCATCAGCCTTATTTTTTCATGTGCTCCAGAAGTGAAAAGATGAGTCAATTTTAGAAAAGAGAAAAAGTAATTGAAGAGTTTTTACTACTGTCAATAACTCATGTCCTTTGCTGAGCATTTTAATGCTATTATGCATGGTATGACCAATATGACAGAATGAGGTGTCACATGCTCAGTTCCAGAAAAGTCTGTTGTGTTGCTTTTTCTCATTCCCAGACCTCATACTGCTATCTGTGATTACGTGATTCTGAAGTGTATAACTCATCTATAAAATTTCTAAGGCATTACATTCATAGAGTATAAGAACTGAAAGGTAATCCTCCTTGAGCTGTTATAGTGCATGTCCAAGAAATGCCTTGCAAGGAATTTAGCTCACAAAGCAGTTTCCCATATGTTTCATTAAAAGTTTCTAGTACATTATATTCATTTTCCCTTGTGCAGAATGAATATGCTTGCTTGTTTAATTCTCTTCAGAGAAGAGATAAATTTTATGCACTTCAGAATTAAAACGTGATTACTCTTTTGAATTCAAGCCTGTAATCATTGTGCGTATTACACAACAAATTTCCTGTAGCTAAGTATTTATATTGCTAGGAAAGATTTAAAGGGGTAGAAGGACATACTCAGATGCTAGAATCGATGAGTAGTAAATTCACAGTTTGGAACAGAAAACTTAAAAGAATACTGGATGACTCTCAGAAATAAACGTTAATTAAGCTGGAGATATATACCAGAAACCCATTGTGCATAGAATGATATGAAGTCTAAGGAGACTGAAACACCAGAGAAACCCTAGTCCTTATTGTGAGGCTTTCCTAAGCACTGCTGGATTTCCCACTAGTAGATTGATTGTGTAACCTGTTCAAAGAAGGATGTGAAGGGAGTGTTAGATACATGTAAATGCTTAGAGACAACAACAAATCCAGTATTGTTTTTTGAGAGTCAGCTTCCTCTGTTTTTTCCTTCTTCATTTGACCCACAAAGCTGAAGGTTCCATGGACCTTTCAAGCAGATTTTCAATGTACAGTGAGACTTTCTGTGATGTGAAACGTCATTTGAATGACAATCAGATTGAGAGATAACTCCTATATTGTCTTTATTTTTATTGTTTTGGACTAAGGCTTAATCCTTGTTACTTTCTCAGGTACTAAAAAGATTCTGCATTGAGCAGTAACTGACTGAATTTTTTGTTGCTACGAAGAGTTTACTGTAACAATTGCAACAATAGGAAAAGCAAGAACTCTCTTGGGAAGACTGGAAATGATAGTTTGCTGAACAAACTCTTCCGTGTAACATGGTGGATTAATAATCATAAAATCATAGAATGTTAGGGGTTGGAAGTGACCTCCAGAGATCATCTAGTCCAACCCCCTGCTCAAGCAGGTTCACCTAAATCAGGTCCCACAAGAACACATCCAGGCAGGTTTTGAAGATGTCCAGAGAAGGAGACACCATACCCTCCCTGGGCAGCCTGTGTCAGGGCTCCCTCACCCTCACAGTAAAATAGTTTTTCCGTAAGTTTAAAGTGGAACATTTTGTGTTCCAGATTATTTTCATGACCCCATGTCCTGTCATTAGATACAATAGAAAAAAGAGATGCCTCAACCTCCTGACATCTACCATTTAGATATTTATAAATTTTAATGAGATCCCCTCTTAATCTCCTCCAGACGAAAGAGAGGCCAGTTCCTGCAGCCTTTCCTCAAAAGGAAGATTCTCCAGTCTGGACTCTCTCCAGCAGTTCCCTGTCCCTCTTGAGCTGGGGAGCCCAGAGCTGGACACAAGACTCCAGATGGGGACTCACCAGGGCAGAGTAGAGAGGCAGGAGAACCTCCACCTGTTGGCCACACTCTTCTTGATGCATCCCAGGATGCTTTTGGCCTTCTTGGCCACGAGGGCACATTGCTGACTCATGTTCAGTTTATTATCAACCAGGACTCCCGGGTCTCTCTCTGAAGAGCTGCTCTCCAGCAGGTCAATCCCCAGCCTGTACTGGTCCATGGGGTTGTTCCTCCTGAGGTGCAGGACTCTGCACTTGTCCTTGTTGAACCTCATGAGGTTCTTCTCTGCCCAGCTCTCAATTGGACTTTGTCTAGTCTTCAGACACCTTGCCTGTCCTCCGTGCATGTTCAAAAAGGATAGAGAGTGGCTTAGCAACCACATCAGCCAGCTCCCTCAGCACTCTTGGATGCATTGCATCAGGTCCCATTGACTTATGAGTGTTAAGCTTGTCCAACAAGTCTTTAACCTCTTCCTCATGCACCCAGGGCAAGTCCTCTACTGTCCAGGCCATCCTACCGTCCTTGCTCAACTGGGCTTCCTGAGGGCTGACCTTGGCTGTAAAGATCGAAGCAAAGAATCCATTTGATAGTTCAGCCTTCTCTGCATTCTCTATCACCAGGGCATCCTCTGTGTTCACAGTCTGATTAATTTTCCTTTTGCTGATGATGTACCTGAAAAACCTCTTCTTATTTTCCTTTACTTCCTTGACCAGGTTTAATTCTAAAAGAGCTTTAGCCTTCCTGGTTGCACCCCTGCGTGCTCTGGCAAAGTTCCTATTTCTACCTCTCATAGATTAATTCTGTCATTTTATTTGACTGTAAAAAGCCCGTACTTCAGTAAATAGGAAAAGAAATTTTATGAAATCCATTTTTTTTTTAAGTTGGTTGTGAATTTAAAATCAATCTGCACATACTTCTTAAAATGAGCCATATCTATATGTTTTTTAAAATCTAAAGATGTTTAACAATGTTAAAAAAATATTTGGTTTTCAAAATTGCAGTTTAAATTGATTGTGGAAAATCCTGAAAAACCTGTTGCACCTGGACTTCAGATTACAGCTTTTGTGGAATATTATCCTGAGAGTGAAGAAGATCTTCAAGATAGTCTACTTCTTTTAATAGAAGATGACATAGTTGATATTCCACTGCTTGGGTATGATGGTCAAAAGTTTATATACTCCTGTTACTATTTGCAGTTTAATCTTGTGGAAAGTTTGCTAATATGTGTCATTATGTCTATGGAATTAATCTGTCCTTTGCATTGAAAGCAAATAGTAAGTTTCCTTACAGAAATTAGATTTTTTTTTTTTTTTTCAGAGCAGCACACAAGTAAGAGGTTAATTGAGGTCATGTCCCTCTAAGATTCTAGAGAGAGTTTGGGGTTTTGTTTTTGCTTTATTGGTAGTTGGTTGTGATAAATATCATATTTTCTAATTCTGTATCATTAGAAAATTAACATCTCTTGTTAATGTCTTCCCTCATTATTGAACCACTTATGTAAAAGATTCTATAGTAATTGTCCATATTGGAAAAATTTGGTTATATTGAAACATATTGATTAATTCTAAAAATATGATGTGTGTTCTAGAACAATGTCACACATTCAAGAATCATTTCCATCAATCTGTATGTGATCATGTGCCTATCTATTTGTTTGTATATAGATATATGACTTATAAGTTGTGTATAGAATATTTGCTTGAAAAAAAACTAAGTATGTCAGATTTTAAAAAATTCTATTGGGGAAAAGTTGTGGAGGGAAGACCACTTAGGATAATAATGCTACTGGTGATTCCTTTCTAGAAAGGACTTGCACTAAATTCTTAAGTATTTCAAATCTTCATACTTGACTGGCTTTTGCAGGGAAAATAATGACAGACTATAATATATTCTTTTTGTTTACTTGAATAAAATGAGTATAGTTCATGATTCTTTTTTAATTAGTCTTTGCTCAAAGGTTTTTTGAGTCATCCCTGTCTGCTGTTTATAGATAGATGATAATCAATTATTGCACTGAAAAAGTCACAAAATACATAATATATTTCTCTATACAAACATAGTTTAAAATGCATCATTAACCATTTTGAGAAAATAATATACATAGTGTAATATTGGTTCAGAGCTACTAGTCAAAAGGGATTTTTAATGATAAAAATTGCATGTAACTATGAGGTGTTCACAAAAATGATTAATTTGGTGAAATAACCTTGAAATATTTTCAAAGAATTATATGAAATGCTTTGTTTTGGGGCATAGACATCTCCCCTCCACTGAATTTGTTTAAATCTGATGTGTTTTTATCACTTTTGTGCACATTTAAAAGTTTTTAGTAACTTTATATTATTTCTACAGGTGTATCAATAATAGTGTAGTAAACACTAATTCTACTTTTTCTAAAAACATCAAGAATTGGAAGAAGTGTTTTTAAAAACTAAGACTAAGATTTTTTTTTCAAATTGCTATATTTGAAGGTTTGTGAACGTGTTTCAAACAAGCCAGTTAGAGTAGATGTTTGGTTGTTTTTGTTTTGTTTTGGTTTTGAAAAATGATTAATTAAAATTCTGCATTTATACTTAAGAAAAATATAATTAAAATTTTCTTTGTTTTAAAAAAATATTAAGAAAACATTTGAAATTAGGTGTTCTTTTGTATCTACTTTGGAAGTTATATATTTGGATCATTAGAGGAGAGAAACTTGTGTTTTATTTTTCTAACAAAGATTCTTGGAAGTGTGTTTGAATACTTGGAACATGTGAAGTTTTTACAGTCTTTTTAAATGTATTGTAATCTTGATAGCTGTTTCATGATCTTTTCTTTTTTCTATGTTTAGTTGGTTTTTTTTCCCTTATTCTACTGGTCTAGATCATCCCTTTCAAGAAATTGCTAAAGAGAATTAAAATTAGTGTGTTAACATTCCCAAGAGCAACTTCTTTTATCACATTTCCTGATTAATTTTTTTTTATCCTTTCCCTTTCTTTCTATCCTCCTTCCTGTCCCCTCTTATGCAATAGGTTACATGGGCAGAGTCTGCTTAGCTCAGCCAAGAGTTTTCTTACTTTTCAGTTTAGTCTCCTGTAACTTGTAATGCAGATCGTGAGATGCAATTGTTTCTGCAAATTCCTATTTGTGCTTAAGAGAAGACAAACTGTTGTGCTAATGTAAAATTCTAATTGATTTCAAACAGTTTTATGTGACATCAAAGGTGTGATTGTATTACAAATTTCTTGAAGTGAGTATGATATCTTCTCATTATGGGTAAGCAGTATCCAATGCAGTGATATCATCATACTGGTTGAGGCTCTTAAATATATGAGACATAACTTGTGTCATTATCCACTTCTGTCTAAATTTTGTTGAAGCCACATAAGGAAGACTGTAAATTGAAATTGATGTATGTTTTCTCTCTGCTTTTAGTTCAGGCAGGTGATAATGAAATATGGTGAACGTTAACTTTGGTCTTATTTTGTGATGCAATTAACTTAATGTAGTTTTGTATAAGTATTTGAAATTAAATAGAAATATATACATTTAATTTAGACTAATTGTTTAAATCTATATTATTTAAAAATTACACTAGTTAGTCATAAAAGTAAACAGCTTGATAGATACATCTCTCTTACATCTTCCCTGTGTACATTATCCTACTGAAGTGACTTATAAGAACCCTGGTATGTCTTTAAAAACCATGAAGATATTTTCAAGTTTTGGGCAAAGATAACCATGTTTTTTCTCTTCAGATTAAGTCCATGCTGTTACCTGGAAATTGACTCAGAGATTGACTTTGGTGCTGTGATTGTAAACAGTAAAATAATTAGTAAAGAGATTAGTATTGCAAACCATGGATCATCTTCAGGTAAATATTTAGTATGAATTAAACTTTATTAATATTTTATTTTCCAGGAAAATGTAATTTTATGCAAGTTAACACTTCAGTGGCCAAGTAGAAAGTAGCTGAAGTTCTGGGTTATGCAGATTATGAGTACTGTAGCTAAAAGTGCAACAACAGTGCTCTAGGAAGCACTATGTTTCCTCTGAGGGAAGAGAAAGGTATTTAGAACTTTGCCAGATTTTAAGACTTCTCTACTTCTGAGCTTCTTCTGAAAGATGTAGAAATAACAGTTACTCGTTAGCTTATTATGCCAAATATACATAGTAGTAAATCACATCTGATCTTGCTTTGTTGTCTTTGTGATTCTGTGATTCCAATAGCTGTCTATTAAATAAACAGCTAAAAGCTCCCTGTACTTTCAGAGCTAAAGTGCTCTGGGTTGGGGATTGAATGGTATTCGTTACCAGAAGTTAAATAAAAGTCTTCTATGTGGCTACTATAGATTTGGAAATCATATAGTTTTCAGAACATGACCATCTTTCAACTTCTGTGAGAGACTCCAAGGAAGTAGGTTGAGAGAGGTTCTCCTCCCCCTCTACTCTGCTCTCATGAGACCACGTCTGAAATATTGTGTCCAGTTCTGGGCCCCTCTGTTCAAGAAGGACAGGGAGCTGCTGGAGAGAGTGCAGCACAGGGCCACAGAGATGATGGAGCGGAGCATCTTCCTTATGATGAAAGGCTGAGGGAGCTGGGTCTCTTCAGCTTGGATGAGACTGGGACTTGGACTCATTAATATTTACAAATATGTAAAGAGTGTGTGTCAGGAAGATGGCTGTTCTCAGTGATGTCGAATGATAGGACAAGTGGCAATGGTACGAGCTGGAAAATAAGAGGTTCCAAAGAAACATCAGAAAAAACATTGTCACTGTGAGGGTGACAAGGCACTGGAACAGGATGCTCAAATGAGTTGTTGAGTCTCCTCTGGGCACATTCAGAACCCACCTGGACAAGTTCCTGTGTGACCTACTCTCGGTGGTCCTGCTCTGGCAGGGGGTTGGACTAGATGATCTTTCAAAGTCCCTTCCACCCTTTAAGATTCTGTGATTCTGTGAATATCAAAAAACTTGGAGAATTGAGTGTAAGAGTGCTTATATGATACAAGTAACCTATTTGCCTGCTTTTTCCACCAGAGATGGAAAAAAAGGCTACAGACACCTTTCTCCAGAAGCAGAGTGGCAATTAGGCTGAGTTTCAAACAAATTTCAGGCAGTTAATGCTTTGTTCCTTCCTTTTACAGTGGCTTATTTTATCGCAAGGTATATTTATTTGCATTAGGACAAGGTTAGGTGAACATGTGCTTCATAGATTTCCACAAGAAATATTGTACCAAGAGGAAATGCATGATTGTAGAAACCTTGGAAATAATTATATATTCTGTGTTAGAAATATTTTTTAGAAAGATTTACTCCATGTTTCCTGTTTCCATGGGAAAATTTACTGCTTGTGAATATCAGCATGATGTGTTTTGTAACTTCATATGTGTAATATAAGAATATAAATCTACAACTTTGTTGTATAAAATTCTGTTTTGTTTTGTTTTGTTTTGTTTTAGGTACCTTTAAAATATCATATGATGGGGTTGTCCTGCTTAACATAGAACCTACTAGTGGAGTGGTGGAGCCAAAATCTATAATGAAGGTTAAAGTGGATATCTGCACAGATGTACCCAGGATCATCAAAGAAGTGATAACGTGAGTGTATGACTGAAGAAATCCAGCTTTATAACTTACATTTTTTCTGTTTTTAATTCTAGACTCTATTATGAATATTTTTCTAAAAAAAGTAAAGCTCCTAGATGTCAGTTGCTGTCAATTGCATGTCCTTTTTATTAAAATAATTTGATGATTATATTACCTCCACAGAACAGTGTAGAAATTGTGTACCTGGCTGTGTTTCACCTTTCTACATATCCTGTGTTCATTATGTTTTTTAGCTTCTTATATCTCGTTTTGACTCTATGTGTTTCAGGAGTCTCACAAACATTATGATGTACTTTGATGTTTCTTATATTAAATGGAGGGAATATATTTGCAACCACTAATTCTTAAGAGAGTAGACTATTTTTAAATGACTACCTATCTTGTCTCTCTTCAAATGGTTAATGTAGACTTTTTAGGAAGTGCCAGAAAATGGAAGTGGATACTAATCTGGAAAAATGATTAACATATATGACTTAAAGTTCAATTCTTCCTGTTCTTGCTTTTTGTAACCTGTTGGAAATTAAACAAAAGGAGGAAAGTTCTTTTAGAGTGCAGAAAAGACAATATCTACATTTTCCTCAGAGTTGTATCCTTCTTCATGTGATATTGTCTTTGGTTACCAAGCAAGTTTAAACCCTTTGGTTGCAAAGTGTCATGCTTTCTGCCGTTTTTTTTGCTGACTGGGCTTTCACCCCGTCTTGCTTAAATGGCTACTGTGTCCCACAGTTTAGTAGATAGTTTGCTAGAAAAAAAAAAGTTATATTAGTAGATTTGATTGGTTTGTGCAACAAGAACAAATATGCTTTATTCCAGTACATTTCTAATAATGTTATTTCTAATAATAATAACAAAAATTGTACAATGTCTATATGGTCCTTTGGTGTTTTGTGATATCATTAAGATCAAGCATTTGGATAGGAGCCACAGCAGTTTTTTTATGCTTATTGAGATGAGCTTCTAGGTCCAGTTGCCTAAGAAAATATTGAGTATATGTCAAAATTAGTATCTAGTTACAAAAATTCTCCGAAATAAGAGCACTATAGCAACCACGAATGTCTGTGATCCTTTTGAGATCTCATTCCTGTTGTTTCAAACATTATAAAGGTGAAAAACTCAAAAAGCTCCCCTCAAATCCACCATGTAATACACAATTCTTACCCTCTACTCTGTGTCCCCCTACCTAAGCTATCTATGGACAGCCAATGATTTAAATGCTCGGAGTTGGTTCAGTTTTGCATGGATTCTAACATAAACAAAACTGATTATTTCTAACACTTTTCTACATTATGTGTTGCTGCTTGCTACTTTTACTGACAGAGTGGAGTTGCAAAGTCATGGTACAAATGAAGTATGGATCAAAGCTGTTGTGGTTGAACAAGTTCTTAAAGTTCTAGGACAGTCTTGTGGAAGTCTATTGGAATGCATTAACTTTGGACCAGTTTATTTTGGGTCTTCAAAGACTGAAAAAGTATTTTTATACAATGAAAGTCCTGAGCATATTGACTGGGTAGCAGTGCTGGAAGACAATGCTATTGGAGAAGAGATGGTAAGAAACTGTCCTGGGTTTTATTTTAGTTGAAAACTTATTTTTATTTCTGCTTTTACATTTTCTAGTATTGTTTACTATGTCATACTGCTTCCTGATCAATACTTTCTGAAACTTCTGTCCAACCAACAATATTATACTGTAATTTAATCTTGGAGTTAAGTTTTTTCAGATATTTCTGTTTCATTGTGACACTTTAATCTTAACAATCTTAAGTGCATTCCTTGGTTGTGGGTCCTGTTGGTTTTTTTTGAACGCTTTGTTTGAAATCCTATTGGATTTCTTATCATTTGGTGGGATTTTTTAAAATATATTTTCCTATTCTAAGATGTAAAGCATCTGTGATTTCACTTGTTTTTCTCAATCACCTGAGTGAGCATCAACTTTAAAAAAAGAAATTCAAAACATCAACATTCAATTGATTTTTAAAAATTAATTACCCATGTAACATGTAACTATGTCGGTGCTATTTACTTACACGATGTCTTTCTACTTGTGAAAGACAGAAAAACTCCCCCACCAACCAAACACAAAAGGGGAAGCATAACAGGTTGAACTATTCCATATTTTAATTATTTTTTAGGGAATAGACCTTCAAAGGAGTTCAGATGCTGTTCTACAAGATTTAAAACTCAAGAATGGAACAAGAGATGTAGATATTTCTACCTTGATCTTATGCATTCCAAATCAAGGAACCTTGCTACCTTATGAGAAATCTTTGGTTACATTCTGCTTTAGTCCGAAGTGAGTGGTTCAAATTAGATATACAAACAAGTTAATTGATCTAAAATATTCTACAAAAAAATGGGTTAGAAAAAATAATTTTAAGTTCATGTGTCTGCAAATTATTTTTTAATGACTTTTTGTGTATTTATGTAGATTAAAAAATTTTTCAGCATGATACTACAACTGAGAAAGTAAAGTCTGAAATGATTATCTGGGAGATGTTTTATAATATATTAAGGATGTATTTGAACAAAGAATGGGTTAGTTATTTTGCAAGAAGAATAATTTTATTAGATTCTGCCAAGGGAACTAATTGCAGCTCCCATTAAATTTGTTGAATCTCTAAAGATTGAGAAAGTTCTACTGTGTCAAATTAAATACTTTTTTAATGACTACAGACTTATTTCACAAAGATACACTATATGTGCAGGATTATGAAAGTCTCCAAGAGACTGAAGCATTTTGGAGAGTTTTAATTAAAAAAAGTAAACATAAAGGATCATTTCTTCTTCAGATGAGGAAAAGAAAAGTAGAATGTGCTCTTTTCATTTTCCCTTAAACTCTAATTATAAGCAGTTTTTATGTATTTAATATTAGAATTATAGAATCATT
>WBNH01004445.1:0-14489 GCA_013401255.1 Urocolius indicus | reverse complement strand
TACCGTCCCAGACCCACTACAGTGCTATTCATAACACCTTTGTCCTGTTAGTAAAGAACTTTCTTTGCGTTTCTGCTTTCAGAAGCATGTTCTTCTCGTGTTGAGGTTTTGCTTCTCCGAGTAGCTTAAATGAAAAAAGATTGCTCTGAAGGTGTTGTCGCCTGTTCATGTGAAACACGTTCTTGAAGATTAAGCAGTTTCTTTATAAGTTTAGGGTCTTGAGAAGCATCTGTCCAACATACTTCTATTCCTGTGTGCCTGAAGGGGGCTGTATGATGTGTTCACGTAGTTAAGTATTTGTTATATTATGCTCTAATGTCTTTACTCTGTAGCATGTTTGCTTGTATGGCTTCTGTAGCAGTGGAAAACCTGGGAAGAGCTGTTCTGTGAAGACAAAAGCTGAGCATTGAAAGTAAAAGGATAGGAGTTCATAGAATCATGGAATATCAGGGTTGGAAGGGACCTTTAGAGATCATCTAGTCGAACCCCCCTGCAGAAGCAGGTTCACCTAGATCAGGTCACATAGGAACATGTCCAGGCGGGTCTTGAAGGCCTCCAAGGAAGGAGACTCCACAACCACTCTGGGCAGCCTGTGCCAGGGCTCCCTCATCCTCACAGTGAAATAGTTTTTTCTTGTATTTAAATGGAACTGCTTGTGTTCCAGCTTCATCCCATTACCCTTTGTCCTGTTGCTAGCTACTATAGGAAAAAGGGATGCCCCAACCTCCTGACACCCACCATTTAGATATTTGTAAATGTTAATAAGATCCCCTCTCTGTCTTCTCTTCTCTACACTAAACAGCCCCAACAGGAGTTGCAGCAAAAAGCTTTTAAGATGCTTGGTTTTCTGCTCAGAGCTGCCAATTAAATTAAAGTGGCATTACAAATGTTAAAAGTAACTGAGACTTTACAGTAAGCCTGTTGCAAGACCTTACTCTCACCTCTGTGAGAATAAGATGTATGCGTTATTGTATAGGTGTTCTTAATGCCCGCAGTCTTTTGAGATCTGTCAACAACTCCAGCGTGTGCATGAAGAGTACTGGGAATCTGGGCTTTATGTGGCAGCCAGAGCTCTCCATAAAGTTGAGACTATTTGGCTTGTGAGGAACATAGAGGTAAATGTGTAGACTAGAGTTGCATTTCACTGTTAAAGTGCTGCGAATTTGAGCACTTAACATTTGTGGTAAGAATGTTATGGAATGAATTCTGCTTTCGTCTGCCATCTGTAAAAGTTTTTAAATTGGTCTGCAAAGCTATAATGAAGAAATATTGCAAGACACTTCTCAAGCTATTTGTGGAGTTATTGAAAAAACAAGTGATAATTGTGGCAAATAATTTAATGGCAGTCTTTGTCTTCTTAGTTTAATGTTTTGGTTTAAAAACAAAATCAAACAAAAAACAACCAACAAAACCCAACCAAAGGTTGTCTGTGGATGTGGAGATTAGCCCTTCTCTGCCAAACCTATGCTTACACAATGCCTGAATGGGTGGTATGACTTTGATACTTCAGCTAATATGTAAAGCGTGTTTTCATTCTTATTCCTGTGCCAGCATGATTGTCAAGCAAACAAATAATAATCCTGTGTAATCAGACTTTATATTCTGTGACAGAATTTGCATACAAAGACTGATTTCCTAGACATTTCAAACTGGATTTGAAATTTTTTGCTCTAGTTTTCACAACATTCTGAAAACCATCAAGTAAAAGATGTCTAAATTAATGTCTGCATTTGAATACATTTGCTGCACTGTTTGAGTGTGTTGCTCTCCAGGTATTTGTGAACACCTAGGTTGTGATTTTAAAGCATAAGAATCAATGTCAAATGGTTGACTCACATTGACTCTGTTTTGTGTAAATTTTTTTCTTACTTTGTCATTTCAGATTTGTCCAATATGCGCAGCATTACCTGGAGGGGATCCGAATCACGTCACAGATGACTTTGCAGCTCACCTTACACTGGAACACAGAGCTCCTAGAGATTTAATATCCTTTCAGAGTTGAGACAAATAGGCTAGCCTATTTCATCTAGTAGCCACGACTACTTGTCTTGATTTTAATAGTCAAAGGGTCATCCCTCTGGTTTGCCTGGAGTTGCTTCAAGTTGCTGAAGATCTGTGTGTCAAAAATAAAGTTTGCTTGTGAGTGTGGAAAAAAAAAAGGAAAAAAAGTATAAATGTCGTATTGTGAACAGGATGTAGTTATACTTGACAGTGGCTTTTGCTCTAAAAGCAGAAACACTTAAAGAACTTTGGCACAGATGGGCTTTTCTACTTGCACTGTGGTTTATCCTGCCTGATCATTAGTCCTGGTGCTGCTTTATGTATCCAGGTTCAGTAGTGTTCTGTTAAGTATTTTCAACAGGAAGATGGTAATCTGAAGTTGATTGGAGCTTAGGGGTTTTGATGGATGATCTTAGACTTGCTTAACTCCTTGTCACACCATGTTTTAATAATAGTTTCCTTGTGTCATTGACATTCTGTCATATAACTCAGACAACTTTCATATTTTTCTCAGAAAGAGGCTCTGGTCTTTTTAGTTAAGTTAGTAGGTAATGCAGGTTCATCCATGCTGATGGCTGAAGAGCTAGAATTACTGAGGGGTTTTTTTATCCTTGTTCTAGGATAATTTTCCTCCCAGGAATTAACTGATGAAATGTGTTCTGTTTGGGCCTTTTTTTTTTAAATGACGTGCAGGCTATGTAGCCTACATACAGTAGGTAATATCTCTGAAGTACTCCCTCGTGTCTCATTTAAACAAACGGAAANGATGTTCCAGCTTGTACCCATTGTCCCTTGTCCTATCATTGAGAACAGTCTGGCTTCATCCTCCTGACACCCACCCTTTACATATTTGTAAACATTAGTGAGGTCCAAGTTAAAGAGCCTCAGCTCCCTCAGCCTTTCGTCCTAAGTGGCTGCATAAGCCCCCATTTCAGCCTGGTGGATTTTGAACCTACCCACAAGAACAACCAAACCATCAGACACTCTCCCACCGTCACACTCCACAAAGAGGGATTGACAGATGCCATTAACCACTGAACAGACACCAGACTCCCAACCTCAGCTTTGTATTCTGATGCTTCAGCTGCCTCTTGCCCAATTTTTTCCTGCCAGTTTGACCACTTGAGTCACAGTGACTTGAGCACAATGTTATACCCATCTGACCTAAAAAGCACCAGAACACTTTTATCATCGCAGTGAGAATTTAGCTCAAACCAATATCAAAGCTTTACGGAGAAATCCAGTCTCTTCTAATGAAGACAGCAAACCAACACTAAAATGGTTTTAGTTCTGTCAAACGTCTGTTTAAAACACAGATCATAGAGGGTAACACTGCCATTTCACAAAACAATCCTCCTTTATGTAGTTTTTTGTAATCCAATATAAAATACTCCACTATCCCAGTTTAAGGCTTATTCCTCTGATGATTGTAGTGCCTTAACCAGCATTGTGACCCCTGACCAGCGTTACAACTAAACGATGTGGTTATCAGACTCTGTGCTGTTGAAATACAATCTCACATTGCAGTTTGTAAAGTGTTTCTCCCAATATCCATGTCTAATCCTCATCCAAGTCAATACTTAGTTACGATTATTTTACTGACACTACTGTAAAGCATACAGCTGTAACAAAAAATTACTACATTATTATTTGATAGTGGCTTGTTTAAAGAAAAAAAATTGTTATGCCCTAGCAACTAGTGTAAAAAACCAACCAAACAAAAAAGAAATCCAAGCCCTAGCAACTGGTGCTCGTTACATTAACAGAAAGGAGACAGCATTTGTGAAAATGGCTGCATTTCATTTAAGATCTTGTTTGATTGCATTTAAGTTTGTTGATGTTGCCATGGTTTAGGGTCAGGAAGACCAAATGCATGTGTTAATTACCACACCATAATTGGATCAGCATAAAGGAGTTTGGGTGTTTGTTGGCTGTGTGAAGGAGTAACTAATAATGCAAAGAATACTAAAAAAAAAAATCGGATGAAAGCAATTATCTCTACTTCACTTTTGCACGTAGACAGGAATGGAGCTCTCAGCAGTTGAGAGGAGCAGAGTGCTGAATGTGGTGGCTCTGGCCATCAGAGCTTTGTCCCAAGTGCCCTGGGAGGCCTTCTGTGGTCAGATGTCCCCCAAGGCAGAGTTGTGCCATCCTGTCCTTCAAGGAGGGTGAAATGAGATTGGTAAGGGGAGAGCGTCTTCCAGACCATTGTCTCTTTTGTGGCCTTTGGACAACTCTGCAATGTTGTTTGGTGCCTGGTACAGTGAGTCACTGAGCAGTTTCTTCTGTATCAGTTTAGTTCTTCTACCAGTTGTGAGTTTTTCATAGCACCTTCTAGCAAAAATTACATCTCTAGTAACTATATAGAGATGTACCAAAGGTGAGACTTGCAACGCTCTCTTAACTGCTGCGTAGGCCAGGAAGTTTACATTTTCCCAGCTACAGAGTGAAATTAATTTCCTACCAAAATGAACAAGATGTTTGATTGGATTTGATGCTTCTGCAGCATTTCCCCCTCCAGTATCAGAAATGCCACCAGATGACTTCTAATTTGGGAATGTCTGAGCTAGAAAGATCATTCTTTTCAAATACAGAGCTAAGGCTTCAATGTCGGTCACCCCAAAACGGATTTTCCTTGTACCCGTTTTGGGAAGCCATTGTCCATGATTCAGCATTAAAGACATGCATATAGAATTTTCCCTTATACACACTGTTGCTTCAGTGAGCAGTGCTGTCAAGTCTCCAAAACCTGGTAAGAAATCTGTCCTGAAGTGACTATTCCATGTTGGACTCTGCATCATGTCCAGCAAGAGGTAGATCTAAAATAGGAAAAAAGGAAGAGGAGACACCCCTTTTTATCCAGGGTCTGGCAGTGTAGGGGAGAATTAGCTGTCAGCCAAGGAACTGTTAGAAAGCTGCTTTCTGATCACTGTTCTAAACATCTTCATATGAAATTAAAGCTGTACAGAACTCTTTGTACTCTGACCTTCATGTACAAAAAGGAGATGGAGAGAGAGAAGGCTTTTCTCTTGTTCTTTTTCTAGAAGGAATGTTCTTGTTATAATCTGAGGTAAGCTTTTATTGTTGAGTCTGCTAGAGTTCTGAGGAGTGAGTTTCTTTTCCAAGCATTGATTAGACATCTGCTGCTTTGGGTTTTTTTGTTGCTTTTCGTGAGTTGTCCCAAAGCTGCATGTTTTTCTTGTTATAAACCTTGTGGAGCCATTGTAAGGTATGTCCTTTATTCCTGCAGTCTGGGGACGTTTCTTTCAAAGCCCAGTTTCTTACTGTAGCAGGAAAATATTTGAAAATTTGTTAAATAAGCTTTTGAGCATCAGTCATACCAATAGTTCTGACGTGACTATTCAGTTCGTCAAATTAAGGTTTACAAAGGTTTTTTTTACTCCAAGATAACTGGGAAAACTTAGATTCACACTTAGTACTTAAAGAACAGTGTTGAGCTCAAAAGGCTTTTGAAGCTGTAGTTAGTAATGTTGCCCTACAGTCCTGTATCTGCTTGAAAAATCCCCAGATACTGGCCTTTTTGACTGGATTTAGTTATGAAAAGTATGCCCATCTGCATGGTTGGACGAGATGATCTTTTGAGGTCCCTTCCAACCCTGACAATTCTGTGATTCAGTGCAGGGATGTTTAGTGTTTTACACTGTAGCATAACTATTAAGTGTGAAAGAGGTTAACACTCTGTAAAATCTTTTTCTAATAGCCAGCAGTTCTTCCTTGCCATGAGAAGCCCAGTCAGTTATTTCAGTCTTTAGTTCTTGACCTGCATGACATCCTAGGGTTCTGCACCCTCACTGTGTTATGAAAAGTACATTGGACTCTACTCTTGCACAGCCATTGATAGCATGTGAGTGATAAACATACTATTATAAAAATACAGGTCGTAGGAAACAGGAGGATCTGAGCTTCAGATCTAGTAACAGTAAAATAAAATATTCAAGCCCACACCGTGGCACTTGGCACTAGTGAATTATATTGGTGATTTTTAAAATAAAAGGAAACCTTGCCTGAACTGTCTTGGAGGAATGATTGTTAATAGCTTTGTGACAAAAAAAGAAAAAGGAGAAATCGAATGTGTTGATTATCTCTCAATTTATATGAGAAAACGTATAAAAGATATGACTTGAAACGTAAGGATTGATCTGGAGAAGTGGGGAGAAAAAGGCTTCATAGCTGTAATTAGTGGTATTTCTTTGGCTAAAAGAGCAAAGGTGAAAGGGGTGTGATGAACATGCCGAATGCTCTGTAAACCTGCAATATCCTAAGTAATGAAATTTCTTAGATAAATGCATGCAATACAGAAGTTGAATACAGGGATTATGTACTTTTGATAGGAATGGCAGTAAACTTTTTTTATTACTTTCAATACTTAAGAATTTGAGAAGGAGAATAAAAGCCTTGTGTGTCTAATAAGCTTGAACATGCACTTGTCAGAGTTTTCAGATTAATGAGCAGAAAACCTTGATCCAAAAAAATCTTAGAAATGAGTCCTGATGTTTGTTAGACGTTGTAAAAAGCTGGAGTGATACAGGAAGTTTGGTGTACCCAGCACTGGGTATCAGTCTACCCGAGTTCAGATTAGGAAGTCTTGACTTGCATTGTAACTACCATTTACCTTGGCTTTACATCAGAAGCCGAATCCTCATTTTGCAAACGAAAGGTGTGCACCCAAGTATTTTAGCTGTCTAGTGTCCTTGTTGTTGTACGCCTGATGGCAGACCATTGTGTTTCCTTAACTTCGAGATTACGATGAGTCCAGTGGTGTCCGGCATGTACGTAGGATGTTCCACCCAGGCCGGGGTTTGGGAGGCCCCCGTGCACGTAGATCAAACATGCACTTTACTACCACTTCCCCTGGTGGGCTTTCATCTTCTCAGAGTTCGTATTCTCCAAGCAATAGGGAAGCCATGGATCCTATAGCTGGTAAGAGCTGAAACTGTGAATTCTATCTCTGCGTCTCTCTTACGCAGAGGAAGTAGAGCTGGAAACAATAGGAGTTGCCCTGCTGCCCATTGTCAGGGAGCTGAGTGTGTGTGTGGGTGCACCCCACAGGGCAGGTGTGACTGATGGCAGCCTACAGGCCAGCAGTGTGTTTGACAGGGCCAGCTGGCACAGGGGCCCTGATGCTAAAACTGATGCTTCTGACTTGCGCCTTTAACTCCAGCCAGTATAAGGCTTGTTCCCAAACCTAATCAATGCAGAGCTGTTACGTATTTTCACAAGCGATGGTGTCCAGCTTCCATCACTGCTGGAAACTTTTACAACAGTCACCCAATCCATGTGGCAAATTAAAGTGAGATATATTAAGGTGTTTACAGAGAAGAGTATCTGCCTCAGTGAAGATGAAACTAGCTGAATTTGGGTATTAATGGATATTTAAAATTCGGCCAGTTTGCCTTCAGGCTGCTGTTGGAATTCCAGACTGACTGATAGCATGGATTTGATTTTTAAGGTGTACCTGTTGGTTGTTAATACAAATGTACCTGTGGTGTATTTTGGTCAACTTTAGAAAACTTGTGAGGAGAAGAAGATGACTCATTTTCAACACCAGAAAAAAATGAAGCTGTGTCTTTAGGATTCCCAGGAATAACTTTCTTGACGTATGTTTCTAGCTTTGATGGGAAAACAAGTTTTTTGTACAGGAAAGAAATGAGTGTGAAGACAATTCTGAGAACAAATACAGCTTTTCCTAAGAGAATCCACATGTTTTTATAGCATGGTCTTTTATGATGCCAGTGTGTCAGGGAAACCTCAGAACTTTTGCCTTAATCCACCTTTTCTTTGGATGCCAAGAAAGCATAATGCTTGAAGAGGAGCTTCCTAATGTAATGTTTTGGCTTTCTTCAGAGAGAGATAGATAGCCAGCTTAGTGAGGCATCGTCCCTGAGAGAGGAGCTGTGGCTGCACTGCCCGCCTTAGTAATGGTACCCTTGCCTGCCTTCTGCTGGCTCTGGTCACCTGATGTGACTCGTACCTGGGAAGAAGTATACCGTATGACAAGGACTAGAGCTGGTTTGAGGAGAGGGAATATTTATGATGCCTCAAGTGCAATGCTTCATCTTTCTTTTACAAGGGGAACAAGTGGAGTAGCTGCTGAGGTTTGTACTCAGCTTCACAAAGACTTCCCACGCAGCAGCATTAAATGTGGGATAAAATGGCATTCTTTTGAACCTTCTTTTTTGGTGGAAGCTCTCAGGGTTCAGTTGCATGCAAAGCTGAGTCTCCTCCTTTATACCTAAACTCAATCTCAAGCTTACATCTGCTTCCAAAAATACTGTTTTGCCATACTCTTAAGCTTTAACTTCTGCCTTAAATAACAGTGAGAACAAATATATGTAAATCTTGACTGAAAGTTTTATCTATCCTCTCTTTTGCTGGAGTAAGAAATGGAAAGACCAGCAGAATTTTTCTGTTGAAAATAAATTGAGTTTATAGCATCTGTTACATTTTTTTTTCCTCCGTATGATGTATTTTGGTTACAATTACAATAGAATCAAAAGTTATTTAACCTTAATATTGCTGTCAGTGCTGGTAAAAATGACTTTACCATCCTGAGTTCCTGGCAGCGTTTTGCTATGTTCCCTCAAAGAAAGCCTTCCTTAGAAGGGTGACATTTAGTTAATGGAATGGAAGGGAAATTGTGATGGCCCATAACTTTGTAATGTAGAGGGTGAGAGGCAGAGGCAGTATCTTCCCCTTCTTCGCTGCCCTTTTGTCAGCTGCACCAAGGATACATGGGGCAGAGAACAGATTGTGCAGTGAGGCACTGAGCAGTAATTTTCTGCTAATATTTATTTCAACAATTTTTTTCATAGATGAAACCCCCTGTAAGCATTCCATCCCTGTATTGGACAACCTAAGGACAATGGTTTTTAATGGCTAGGCCTCCTCTTTGCTACTGGTAGAGATAAAAATTCTTCTAGCACAAACACGTGACTGCTTCAGTTTTGATGTTAGGCAATACCTTAGTATGTTTTCTTAACTAAGTACTTTTTGTTAAATGCTTGAAGCAACAGTACAGCATTTCCCTCCGATGACGCACAGCTTCCCTCTAGGGCACTGGGATTCTGGAGAGGAAAATAAAATGGCCAACCAAAGCCAGAGTGAATAGCCAGATTGCTGGTTTTACTTGAAGTTTCAGAGGGTTGCTGCAGAGGATATCATTTGCCAGGCATTCCCTGGGTGTTAGCTCCCAGGTTGTTTTGAAGGCATTAAACTGACTTCTGATTTGGGATAGATCTGCACAGATGAGTCTTAAATGGTCTTCACCCTTTGAGACATTGTATACCAGGACTTTTTTTCAAGATCTTTCATGGGTTCTTCAGCATGGTTTGTCCTTTGATTTTTGTTGACGGGAAAAAGGAGTGAATGTGCTGGGATGTAGGGTGTATTTGTTGTGTAATGCTCATTTAAGATCTTCTGTCACAGAAACTTTCTCTTCTCTGGCAGAGCTTTTATCGCAGTTATCAGGCGTGAGGCGCTCTGCAGGAGGACAGCTCAACTCGTCTGGCCCTTCTGCTTCTCAGTTACAGCAGCTGCAGATGCAACTGCAGTTGGAGAGACAACACGCACAGGCAGCAAGACAACAACTGGAGACTGCACGCAATGCAAACAGGCGCACCAACACGATCAGTGTCAGCACCACTATGACACAATCGACAACAACCACCAACACATCTAATACAGAAAACAGTCAGCAGAGTATTCAGAATTCCCAGTTTCTTCTTACAAGGTAACTTGTTCTGTGAATTACTTGTATTTACCTCTTACCTGTTTCCATTTGCCTCAGTCCTGATAGAGACAGGGAGCTCAGTGGAGCCTGAGCGTGTGGAGTTGAGCACGTGCCCTGGTAAAGCGGCATTGTATCATATCCCCCCTGGGGTTAGCAGGCTGCTTGATCACACAGGATATACTCAGTGTAGGCCTCAACAGCAATCACACCAGGCAGGACACGCAAAACTTCATCCACGTCCCCACCTCATAATTTAATACCCTAGGGCAGCGGTTCAGAGCTGGCCCAAGGGGAATTACTCTGCATTTGGAAAGTCAGCTCCAGGAGCTGGCTGCAGAAATAACCCTGTGGGGTTCTGGTTTCTGCAAAAAGGAGAGGAAGTCTCATGAGCACCCTGTACATTTTCTGATGCACCTAGGAACGTGTTTCAGAGCGTTATACCTGTGGAGTATGGATTTTGCAGACCTCGAAGAGGAGGTGGTTTTGAGCTTTGGCTGAGTAAGTTACTTAATGACTCTAGGCAGGGGACTTCTGCCAGATCCTTCATCAAGTCTGCAGCCAACATACTGTGCTTCCCAATCCCAGGATTATTTTAAACAAGCCACCCAGTGTGTCATTCCAGTTCTCTTACTGACCTGAAATGAAACCACTTTGCACATATACTTACCCCCATACCTGTGTGGGCTCTTGTCTCAAGAAACCCAGATATGAGTCAATCTAGTTTTTATCCAAAGGAAAAACAATGCCAGGTGCCAACTCTCAGTGGTTGTTTGAGAAGGTAGATCAGAGCCACCTACAGGTGTGTCCTGTTTTCAGAGCCAGCGAGTGACGCACTGGCCTGTCAGGGCACACACCATAGTGTGGGAGAGGGGGGGAGAAGCAGAAATCGTGCCGTGCTGGGGATTCCTCCTGCTTTGGCTTTACCTGTGCAGTAATGTGTCGTATGGTGTTGGTGGACTCAAGAGTGGACCTAGAAACAAAACAGGTACATGCTGAGCATGTAGGGGATCACACCATCCCTCCCTTGAAGACTGCTGCAGAGCAGGAAGCCTCAGAAAGTGTTCGTTGTCCTCTAGTGTCAGGCCCTACTCTGGCGGCGGGAGGGAGAGGGTGTTAGGCGGGATGGATGTGTGGGGTGGAGGGGCCAGCGTGGGAGCAGTTCTGGCAGCACGTCAGCCGTGGCCAACCGCCTGTCCTCTCCTGCCCTCTGCCATGCAGGTTGAACGACCCAAAGATGTCGGAAGTGGAGCGCCAGTCGATGGAGAGTGAGCGGGCAGACTGCAGCCTGTTTGTTCAGGAGCTTCTACTGTCCACTCNTCTTACAAGGTAACTTGTTCTGTGGTTTTAACTTTTTCTGTCATTTCTATTTTCCTTGGACATAGAGTTCAGTGAAAATACTGCCAGATCCCTAAGAAGTTTGTAGTTAAGATACTATGCTTTTGTTTGCATTTGTAGTATCTCCTTTTCAACCCTGCTATGTGTTTGTGTCTAGGCAATTAATAACCATTACCTACTGTTTCTCAATTTGAAGAGAGACATAAGGGATATTACTTTATTAAGCCATGCTTGTTTACCCTGCAAATTCTGATAAAACAAGGACCTTTACAATAATATGTTTCAAACTTTTATGCTGATAATGTGAGGGGAGAGAACTTAAAAGGTAGATTTATTTAAAAGGAAATTAATCTTTAATGAAGGTTGAGTAGAGATTTTTATAGAAAGTATTTCGAATGAAAAAGGCAAATAAGGAATGTGCTATTAATAAGCAGAATACATATATGTTTCAGAAAGTATATTTAGATCCTAGAGTTCTATAGAATAGAATAATTCAGTTAGAATGGACCTATCTGCAAATGTCAGTCACTGATCTTGTGGGCTAGAATAGAACTGGAGCAAGCAATTTCCTTGCTTCTGTGAGGTGATGGTGTGTGCACTGATAAGTGAAGGGAATGATGTACTGTGCTATGGGAATCTCTGGGCATTATGTGTGTAGTAATGTATTTTGTGTCTTGCTTGCATTTAGAAGTTCTCCTGGAGACAAAATGAGCACTTAAGGGATAACTAGAGAATTTTAACACCCCTTAAAACAAAACCCCTCTGAAGGGAAAGAAACTTCAGAAATAGCTATTTTTTCTCTTCATTCTAAGAATCTACTTCTATGATTTTTTTCAAAGCATCTAGAAACAAGTTTGTTAAATTTCTGTATTCTTGCATCAGGAGTGCCAGGTGTTGTCAGATCTGTACACGTCAAAAGTAGTGCAGCAGTACCTAGATTGGTTTTCAAAGGCATGGCTTTTAGATGTTATTCAGCATGCATCAGTCCAGCTGTTTAGGCAATTAGTGAAAGCCCATTTTGTTGATGACACTACTAAGCTTGTCTTCTCTCTTTCTGTGACACTGTGTAGATTGAATGATCCTAAGATGTCAGAAGCAGAGCGTCAATCAAAGGAAAGTGAACGGGCAGACCGCAGCTTGTTTGTTCAAGAGCTTCTACTGTCCACTTTGATGCGGGAAGAAAGTTCCTCCTCAGATGAGGATGAGCGGGGGGAGATTGCAGATTTTGGTGCTATGGGCTGTGTAGATATTATGCCGCTAGATGTTGCTTTAGAAAACCTAAATTTAAAAGAGTGTAATCAAGGAAACGAGCCTCCTCCACCTCCTCTTTGATGACATCCCACTTTGCAGACAATGTCCTCTGTGCTGTATTTGCCAATGAAAGTGGACAACAACTATCTTGGGTTTGTTTTGGTGATTGTAATTTCAGGTCTGTCACTCTTGTTACATTGTGTACATTCAAAAGAAAGAGAGAAAAGATATATATGATAATCATTTCCACTTAACTAATTTTTACTTCTAGCAGGTAAATGTAGGTTGAGACGCAGAGCAGAAAGCTGTGTGTCCTGTACCTTGACATGCAAAAGGCTCTCCTAATACTCCACATTCAAACTGAAGAGGAAAATAAAAAAAAAAAATGAAAAATCTCTAATGAAGCTGCTGTGTGTATTTATGAATATTAATGAATAAAAACTGCTTGGATGGTTTACCTTAACTACTGCATGACATTTTTTGCAGCGTGCATGAGTTTTAGTGACCTTGTCATTTTAAAAAAAAAACCTTTTAAATACAAGGAGTAGAGCTGTAAAACCCAAAGCTTTTNGGTGTAGACATTCATATATTCACTGTGTTTAAAAAGCAAGAAAGTTAACCTGGATCATATTGTCTTAGTTTAAAAAGCCTTTCACAGTCTCAGTCATATTTTTGAGTTATTTATGTATTTGCTACATAGTTTGCAGAGACCTGTCAGTATCAGGAGAGCTTGAGGGTGTGGGTTCCAGATTGTCAGTATGTCATGACTGAATTCTTAATGCTGATTTTAGCACCTTTTATTTATTATATCTTTTCATTATTTTTGCTGGTATAAAAAAAGTTCAAAAAGCCTTTTAGTTGAATTGTGCCACCTACATGCCTATACTGTTAACCCTGCGGGCTTGGGAAGGGCAGAAGGTCTGCCTGGGTTACAGAAACAGATGCACACAGCTGCCGGTGAAAATTTAAACTAGGCTGGTACTGTAATGGTGTCTTTGAAGCCCTGTCTCAGCTCGCTGCCCCCCCAGCCCCCTCCCCATTCCCTTCCATGCCTGCAGCATCGCTAGCATTCTAGAGTAAATCTACAGACTTGAGCACCAGGTGGGTGTTCTGAGCAGAACTGTGACTTGTGCGCTAATCCTAAGTAGCAGTGAGAGAAGCAACCCCATAGGCTGACCCTGAGACTCCATTCCTTCCTTATTTTGTGGGGTTGTTGGTTTTTTTTTTCTTTCTTTCTAAATCCTCAAATCCTGATTGTTCCTACATCAAGCAGTTCTAGCTTTGTTTTCTTGTAGTCTCTGCAACAGAAAATGTTTCAAGGGAAACTTTCCGTGAGGCCTCTGGTTATCCTGAAGTTATCCCCAGCAGGGACATCTTATTGATTGTTGAGAATTTTCACAAATTTTTCAAGCTGTAGTCTTATCAAACACCTCTTCTGCACATTACAATAAGACACACAGATCAATAAAGCATTTTCAAGACTGTTGTTCAGTTGACTTTCTTTGGTTTTGATGTACTACCCAGGCAGTTTCCTCTGGGAAGTTTCTGCAGCTGCTGTCTTTAATTGCAGCTGTGCAGAAAGCCAGACCATATAGAAGTCCTGTGTGGGTTACTTAAAGAAGGCTTAACACCACAGGCTTTGTCAGGTGAAGAAGAATGTAATCCTAAATTCCTCACAGGTAGGTGAAGTTTCCATAAAACAAGAGGCTCTGCACGGTGTGTTGTGACTTCCAAGCGGTGTGTGTCTGGTCCCCAGAGAATGCTTGCATGGGGTGTCTTCCATGAAATGCTGCACTGGTGTTGAAGAGGATGCAAACCTGTTTAGCTGGAGAGTGAATACATGCTGAGTTGCATTTAAAGGTGTTCTTTGGCATTACCTCTTTCAAATCCCCGGTTGGGGTTTTATGGGTTTTTATTTGTTTGTTCAGAAATAATACGAAATGACTAATAGGAAGGTGTTCATTGTAGTAGCCTGCTCTCCTATCTGCAGGGAACTGTTTTTCCTGCACAGAGCATTTCCAAAATAGTTGTATTCGTCTTCAAGATGCTCTGAACCGCAGTGAAAACAGCCTTCAGGAGCTTTGCAGGAGACTCCTGTCAGGGATTGTTGCCTTTTCTGTGAGAGGGTGTTGTCCCTAAAGTGGAGTCATTT
>WBNH01004438.1:90388-121933 GCA_013401255.1 Urocolius indicus | reverse complement strand
CCCTGATGGGGAGCTGTAGTGAGGTGGGAATTGGTGTCTTCTCTCCAGTAACAAATGACAGGACCTGATCCAGGTGGGATCTGCTTCTGCATGGGGTTGGACTAGATAATCTCTCTAAGTCCATTCCAACCCTACCGCTTCTATGATTGTATGAGACTAGGAAATGGGCTCAGGTTGCACCAGGGACAGTTTAGATTGGAGCTGAGGAAGAATTTTATTCCCTGAGAGGGTTGGAACAGGCTGCCCAGGGAGGTGGGGGGGTGGGTTCCTGTACCTGGAGATATTCAAAAGACACACAGATGAAGAACTAAGGGATATGGGTTAGTTTAGTGATGGGCCTGGCAGTGTGAGGGGAGGGGTTGGACTCAATCTTACAGGTCTTTCCAGTCCTTATGATTCTATGTGTCCATGCTCTCCCAGCAGCTCTGGGGTATCTGAGCCTGGCCTCTGCTGCAGCACCCAACAACCACTGCCCAGTCTGGATTTGGGGTTGGATTTATGACAGACTTTGCAAGGGGCAAAGGAAAGGCAGAAGGGGTGGGCATGCTTGAGGCCTTAGCACTGCTGGGCTGGGTGCTGAGCAGGTCCCTGGGTGTAGGGTGCATCTTCCTGCAGCCTGGGCTCCTGCTGCAGGACAGGGATGTGGGACCACCACAAGGACAAGGGACACTGCAGAGCAGGGACCATCCCATGGCCAGAACTGCTGCAGGAGGAGAACAAGTTTTGGTTTCACCCAGGGGTAAATCCAGCACAAATGTCAGCATAACTGTCTGGTGCTGTCTGGGCAACAACAACTTGAGTTTTGGGCGTTGGGAGAACAGAGCATGAGCAGCACTGCTGAACCATTTCTGTGCAAAACACATCCACAGACATGTGGCCAAAGCCTGGGAGATGCATGTAGCTCATTCTTTTGGCCTCATCTGTATGAAAACCCTGAGGAGACACCTGAAGTGCTCCTCACGTGCAGGGTGGAGAGGGTCAAGAGGACCACTTTGAGACAGAGACAAACTTGCTTTGAGAATGACACTTGAGACAGACAGAACAAACTGTGCACTTGTGATACCAGGTGCGCCTGTACACATCCAGTAACAGGGCTCTGAAATGTTACCTCTCCCCTAGCATGAGCAATGAAGAGATGTGGGGACAGCACATGCAGTGAGCATGAGGGCTGTGTGTCCCAAAGCTGCCTGTGAGATGGGTGGGAGTGACAGCCCTGACCCCACGTTCCCCAGCTCTGCCCTGCTAAGCCTTGTCTCTGTGTGTGTGTGTGTGTGTGTGTGTGTGTGTGTGTGTGTGTGTGTGTGTGTGTGTGTGTGTGTGTTTTCAAAGCCATGTTGGCAGCAGATTATACTCACTGCTGCTTGAAACCCCAGAGCATATTTCATGCCTAAAACATTGTAATTAGGATGAGTAGTGAAAAGCTGTGTGAACAGAAGGCTCCTGTGGCTCTCCAGGAACTGCAGCTGAGCACCAGCCGTTCAGGCACTCACCACATCATCTGGCTTCCAGGAAAACCTTTGCTCAGGTTGGTTTGTCACAGCAAAACTGTTCCTTTGCACCTCTGAGATGAAGGCACCTGGAAAGGTCAGGCCAGTTCCCAGAGAGCCAGCACTTAATGGGATTTTGTTCTTGATACACTTGGAGGTTATCCTAGGGCAAATATTTAGGTCCTGGTAAGACAAGGCAGGACTTCAGGGTTGCTCAGAGTACTGCTGTACTTCTCTGTAACTGATATCCTGTGCTATACAGGATCAGATTTCTAGAGGCTCAATCTGTGCCTCTAGAAGCAGTGCTGGGTAATGCAATTTTGGGAGAGGCCACAGGTCTGGCTGTACCCTGCAACCCATTCCTCATGTAGCACTGGGCTGGACGTGGGAACCTCTTCTTTAGTCTCAGTCTCCACTTAAGAGGTTTCTGCCCAGGAATGCCTCTCAGCCCTTTGGAATCCTCTGTGCAAGTGCATTAGTTGTATCCCTGCCTGAGATTTCCCGCCATTAACACAGTGTGTTGGGTTTGATAATGGAGGAGGGGCTGCAGTGGTGGTCTCTGTAAAAAGCTGCTGGAAGCTCCCCTTGCTCCAAGGTGGCCTCTGGCCAAGGCTGGGCCAACCAGGTATCTCTGCAATCAATAGTTTAGAAGGGAAAACCTGCAGAGGAAAAGGAAAGGTGGTGAGAGGAAGTGGGATGGGAGAGGAGCAATCACATGGACCTCAAGGTCATCAAGGGAGGAGTGGAGGAGACGTGCTGGAGCAGAGACTTCCCCTGCATCCCATGTGGAGATGGTGGCTGTGCAGCCGCCACGTTTGGGATGGACCCACAGCTCTTAAAGAGCTGGACATAATGTTTGCATGGCTGCCCTAGCTGGGGCATCCTGCAAGAGATCCTGTCTCAGGGTGCTGATGTCTGTGCAAAGCCAGAACTGGGAGGCTCTGCAGCCCTGGGAGGCTCTGCAGTCCGCTGCCTTCCCGATGGGCTGCCAGGGGAGGGATTTGCCTGTCGAGGGAACTGAAGAGGAGGATGCAGTGGAGGTGCATTATTATCTTTTCATGGGGAGTTTCTAGATGAAAGAAAGGAAAATATTAAAGTTTCTGTCTCATTCTACATTCATATTTTTTTTTCATTTTGGGTTTTGAGAATGAAGAAATTATTCATGTCTCTGGTTCCTCTCTTCTCTCTCTTCGTTTCTCTTGTTCTCTCCCTCTGTGCCAAAAATGACAACACAAAGGGATGGATGGCAAATGTTTATAGGGAAGAAGAGACTTATTTCCTCCTTTTTTTTTTTTTTTGAGTATTTTCAGCTCTATAGCTTTAAATAATGCCTGCAACTGTGTAAAAAAATGGCAACTTGAAAAAAGTGAAGTGTTGAGACATTTCAGTACAGAGAAAATAAATCGTTTCTTGGGCATCTCTTGCTTTAATGCATTCAGTATTAGGAAGGAGGGTCTAAGAAAAAAACCCCAAGCCCAACCTAGAAATGGGAAACTCTTGATTGCGGGCCTTGAATTGCTGAGGGGGTTTGAGAAGTCAAAATTCTCTAACTTATAAAATGGGAAACATGCTTGTGTTTTGCAAAATGACTTTAGATGGCTTTTCAATTATTCAAAATAAGATATTTAGCTATTTCTTGGTATTTGGATCCCCAAATCTGACGTTGGCTTCACTCTGTGAATGTTGCCAGTGGAATCACCCAACTACTGAGAAAGGCCCTTGAGTGCCCACAATGTTTTGACAGAAACGTCCCCAATAATTTGGGAAGTATTTGTGGGTGGGGTTTTGTTCTACCTGATTCGAGCCAAGACTTTGCTGCCAGGAAAGGGGACAGCCCTGGGAGGCAGCCAGATCTCCTGTCAGCACTGCTGAAGCTCCAGCTGGGAAGGTGGGACTTGCCCTCAGTGACAGTGGTGAGTGAGGCTGTTTGTGGACTAAAGCTCATTTTGCCCATTGTCAGGGTAATTAGTGTGACTTGCCCTTATTACTTCAGCCTCACTTTACAGGCTGACACTTGCTAGAGAGGACAGCAAAGATTTGGTCCTTCACAACATCCACTCCATGACTGAGATGATACGAGAAACTCCCAGAAGAGGCATTCTGAGGGTGGAAGAGGCCTTCAAGTCCATCCTGTCCCACCTTTTTCCTTTGATAATTTTAGAAGCCAAAGCAGCCTCTCCATGTGCTATTTCCACAGCCTTGGCAGGGAAACTGGGGGAGTGCTTGTGGCCTTTTTTTTCCCCATGTCCCCAAGTCACTCAGGTGAGCGGGAGACAGCACAAGCCCTCGAAAGGGTAGTCGTACTCAAGCCCTCTGCCAAAAGACCAGCCTCAATTAAAGCAATCAAATAAGGCTCTAATTATAAAAACTCCCCACATAACTACAGAAATATTTTGTGTAAATTGCTGAAGAAAAAATTTAGTATAAACTGTGCTCCAAGCCAATAAATCCCCTTCAGTGTAGTGCTTCCGGAGACGGGATCTAACGAACGGCTGTGCGTTCCAGAAAAAGAAAAGCAGGTTCAATATGTTCTGAAATGTCTTTATCCTGTTTCTCTGCTACTTCCCCCAAGCCATTCTGTCTCCTGGAGTAATCCCAAATCCGTGGAACTTCTTCCAGCCTTCCTCTTTATTAGGAGAGTTACAAGCTCCTCATCAGCGAGCAGCAATGATTGCATGTTACATATATGACTCAACGGGGTGGAGAGTGCAACTGGAATTTTGAAGTCCAGACACCAGATTCCTCTTGTTGGTGCTGCACAGAGCACAAAGGCACATTGTGTGAAACTGACTGCAGTAGAATCACAGAACTGTTTGGGTTGGAAAAGCTCTTGAAGCTGCTGCAGTCCCAGCCCTCCCCTCACCCTGCCCAGCCCACCACTGACCCCTGGCCCTCAGCACCTCAGCCCCACGGCTTTGGGATCCCTCCAGGGCTGGGCACTCCCCCAGCTGCCTGGGCAGCCTGGCACAGGAGCTGACACCCCTCTCAGGGAAACAGTTCTGCCTCAGTTCCAATCTCAACCTCCNCTGGAGCTGCAGCCTCCCCAGGGCCCAGCACAGGGGACAATCCCTGCCCTGCTCCTGCTGCCACACCAGTGCTGATCCCAGCCAGGCTGCCTTTGGCCTTCTTGCCCACCTGGGTACTCTGCTGGTTCGTGTTCAGCTGCTGCTGACCACACTCTCAGGCCCTTTCCCTCTGGGCAGCTTTCCAACCCCTCTGCTCCAGCCTGGAGCAGTGCCTGGGTCTGTTGTGTCCCAAGTGCAGGATCCAGCCTGTGACCTTGTTGAACCTCAGTCCATTGCTCCAGCCTGGCCAGGGCCCTCTGCAGAGCCTTCCTGCCCTCACACAGATCTACACACCCCCTCAGCTTGGTGTCATCTGTGAACTTAATGAAGATGCACTCTCATTGGTAAGTATGTTAAACAGAAGAGGTCCCAGCCCTGAGCCCTGTGGAACACCACTGGATTGAACTCCATTCTCCGTCACTCTCTGGGTCTGGCAAGCACGTGTGACCTCTCTTGGCTTTGCAGAAGACACTGACCTGTAGCCAAAAGTAACTGTCATTTTATAGTCATAACTATCTCTCTTGGCCAAAAATTCATCTGGAAAGCAATGAAATGTGCATTATTACACATTGAAGGGCAGTAAAAGCCTTACTCTTTCCCACAGACTTGCAGGGCAATAGGCTTCATTCATAATAAAACTTTAATGAGTTTCCTGGCTGAGGAATTGCATTCACTGAATGCCATCAGGTGCCTGACCTGCCCAACCTTAAAACAAGGCCATGGGGAGGGGCAGCCCTGCAGAATCTTCTGGTCCTTGCTGCTGTCTCTGGGTGAGGCTGCTGGGAGGTGAGGGCTGGGGAAGTGCCAAGTGACTGGGGGTATGTGCAGGATCCCACCAAGGGATGTGTTTGTCCCCTGTGATCCTTCTCTGTGGGCGAGTTTCCAGTTGGTGCTGGAGTGATGGATGGGGCAAGGTGCCACACAGGTGTTCTCATATCATCAGGCCACGAGGCAAATGGGCCAGAGCTTGGCCTTTCCTTGCATTACCTTCTCATTTATTCCCATTCTAAAGCCGTTCTAGGTGTCTCCATCCATCATGGTCACAACCTCAAACTGTTCAGCTTGGAGAAGAGAAGGCTGAGGGGGGACTTTGTCAAGACCTGTAAATCCCTAAAATATGAGTCTTGAGAGGATGGGGACAGTCTTTTTTATCTTGGCAAAGAAAGAGGTTGGGGACTTTGACACCCAAGACTTCTTTAAGACCCCCTCTTGCGCTCCAAGGAGGTATTGGATAGTGAGCAGCGTCTGCCCCCCTCCCACAGGGTCCTGGCTAGGAGGAGACAGAGAGCACACAGCCCTCAGCATTTCTTTTTGCTCCAGGAAACCTGATCGTCCCACTCAGGCAAATAAGGAGCAATAGGTAATGTGCTACATTAAGAAGTGAAACAAAATCCTGGGCAGAGACTCCCTGGTGAGTTCCTTGCCTTTTGCTGCCTGGGAGCTATGATGGGAGCATAAACACAGGCAGAAATTCAAAGCAGTGTGTTAGTAGGAGCCACGGAGGTGCTGGGACTGAAAGGCTCAGCACTGCTGAGCAACAAGTCATTCAGCTGCACAAATACCTGCAAATGAGCTCACCAGTGTCATCTGCACAAACACCCACCTAGGAAGCTCTGCATTATTTGACCTTCTGTCCCCACAAAAAGTAATGGCAGAGCAACAGAAAGCTCTCTAATGTGCTTGCAGTGTAATAAAGTAACCCCACTAGGAATAAGATCTACAGTAATTGCTGTGCCAGGTATTATGCTGATTTATCAAATTGCAGTTGAAAGTCAAGAAGAGTTGAGGATACATTTGATCTCACATCTGACTCTAAATTACCCTTCTGGCCAGAACAGTATTTCATCCAAGAGAATTGTTATTCCTCTCATCTCTCTTCTTCAAAAATCATTGTTCAAACCCATAATTCTGGTCTCCTTCTGAGCTGAAGCACTTTGCCTGCACTCTGCACTGTGTGATTAGCTGCTGAGGTGATGCTGAGTGTTTTGGACCAGGCCTCACAAACCTCTCCACTGCAGGGTGGAACAGACAAGACAGAAGCAAACTGACTGTGGTTCGTCAGTGCAAGATGCTGTGTTTCTTTGGGGCCCTTCTGTCACCAGAAAGATGGCAAAGATGAGTCCTGTCATGTTTGCTTGATGGATAGAGCCTTTCCATCACCTGGTGACAGAGGTGGGCAGAGGGCAGCCGAAGTGCAGCAGGTCCTGCCAATGAGGCTCTGACCTTAATCACCTCAGCTGCTCGCACCATGTAGTGAAGACCTGGGTCTGTTTAGCCTAGAATAGAGAAGACTAAGGGGGGAACCTCATCAACACTAAAGTACTTACAAGGTGGGTGTCAGGAAGATAAGGTGACCCTTTTTTTGCTGTAGTGTTAGGACAAGGGGTGATGGGCAAAAGCTGGAACACAAAATGTTCCACTTAAACACAAGGAGAAACCCCTTTGGTGCTGAGGTGAGGGAGCCCTGTCCCAGGCTGCCCAGGGAGGGTGTGGAGGCTCCTTCTCAGAAGGTTTCCAAACCTACCTGGACACGTTCCTGTGCCCCCTGATGGAGGGGGAACCTGCTTTAGGAGGGGGTTAGGCTGGAGGAGCTCTGCAGGGCCCTTCCAACCTCCACCATTCCATGATTCTATGACCCCATCAACCCACCACCTGCATCATGGGCTGGGTCACAACACAGGTAGGAGTATGTGATGGTGGCCACCACCTTTGCGAAGCAAAGGTATGTCTGATAAGCTGAAGGTGCTGAGCAGCCAACACTGAGTCCAACCCACAACCTCTTTGCCTGGTTGCACAGCGCTGCTGAGCCGCAGCTCATAGGTCCCAGTGCTGTATGTGGAGGCTGTCCCAGGACCTGGGTCCAAGGATTGTTGCACGTTGCCCTCACCATGAGCTTGCTCTAAGTCTGACCACTCTGCTTACAGCAAGAGCACAGTGGCAACTTCCACTCTCACCTCTGGCACCACACTGCAGCCCTAACCCTGATGGGACCTTTGGGGAAAGGGAACACTTGCCAAGGTGCAAAGCTGCCATCAGTGGGGCCCAGGACCTCACCGGGGCTGGCACAAAACTGTACCTAGCACGTGCCACTGTTGTCAGGGTCCTGTGATTTGTCAAATGAAGTCCTTTCCTTCGATCCCTCTAGCATAAAGTGTTCAATATTGCTTGTCAGGACTGCTTTCCTCTCCATTCCATCATCTTAAGAATAACAACACAGACGTAACAAAGACAAACTGTCCTAGTGCTGCCAGGGCATTTGTGGCCGTGGCCCTGGGCTGGGGGTGCAGCTCAAGGTGGAGATTTTCGAGGATCTGGCTGGTGCTTACTGACTAAAAGTGGAAGTGAGGCAGCTCATCCTGCCTGGGAACATGAGCCCAGCAATTGCAACTGCTCGGGTTGGGGGAGAGGAGGTGGGGTGAGCCAATATCCTTCTTCAAATATGGAAAAAATGATGGCAGCAGGGGGAAGCAACGAATTCTTCCGTATGCTCAAAAGCAAGGGATTTGCTTTGTAGGGAGAGAGATTTAGATTATCTGCCTGAAATTTAGAGGGTTTTAAAGAGAGGTTAGGCACACAGGGAGGGTTTAGGAAATGCTGACCCTGCTTTGAGGTGCAAGGGGTGATCAGATGGCTTCTTGAGAACCAGGTACTCCATTTTCTACTAAAGTTAACAATAGACCAAGGCTTCAGACCAAGGAGAGGCTCACAGGGCTCTGCCTGGCCCATTGCCCCCAGGTGCCCATCCTCACCTGCCCAGGCGGTTGGGGCTGAACTCATTAGTAGTGATTAGGTGCATTTTGTCAACCAGCCACGTTGGTGGATGGGAGGCTTGGCTGCCAGTTGTTTCCCTGGAGTGATTCCAGGTCCACAACAATTAGCCAACAGCTGGTATACAATTTAAGCACAGCTGCCATCATGCAAATTCAGAGATTAGTAGGGATTAAAGTGGTCTGGAACTCTCACACTTTCTCATGAGTGTCCCAGGCTCTGCAGTAGCCAACTGCTCATCATTTCTGGGGAAGCTTCCAGGCTGCCATGCTGGAGATGGGTCACTGTGCCTTGCATGGTTGCCCCGTGGCACCCCCAGCCCTTTGCCACTGCTGGCTAGGAAGCGTGGGCATTGCTTTTCACAGTCAGTACTATGTTGGGAAGGTCACCTTACTACCAAGGAGACTTCAGTGGAGGCTTTTGAATGGCTTCAAACCACCACGATGGTGACATGATGTTGATGCAGCTGGGGGCTTTCTGCTAGGGCATGGGTCCATGGGGCTGCTGGGCATCATGGACAGGCACCTTCCCTCAGAAAAGGCAAAGCATGGGGGCCTGGTGTAATGTGATGCTTCCAGGGAAGAGCTCTTCCATATCTCCTACCAGGGCTGGAAATGGCTTCCCTGTGATTTCAGAGCCCTGAGGCCACTTATCGTCGGCACACAATAAGTATTAACATTTCAGAAACTCTCCCTGGAATAAGTCCTCTCTCCTTGCCATGATAACTCAAGGTAGGTTTTTCATCTTAATGTCCTATTTTCCCCTCTCCTATTTTAATAATTGCCTCTTTGGACGAAATCTCTTGGCTCTGATACTGCACAGTAATTATCTGCTCACCACCAGCTGGCTGAGCTGGGCTGAGATGTTGCTGCTTGTGCTGCTCCTTGGGAAGTTTTATTGTGCTCTTTGTTTTACTTTCAAATGGATCAAGATTCTAGAGATAAAACAGGAATGTCATGGCCTTACACTGGTCACCAGTGAGGAAGAGTCCTGCATTTACAGCTTCATCCAGCAGCTCTCATCTCTTGCCCATTTCCACAGCTGTTTTGCTGCAGTGGTGAGATTTTGCTGTGCTTATGTAGTAATAAAATAAGGAGTCACCACGAACAATCAGACAAGAAACAGGCCCTTTTTCAGTTTACAATTGCAGAAAGCAGGAAGCTTGGGGCTGAGAGTCTAACTGCTTTAATCAAAGTTGATTCACAGAGTTACAACTTGATTTCACGCCTCTCTCTCTCATGCTGAGAAAGCAAATGCTCTCGTCAGAGAGAATGGCCGCACAGTCACCTCACAAGGATGCTGTGAGGGCCTCTGATGTGGAGGACAACAGAGAGATTTCTTTTCATGTCAGGCTGATTGCAGGAGGAGCTTGTGACCTGCCTGGGTTTCTGCGAGTCTCTGCAGAGTGCTGCAGCTCCAGGGACTTGCTGTCTCTTGCCATTGTGCAGGTATCTCTTCCTCTCCCAGCATCCAGGGTGGTTTGCTGGAGACCAGCTGGTCCCCCATGTGCCCCAACCCACCCTTCCATCTCAGAAGGTCTTTATCATTGTTGCATCCACAGCAAGCAGATTCTGAGTGGGATTTTCGGGTGGGTCTTGTTTGATGTGCCAGCAGGGTGTGTGGGATGATACTCAACCAGAGGACACAGCAGGAAAAGTCCCACCATAGGTTCCTTGCTCTGACCTGTGGCCTAGCAAGAGCTAGGGCTTGTTGTTCTAATGGAGACTTACTGCAATAAGCACAGGGCATGGCAGCAAGATTTTGTAGTGTATTTAAACCATTAGGAGATGAAAATGACCATTTGACTCACTAAAAAACTTCTTAACTCTGAAGAGTGAGCTCTTCCCTGGTTTATTAAAATGATCTGAAAGCTTAAAAAATCATTTCAAACTGTTGGAGAACATCAATGTTCAGGCCACTTTCATCATAGATGGGTAGCAGTGGGGGAAAAAGAGGATCTTAGCTGTGGTGTTTGGACCTGAATGAGACCCAGCGTCCCAAACTGTATGAGAAACACAGCCAATGCCCCGATTTCACACAGTTCCATTTATATGCCCGCTGGAAGGAACTGGGCCTTGTCTCAAGGACAGTAACTACTTTGCCAGTGACACAACCTGGTGGTTTTGTTTTGTGGCATTTGAATTTTCCACCCTTGCTCTGGAAGGATGGAAATGCCAATTCTATCTTTATGCCATTGGAGCCTTTCATCTTTTTTGTGTCCTCCTCATCAAGTGGGAAAGGAGGCTTTTATGGACATCTGATGGTGACCATCAGGCAGCTTGGTGACCTCCATGTCTGCAAGGACGTTTTCTGTCTGTTCAAGGGCTGGCAGAGGGGAAGAGGGACAGCTTTGTAAGTGAATGCAGTGGGCAACACTGTTTGCCTTCACTTTGTAAGTGAAGGCATTGGCCAACACATTTATTGCCTGAGAAAGGAGATAACTCTGCTGAAAGTAAAGTTGGCATTCTCCAAGGCAGTGAAAGAAAAAAATGCTTGTTCATGTGCCATTGCTCAGCAAGAGCTTTCAGTGCTGGGGTGGGCTGCAGGTGTATTTAATTAAGTGGTCTTGGCCTGGAGCATGGTGGGAGAGAGACTGATGGGAGAGGAGTGAGGCAGGGGAAAGCTGAGGAGGAGAGGGACCTCACTGGCAAGGCCATTTCCAGGGTGTGCCCTCAGAATAAGGAAAATACATTCAGCTCTTACTTTTCAGATGTTTTATTATAAAGAAAGGTAAGATAAGCATTGTGAATGTGCCAGGCACTGCCAGAGCAGCACCATCAAATGAAAGGAACATTAAAATAACCCCCCCAAAAATGCACCTGATGAGAAACTGTAAATTATGCTCTCTAATTCTGTTTTTTTTTCTTCCTTTTTCATAAATAGACAAAAATCATTGTCAGCAATTTTTAAATAGATGGACATATGGCAGGAGAAAAAAAAAAAGAATAATGCCATACAACATGGGTATAAATTGTCCATTTCTTGCTGTACAAATAATAGAAACGAGTTTGGCAGGCTGTTGTTCTTTTGTTGTTTTTTTTAATACACATCTCCCTTCTATGTATAACTAAAAAAAAAAAATTGTGCTACAATTAATATAAAATGCTCTTGACTAGAAAGTAAACTACTAATTGTTTCTTTTCACCAAAAAGAAAAAAAAAAACAAAGAAAAACCCCTTAAAGATGTCTTTAGCACAGCTCTAAAACACTGAGTCAACTACTTACAACTATCCAACAAATTATATTTTCGTGGTTTGCTTTTTTTTTTGTTTTTTTTTTTTCACATTTTTCTCTCATGTTTTGCTTTCTCCTCTCTCGTCCCCACCTACTTTAGCAAGAGCTTTCACTTCATTGTTGCATTTCTCTTGCCACCAGGCACCCAAGGCCTTTTGCATGTACAATATTCACACAGACTGAACTTCACATTGGGGTTTTTTGTTTCTTTTTGTTTCTTGCACAAAGTTTTAGTGCTGTTAGCAAGTCAAAAAAACAAAAACCAAAACAAACAAAAAAAAAGAGTGCATCCTCCTACTGAGCTGGCCTAATGCTGTAGGACACCAGACCTGAGCCTATGCTGCATCTAAAAGCAGTTCACTAGGAAACAAGAGTCTGTAGCTAAGCTGATGGCAAGTGGGGAAAACTGTGTCCTTGGGTTAGGGATTGGGGTGGGTTTGATTCTGTTGCTTCTGTGGTTATTTCATCTATTTCATTGATTATTTTGTTCATGATTTCTGAGGTTTTGGGCTTCCACAGAAAGTCGACTTTAGAGTTCAAATAGCATCAAAGAAAACTGCTCTTAGAGCCTGGAAACGAAGCCAGCGACAAGGTGTGGTGGCAGCTCTCTCGTCCCTACGACTTGCTCGGTTGCCTCGCCGGGTACTCTGTCAGATAGACCCTCTCAAGTGTCCTCCATCTGAGCCTCCTCCAAAAGAGATGGTGAGTTTTAGGTGAGGTAGAGTGCCTTGTCCCTTGGCAGCATGCTGTAAGAGAAATGAGAGGCAGAAGGTGAGTGGGGCAGAAGGGAGACAGCCGGGAAGTCACTTGGAGGAGCTGAAATCAGCATTTGCACACTCATTTTCAGCCGTGCCGTGGTGTTTGTGGCACTCCATGGTGGCAAACAGGAAAAGCTCTGCACTGAGGGATGGGTGTGCAGAGAGGAGCTGAGCAGAAGGCACTCGAGAGGAAGAGGCTGGTGCAGTTTTGTTTCTGAATTTCAACAATAAGGGCTAGAGATATAAACTCCTTCCCATGGCTTAATTTTTGCTCTGCTGGGGCTGCAGGGAAGGGATTTCCCAGCAGAGTAGCAGCATCCTGGGCTGTGGAGCACTGTGCCTGGAATCAGCCCCTTGGCCACTGTCCCCCTTCTTTATGACACTGTCGTTACGCTAAGCCCCGGGGGATTTTGAAAATGTACACTTGCTTTTGGATAAAATATGTCATTTTGGCACTACACAAGGAGTAAGGGGCTTCAAAAATCTGACTGAGGGGCTTATGCTTCCAGGTTTACATAAACTTCATGGCTGAAGAACACATGAGCAGGAGACACCATCTGCTCAAAGCCTCTTTCCATCCCCCCAGAATAAGTACAACTAGAAAAAGTAATAACTGGGAAACAAGGTGAAAAAATATCTTTAAAAGAGTAGGATTAGCTGGTCTGTCCTGTGGGTCTGATGAAGACAGCAGGAGGTACAAGGAACTCGAGGAAGGTCTGAAGGAACAGGGAGGTTGTGGAGAAGGGCTGGAGAGGCAGCGGCCAGGCTGTATGTTCTGCACATCCCTGACCCAGCAGATCTTGAATTGATCACAGTGTCCTGGAGAGAAAGCCATGGTACCCCCGAGTCACCCCATGTGTGGGACAGCTCTGCAGCAAGTTGTGCAGATGGGTCTCGCTGCTCCCTCCCCTGCCTGGAGTACCTGCTGCTTTGATCCTCGCTATGGGCTCTTGGCACTTTTGCCCACAGCAGCATCTTATGAGGGAGCCCAGATGCTCTTTTTGTCAGGACATAGTAGAGAGAGGAGTGGCTGAAGTCCTCTGTGGGTTTTGTTCTGAAATCCAGGCATCTTAATGGGTTTTGTCATCTACCTGATGGAAACATGTTTTGCTCCATGAAGATATTATGGCCTTAAAAGGCGGTTAAGAACACTACAAAGCTTTGGAAGATTCCTTTTATGACTCTTTGTGAGTCTTTTATGGGGCAAGTCTTTTCTTTGTGGTGGCCAGTGACAGGACAAGGGATAACAGGCACAGCCTGTTCCACTTAAACACAAGAAGAAACTCCTTTGGTGCTGAGGTGAGGGAGCCCTGGCCCAGGCTGCCCAGGGAGGGTGTGGAGGCTCCTTCTCAGGAGGTTTCCAAACCTACCTGGACATGTTCCTGTGTCCCCTGATGCTTTAGCAGGGGCTTGGGCTGGAGGAGCTCTGCAGGGCCCTTCCATCCTCACCAGTCTGGGGTTCTGTGATTCAAGTTTGGGTGTGCTTATGAGTGGAATAACAAGTAAACAGCAGACACCACAGCAATGCTCTTGTCGATGGAGTCGTCTTCTGATGGAGTGCAGAACAGTTTGGGCTGTGTGAATCTCCATGTTTTATGGTCTGCATTTAAAATGCAGAATCTTCCCTACTACACTCAGCAAAGACTTAATGCCACTGAGCAGCAGTGAGGTATTCCAGCACTAAAACTTCATTAATTTTACAAAATATGCTGCAGAACATTTCCCAGCTCATTACAATGTATTACCATAAATAATTGAATCCAAACGAAATGCATTTGGGATGGTTTATCCATTCCTTCTCACAGGATTTGCTGATTTAGTTCCTGATTTGGAAAACTCCCTCATTTGGAGAGGATCACCTCATGGTCAGCAGGAGCTAGTGAGGTTATCAGTGTACAAATGGACCGGCTGTGCATGGCTTTGTGTGTTTGGACAAGGTGAAACTGAAAGCATCTCATCTTTTAGCCCAAAGGAGAATAGGAAGAGGGGAGATAAGTTGCTAAATGATGGCACCTGAAAAGATCCTAATTTGTGCCTTGCAAATGAGAGGAAGGACATAGAAAGGTGAATCCAGTTCAGTCTTATCCCCCAAATACCTCAATGCAAGGAGACAAAAAATGCAAATGAAACCCTGAAGACAGCTTTGGTATAGAAAGTGTTGTAATCAGAAGACAGGGTAGAAAAAAACCCCAAGTGAAGTGCACTGAGGAGTTAAGAAAGATCTACAAGTGATGGCAAACCAAGCTGAACCCTTGGAGAAAGTCACTGCAAAGCATGGGCGTGCAGTGAGTGCCTGGCAAAGAGCAAGAGAACAAGGCTGTCAGGTGAGGGAGACAGGGGACTGCACAAAGGTGTCTGTGATATGATGGCAAAAAGCAATAAAATTCTGTGCTGCTGTTGCTTGTGGGAAGTGATACTCATATACCAAGCAGGAACTGAGAAATGCTGCCCGTGTCTTTGCTAGCAATCTAGGACAGCTTGGGCTTAGGGCCAGAAAGAGCTAGGAGAATTGGATGGAAGTCAGTGAGCACAAAATCATTAGGAATGGGGAGAGCATGAGCTAAGAAACATTTAAAACTCTCTCTCTAACGTGGCTGATTTATGCTTTAAGGACTGTCTGCTCACAGAATGCCACAATCTGAGGGGTGTAAGGGAAGAAGTGTCACTTAATGGCACTTTAACTAGCACTGATAGGCTGGAGGAGAAAACAGTGCCAAAGCTAAAGCAGCTTGTTCCCTTGTTAGATGGAGAAGGACAAAGATAACTTTGTTAGTTTTTCAGAAGTTGTCTGGATGACAAATACAAAAGAAAATGTAGGACTGGGAGGTTTTACCCCAGGTAACCCAGTGCCAACACAGGGTTGGAAGCTAAAGAAGTATCAAGGTCAGACATGAAGTAAAAGTCCTAACCCAGAGAGCATGACAGGACTGCCTATGTGCTGGGGAGGTTGGGATGAGCCTCTCTTTCAGGAGTCTGAGACTCTATGGCTGAGCAACATCCCAACAGAAAACACTCCTTTTCCTTTCCAGCTAGTTGTTGATTTTACTCCTCAGAGCACTGCTTTAATTGCAATTAAGCTGAATGCAGTTCCGAGGTGGAAATGGGCAACTGCATCACCCAGTGACTTTCTGATCACACCTAAGAGTGCACCGATGAATCCAACCCAACAGGACCTGCCTTCTCTTTATCACTGCCTCACCTCTGTCCTGCTGACTGCTGAGGCCATCCAGGTGCCCAGCTCACAGCTCACCCGTGTCCTCTCCAGAGCTCCTGAGAGGTGCCATGGAGCAGCTTTGGCCCTCACTTGAAAATTAGTACAAAGCACATTGGAGAAAGCAGTAGAAAAGGGAAGATGATAACCAGATCATCTAGGGGTGTGGACTGACAACATCCCCCTGTGCTTGGACCCTGGTGAGGCTGCAGCTCCAGGGCTGTGTTCAGTGCTGGGCCCCTCACTCACTGCCACAGGGACACTGAGGGGCTGCAGCATGGCCAGAGCCGGGCACAGAGCTGGGGAGGGGCTGAGGGAATGGGGGTGTTGAGCCTGGAGAAGAGGAGGCTGAGGGGAGACAGGAACACTCTCTGCAACTCCCTGATGGGGAGCTGTAGTGAGCTGGGGGTTGGTCTCTGCTCCCAGGTAATGAGTGATGAGACACGATGAAATGGGCTCAGGTTGTCCCAGGGGAGGCTAAGATTGGAGTTGAGGCAGAACTGTTTCCCTGAGAGGGGTGTCAGCCCCTGTGCCAGGCTGCCCAGGGAGCTGGGGGAGTCCTCAGCCCTGGAGGAATTCCAAAGATGTGGAGCTGAGGTGCTGAGGGCCAGGGGTTAGTGGTGGGCTGGGCAGGGTGAGGGGAGGGCTGGGACTGCAGCAGCTTCAAGGGCTTTTGCAACCAAAACAGTTCTATGATGCTATGATCTCCTTCCTTAACATGAGTGCAAACTTGCACACACCAGGGCTGCAGCTCTACAAATGTATGGATGCTACAAGGAATGCAGAAAGGAGAACAGTTCAGGAGCTGGGCTGCTGGCAGCTCATGTGTCTGTCATGGGAGATGGGCTCCTCCTGTAACAGAGACTATGACATTTTTGGGTGCACTGAGCCTTTGCAGGACTGATTTATATCCACCTGACTTCACTGCTATAATCTACTCCAGTAATTATCTGGAAGTCTCCACATAATCTGTCTGGTTTTAGAGTGATATTTATTTTCCAGGAAGGTACGATAAACCCATGAAATTCGATATTTCTGCTGTGACAAAGGCATGAAACACATGAGCTTTGAGCAGGAGCTGCACGAGCCCTCTGCTTACCACAGGGCACTCCAGACAGATGGCACAGAGCTTGTTTTAGCAACACAAAACTCAACCCTGACTACTACAGGAGTGTTTCACCTGTTTCTAGAGTGCCCCATGTTTTTCTTCATGGGGCTCAGACGGTGGGATTTGCAGAGAGAACTGAGTGCTTTCTCAGCTGCTCCCCTAAGCTGCCATACTCATTTCTAAGGGGGTGGCTCATTTCTGTGGGAGCTGCCCCTGCTCAGCATCTCTGGATGGCACATCATCTGAGATTGATGTGCCATAACCTCCCAACCACCTTCAGCATTTTGCCTACAGCTTCCAAAGTGACTTTTATCGTCCAAACTTGAACAGGTTTTGGCTTTTGGGGTGTGTGCAGAGGCTGGAGGGAGGCCCATGGGAAGGTGGCTGGCAGAGCCCAGCGCAGAGCATGCGGCTGAGCCCTCAGCACACAGACAGGGGCCATATTTGAATGGCTCAGCAAGTTATTTATTTCCCTGAAAGAAATAAATGTCTGTACAGTCTGTGCCCAGCCCAGCAATTGTAAGTGCACTGCTGGCACAGACAGGATCTGTGCTCTGAAAAGGCTGGGAGCTTGCTATTATCTCCAGTGAAAGCACTATGTTCCAGTCCTTCAAGCAAATCAAACAATACTCAGAATCTACCAAGCCTCCTCCCTACCTGCTCTCCCAGCAAACCACATGCCTGTTTTACAGAACACAATAGCAGTCTCCAAACTATTACTGCTGAGCCAAGAGCAGGTGGATTAGGCAGAGGCTGGAAATGGCTTTCTCATCCTCCTTGTTCCCTAGCTTTGAGATCATCCTGATGTTTTTATTTATTGAGGAATTCAAGCAGCATTGAAGAGACCTTTGTGCTGGCACACTCAGGCCAGAGCTCGTAGGGGGAAGATCTGTGCAGATGTCTGCAGCCTTTTCCTGCAAGGTGCAGGGGACTGGAGCATCATGTGGCTCTTGGGAGAGTGGGGCTTTGTACACTATCGTGGTGAAACCCCAGGGCTGGTAAGGGACCCATTGCTAGAGACAACTATGGGAGGCTGTGGCCTCAGTGATCAGGGCAATCACTTTAGGAACAGAGGGACATGACCACCTACAAACCTCCAGGAAGGCCTTTTTCTCCTTGGGAGGCCAGTCTCCCAACCTCTGCTCACGATACTGAGCTTCCTCTACCTGCTCTAGAAGGAAATGTGTCCAACTCCTCCAATTGCTAATGGAATGGAAATGTGACAAAAGGAAACCCCTCCATGCCCAGTGAAGAACTGAGCTGTAATTTTTAAGCTACCAGCTTCCATAGCATCCCTTCAGTGAGCCTATAGGGAAGAGAGAGCCTTGAACTTCTGTGCCCATAATTAGCCCACCAGCTTGCTGTACATTTTTAGGGCAGATTCTCCGCTGTTGTACACTGTCACAGGTCAGATAGATAGCAGAAAGTGCCTTAGCAATGTGCTGTGTTGTCTACTGGCCTGCAGTGGTTAATCCCACACTCTCTGCTGGGGTAGTCGTTGTCCCACTCAGTGCTTCCTGGGGGGTTCGATGCACCAGGTGAACGGGGTCCAACACTGTTTTGAAACTCAGACGAAATATGTGAGAAGTCCTGCAGGTAGAAAGGAAAGGAAGGGTTACAGGAGTGTACACAGCAGCAGAAAGGGCAGATTTAGTAACAGTGCACAAACTCTTTGACATGCCTCATCCCAAAACTGCAGCAGTGCCAGAGCACAGCAAGGGGGAGACCTGGAGACCTGCAGCACCTCCCAGCCCAGGCCCTGTTTTACACACACCTGTTTTATACCACATCTGTTTAACATGTCTCTTCCCCCATCTTGATTTTCAGGACTTCCCTCCTCAGGGTATTGAGAGGCTACAGCCATGGAAGCCTTTGATTCAGGTGCAGCTCGCTTTGCAGCAATATGCCAGCCCATCACAACGTAGGTACCAAGGTGAGGAACATCACACAAGCAGCTCTCTCTCCATCAGCTGTCACCACTGGCACCTTAACAAGGCTGTTGCCAGACTGGCTTATCTGAAGGCTCATTAGCTTTCCTGTTTTTTGGGGGGGAGTTTGGCTTAATTAGGTAACATTAGGCAGTGATATAAACAAGCAGCATGGTGGCTACCTGCCCAAGGACATGACAAAACATCCAGATCAGTGGTTTGTTTTGTGGCTTGGGTTTATGTTTTACACTTTTAATTTTTATATTAGGAAACCTGTGGAATGAAGGTTCACAAAGTGAACCTACCCCAGCACAAGTGATCATGAAGATCCCCTTTTCTGCTCATTTCTAGACTATTACCAAACTACAGAAGCCACTTTGGTTTACTCAGAGCCAAAGCCCAGTCACCTTGCTGAGAAGTTCCTTGGGATACCCTGAGCAGGCTGAAACTTCAAATCTGATTGAAGATTTGACCACATGTGCTGTCAGGGATATTTGTGCTTCCACATCCCCATTCTCCTTTGGTTTTCTTCCCCTGCAATACCTATTCCTAACTCCTCAGTTTCTGTTTTCTCAGTGTTAGCCCCAAACCAAATAGGTCAACACCATGAAAGCTTTGCTCATGGCTGAAGCACTGGATAAGCTTTGTGATACACAGCTAGAAAACATGTGAAACAGCAATGATTCAGCCAGATGGGTGACTGCTGCAGTTTAAGGTATCATCAAGTAAATGGCAGCAGCTGTGGACTCAGAGCATATGTCCCCCACTCTGAATAGTTTGTCCAGTTCATATTCCAGATGGAAACCACATCTCCTTCTTCATGTACTGGCAAGTTCTCTACAAGGTATAGGAAATGTGTTTTGCTAGAGACATTCTTTTCCTCCTGATACATTTTCTTAACAGGAGGTTTAAAGAGGAGAGACTTTGACCCCTGGACTGGCTCCCTGGGCTGCAGGGCTGAGCCTGGCATGGGGAGGGGTGTTTACCTCAGCAGGTTTCACACATCCATGGGGTTTGCTTTGCTGTCAGTGTCAGCACACACACACACACACACACACACACATGCTGCATGCACTCGGCTTTCTTCCACAAAAGTGATTTTTTCCTCTTGCCAAAGCAGTTCTTGGAGAAATATTGATTTCATATTTTCTTTGTGACATTCTCTCTATCCTTTTTCTCCTTCTCCTGGCTCCCCTGGATCTCTGTTATGATCCCATGCCCTCCCAGCCCCCCTTTTCTCTCGGTAGTAGCACAGGAGAGGTTTCTCACTGACTATCCAACCCAATGTTTCAAACCCTCCCTGACAAGGCTGTGGGACCATGTGCACAGGGAGTTTTTACCAGGGGCATCCCCAGTTCCTGCAGCTTCCCCCACTGAAAGAGCCTTCATTGCTCAAATCTGTGCTCATAATCCCAGCCCAAGGCTCCTGAAATTGTCACCCCAAATCCATGAGATCTGCAAGCTGATGGAGCCAGGAGGCATCATAGAATCATTTTGATAGGAAAAGACCCGTCCCTCACGCTGCCAAGCCCATCACTAACAAATGGCCCTCAGCACCCCAGCTACACATGTCTCCAGAGATGGGGACTCCATCACTTCTCTGGGCAGCCTGAGATAGTGTCTCAGTGAAAAAATTCTTCTGCATCTCCAATCTAAACCTCCCCTGACACAACTTGAGGCTGTTTTCTCTTGTCCTGTCATTCGTTACAGGAGAGAAGACACTGAACCCCACCTTGCTACAACCTCTTGTCAGGGAGCTGCAGAGAGTGCTCCTGCCTCCCCTCAGACTCCTCTTCTCCAGGCTGAACACCCTCATTCCCTCAGCTGCTCCCCATCACGCTTGTGCTCCAGCCCCTGCCCCAGCTGCTCTGGTGAAGACTCCCTTGGGTTGGCCCCCACCAACATCCAGCATCCCCAAACCACCTCCAAACCACCAGACCCAACAGGTAGAGGCGAAATGATGCCATTCATGCTGCAAACCCTCCTTCCTCTGAGCACCTACCTGCTGCCCAGGTGGCGAAGCGTTCATGGGGGGCTGTACCTGTAGTGCCATGGGGGGGGACAGGAGGGGCTGCTGGGACACCTGCTGCATGCTGAGGGGCTGGCTGAGGAGGGAGCTCTGCGGGTGGTGCAAGGAGAGCTGCTGGTGGAGCGGGGGGCTGATCTGGAAGGAGGGTGGTGGGGAGGCACTGATGCTGGGCAGCATGGGTTTGGAGGTGAGGGTCCGGGACAGGCCAGGGTGGGGGTGGCCGCGGTAGTTCTGCAGGTCCGATGGGGACAGGAACGAGCCCAGGCCGGGGTAGGGCGAGGAAGCCTGTGGTGGCATGGGGTACATGGGCTGCTTGGGGGGGATCATTTTGGAAGGTGGATTGCTCTGGGCATTTTTCGTCTCCCCCTGGTCAGCCGAGCTCTGTGGAAAAAGAAGATAGAGGGTGATGAGGGAGGACACACGGTCATGAGTCCTGAGATGTCTGTCTGTCCAAGCTGGACTCCCCACAGCTCCTGCTCCTCTCCCACCAGCCAGCACATGTGCTTCCAGCAATGCTGGGTGCAGCATCCACATCTGGGAATTCAACCCAAAGGTGTCTCAGCAGAGCCTGGGGCACTCAAGGGGCAACCACCAGCACGGAGGGAAAGTGCCCACTGGCACTTCCCTCCTTAGGTACATTGTAGGTGGGTGACAAAAATCACTTTTGCTTCCAATAGAGAACAAACAGGCCTGTAAAAACTCTGCTTTCCTAGTCTCTAATGTGTGTTCCTGCAGCTCTGGTGGGTCTGCAGTGCACAGGACAATGGTGGCCTCATTTCTGCAGGGAAAAAGAGAACAACAGGACATTTTCAGGCTTGGACAATGAGGTTTTTGTCCTGTGATGGGCTCTGTAATGATACTCCAGATCCTTTCTTTCCCAGCAGCCAGGATCACACTGTGCTGTTTTACTCAAAGTAGTTGTTCTGCAAAGAACTGGTCATTGGAGAAGCTGGAAAAGCCTGAAACCACAGAGTGGACTCCCTGCCCTTGTGCCATCTGCCCCACCTGCTGCTGGGCACATGCAAGGCAAGACCATCAGAGGTTTCCAGAGAGACCAAGAAGAGCTTTCAAACCCGTAAACAGTCCTTTCTCTCCCACTTATCTGCCCTTGCTGCTGTTGTGTTTACAAGCTGAGACGGGTAACAGTGCACATGTCTGTAGAGGGGCTTGGAGCCCTTCCAGCCCACTGCCACAGTCACGTGGATCCTGCAGGTGATGGTTCATGTGGGCTGTCACATTCTTTCCCACAGCAGCTGAATCTGATGATTTAGTACTGAGAGCGTGGTATAGTACCAAGGAGAAGCTTTGAAGGGAAAAGAACCTGATACACATACACTCCAAGGGCAGCACATCCCCCTGAGCCAGCACACCTATGAGCTCTGCAGGAGCCTCCCCCAAATTCACAGGCAGCAAATGCCTGTGTTACCTCTCTGAAGGCATGGAAGAGGGCAAGGGGTGAGGTCCCCTGGCACGAGTGTCCATGTTTGGGAGGCTGGGATGGGCAGGCACTTGGCCCATCACTGCTGCTCCAGGATCAGCCCCATAGCACCAGGAGTTCCTGTGTGAACCTGAAATCCCCTGGGAGCTCACCATGAGGTGCTCAAATGGGCTCTCTGGCTTTTGCCTGACAACCTTACTCCCTAAAAGCCCTGCTCTTGGCTGAGAGTGCATGGGGAAAAGCAGGACCCAGGCTCTGAGCAGCCAGAGACAGCCCAAATGCCCAGGCCAGGGTGCAGGCTTGCTGTCACCTTTCCCTGGGCCCATCACCCCTGATGAGCCTCATCCTCCTGCCCTTCTGCTGCCTTGTTTGCTATGCTCACACCCAAAGCTCCAGGGGAAGGACAACCACTGGGGATGGGCAGCAAGACCCTTTTGTTCCCCATCAGAGACCCTTTGTCCTCAATCAGGGACACCCCTCCCTTGCTGATGAACACAACCCAAAGTGGGGTCTTGCTGCAGGGTGCTGAAGGTGCCTGCCCCTGCCACACTGCAGAGCAGGTCTTTTAGCTCCTCAGAAAGGTGGCTGACCCTGGTATGAATTCTAACAGCACGATTACACTGAGTTTCTTAAAAAATTGCTCCTCCCTGGAGAGTCCTGTGAGCTGCAACTCCTTCAGCATTTCCAAAGGCAGCAGCAGCACGAGCACAGGTTGTACCTTGGAGACGAGACTGGCCCGGTATGCTGCCAGGGCTTTCAGGTACTCCTTCTTTGCAGCTTCTGTTTTCCTCTTGTATGCCTGGAAGGAGCAAGGAATGGATAATAATTAATAAGTAGAACAGCTTGATGGGGCACTCTCCCGCCCCATGTGCCCCATGTTTTTCATGTGCACGAAAAACACATTTCTGATGGAGATAAATTTACCCCAAAGCAGGCAAACAAAGCCCCTGGATGGGACCACACTGGGATTTTGGGAGGCATCACAGGCCAGAACAGTCTGCATGCAAGGCAGGTATTTATGAGTATCTGTTGTAGGAGACACAGATTAGTTTTATAGGGTGAACTCAGTGAAATCAGCTCCCGTCAGGAACTGGGGGAGAATGTGATCCAGGCTCTTGGAAGGGCAAGACAAGAACTCAAATCCCCAAATGACAGGACTAGCTTAAAAAATGGTGAAACATTCAGAAATCCTAAACTGCTCGTTCATTTCTTGGCTTATTAAATCTTTAGAGCTCACAACTCCAGCTCTCCTCTGCAGTCCTGACAGCTGGGAAGTGCATTCTCTCATTGTTCTAAAGCCAAGATTCTTGCCTATTCTTATGAGTTGGGGAGCTTGCAGGAAAACAGCAAGTATCAGGAGAGCTTGCAGCCCTAAGAAAAACAATAATAAAGCTTTGTAAGAGTGAATTGTTGTTTATCCTTCTGTCTCTCATCATGAGGCGTGCTACACAATCATCTCCCAGTGCTGGTCCCCATTCTGCCCACGGTTTGGTCTTCCACGTGTGTCAAATATTGGTGTGAGCCAGCCTGTCTTAAGCAGCATGAGCACACAAGGGGTTAAACAGATTAAACTGAGTGAGAGAGGAGGATATCTTAAAACAGAATAAAAATTTCAGCAAAAAGACAGAAACTCCAGAGAAAAATACCCATCAGCCCTCTCCTCTGCTGGAAACTCAAAGCCCTCCTCGAGCAGCTCACCAAAAGTGATTTCAATTAGAACAGCTTTGCATACATTTAATTCTGCTGGAAAAACAATGACAGCTTTCAACAACCAGGATGCTGAAACCCCGTGGGGATATTTAACTCCTTTCCCCTGCAAGTTTCCAGGGATGCAGCAGCACCGCAGGCTCCTGATGCTGCCCTCCAAAGTGCAAAAGCCACCTTCCAGCTGCCAAACTATCCCGTTTCTTGAAGATCAGTTTAAAATCAGCACAGATAAACTCTATTAAAAATGGATCGAAAACCTTATTTTCGTTGATAAATCAGAGAGAGCCCCAGAATGAATGTTTTGGACTCAGGGCTCAGATGGTAATTTGCTGAGAGGGAGCGTTCTCCTCGGTTTGGCTTTGGCTTTCTGGTATTCAGGAACTATTATATTGGCTCAATTCAGAACAAAATTACATTTCAAAATGTCAGCCTGAAGAAGAGTTTGCCTGTGTAAAGCAACTATTGCTTCAAACTGTGCTGGTTTCCCTAATAGAAGCTGTCACCTTTCTCTGCCCCCTCAGCCGGCTCGTGTCTGTGGCCCAGGCCAGAGTAACAGTGGCCAGAGCTGGGTATGCTGATGTGTTGAAGATATTTATTATTTCCCTCTGTAACAGCAAAGGACTGAGAGGTTTCTGCTTCTGTTAGAAATCTGGGAATGTGGGAAATCAAAGTATTCACAGCTATTTGGAGACAAATTCAATTATTAGGAAGATTTGTCTGGAGAAAAACCTGCAATCTATAGAATCATAGAATCACTACAGTTGGAAGAGCTTTAGGCTGCTGGAGTCCCAGCCCTCCCTTCACCCTGCGAAGCCCACCACTACCCCAGGGCCCTCAGCACCTCAGCTCCACGGCTGAGGTTGGACAGTGATAGGGCAGGTAAATGAGACTTCCTCCACCTAAATGAAAATAAATGAATAACCAACACATTCTGTGCCTGCCCTCTTCCCTATCACTTGCTTATTCTCCTACACCTTTTTGTTCTCCACTCTTCATCTGTCCTTGTCTTCCTCAGTGAGCAAGTGTTGTGCCACACTTGTATCTGGAAGGTGCCCAGTGGAGTGGGACTGGGAGGGGACAGCTAAGCAGCACGTCCTCCCAAAGAGAGAGGGAGATTGCCCCGAGCAGGAGCCTCTGTGCTGCACAGCCCAGGCAATGTTTGCTCAGCTGCTCCTCTGATGCTGTCTCCAGTTCCTGGTAGATGATCTGATTTGTGACTGTAGATTGACAGAGGGGTTTCAGGAGGAAAGGACGTTCAAAGACCATCCAGTCCAATCCCTTGCCATATGCAGGGACACCTTTTGCCTTCCCTTAGACCAGGTTGCTCCAAGTCCCATCCAGCCAGGCCTTGAACACTCCCAGAGATGGGACAGTCACAACCTCTCTAGGCTACTCATCCCAGTGCCTCACCACTCTTACTGTAAAAAAACAAAAATACCCCAAGGTCTCCTGCTGGGACTTCTGCAGCTGTGCCCTGCACATGAGGGCTCTCTGCACCCCAACACCAAGGACAGGGAGCAGCAGAACCCATGGCCTGTCCTGATCCTCCTCCTGCAAGGGAGAAGCTGATCCAGACAAAGCTTCTCAGGAATCCTCTGTGTACAGGCAGCTCTTGTGCAGCATTTATAACCTTTAAAATCTTAATTTAAACATTGACAAAACCGTGTTATTTTCTAATTAAATACCATTTTCTCCCAGGGATTTTAATTTCAAAGTAATTTATCAGATTTAAGGATCCTCAAAACATGTTGCATGTTTTTCTTCCTAACCTGTCATGCCTGCTGATTTATTTTTCCTTCTTTGTTAGCAGGAGGATTCATTAGTCATTAAGTGAGTGGGTGGGTTGGGGAGGGAGCAGAAATGGTTAGTGATTATGAAAACAAAAAAATCAGAGCTGTAAGAAGCATATGTTGGGATCGTAATCCTGACACCTCTGTGTCTCAGCAAAGCAGCTAGTAATTGTACCGTAATGAAATGTTCTTGTTTGATAACCAGTTAATTAGAGAAGACAATTATTGCAAACCCTGCTGACGCCCACGAGCAGCTCCGTGTCGCACAAGCACCGAACGACAGCCGGAGCTGTTAGTGGTAACCCCTGCAGCCCAGCCCGCCTGCTTCAGCACTAACACTGCTTCCCGAGCCCAGGGGAACGGGGAAAAGAACCCAAGCTCTCCCTCAAAAAAATCAAGGGCTCCACTAATCCCAAGTGAAAAGGTCTCTGCTGCAATCCTAGATCGAGTTTTGGGGTATTTTGCTTCAAAGAGAGAGATAGGCCATGAGGAGAGAGGAGATGAAAAGTGCAGCAAAGGTGTCCGGGAGGAGAGCTGAAGGACTTGGTGGGTTTAGTTAGAAGACCAAGAGGAGCCAGAGCCTCCCAAAGCCATGCAGTGAAGGAGGCACTGAATGATCCTCTGCATCTACTCCAAATAGGAAAAGAGGCAATAGGCTTAAACTGTAACAAGGGAAATGTTGGCTAAGCAGGAGGAAAGCATTCCTAACAGTAAGGATAATTAAGCATGGGAAGAGATTGCCTGGGGAGATGTGTAATCTCCACCACTGAGGGTTTAAGAACAGATTAGGCACATATCCATCAAGAATGGCTTAAGTAGAGATGATCCTGACTTCAGGCAGCAGTATGGTCTGGTTGACCTTGTAAGTCTCTTCTTGCCCTCCTTTCTATGATTCCATGACTGTGGGTTTTTTTTTTTTCTTTTCCCCCAAATGTATAAATTTGGATTTTATTCTCCTTGTAAATCTGGAGGGTTTTCTTGTAACTATTGTACTCTTTCCTGCAAGATATCTCTTGGGATCATCAGAATTTATGGCTATTCATAAGACGATTCAAAAGTACTCCCTGCCTGTGTGGCTGCCACAACCTCAGAATCACAGAACCCCAGAATGATGGGGATTGGAAGGGACCTCTAAACATCATCCAGCCCAACCCCCTGCTAAAGCAGATTCCCCTCGCTCAGAGGGCACAGGAATGTGTCCAGGTGGGTTTGGAAACCTCTCAAGAAGGAGCTTCCACTCTCTCCCTGAACAGCCTGGGCCAGGGCTCCCTCACCTCAGCACCAAAGGAGTTTCTGCTTGTTCCAGGGGAACTTCTTGTATTCGAGATTGTGCCTGTTGCCCCTTGTCCTGTCACTGGGCACTACAGAAAAATAGACTGGACCCATCCTCTTGGCACCTGCCCTTTAGGTATTTGTAAGTGTTGATGAGATCCCCTCCTTATCCTCCGCACTGCTGTAGGAAACGCATATAGCAAACACAACCACACCATCCTTACTCCTTCCCAGCTCTCCCTCAACTCCTGGCACTCTCCTCTGTATCTTTCCTGCTCCTTTCTTGAGGAAGACTCATTCTGTCCCTCCCTTCATCAAAACCAACTAACTCAAGCTTTTTTTACTGTTTAATCTCAGCACATCTCCTTTGGACTGACGTCTATAGCCTGGATTGCTAAATCCTGAGGTTAACAAGCACCTGGCAACGATGCCTGTCACAAGCTTCCTAGGGAAGTGGTGTCCCATTCTCCCAAGCCCTCTCAGTCGTGGCACAGGAGCTGTTGAGCATCTGACTTCCCTGAGGACACCTACATAAAAAGCTCTGGCAATGGGAACTATGTGCACAGTGTCAGGAGAGCTCCTGGTGGACACACAGTATTGTGAAGCAATCTTTTGAAGAAGGGATGGATAAACCCATCACCAAGTAGCAAATGCCATTTATTAAAGCATCCTGAAAGATTCCAATGTTCCTCTACCTTGAATTCATGGTACTATCTCGGTAATCTGTCCCTCCATGTGACAGCACAAGTGTGCCCCCAAGACAACCCACAGAAGATTTCAAATGAAACACAACAGTTGGGTGACAAATTCAAACCCTACTCTACAATGAAAAGCAAACACTCAAATTCCACACTTCTGATATTGCTTTTCAGGGTAAAAATGCACACTCCTAGAGCTGCTTTGAAGAGTAGTTCTGACTCTTCACATCTTTCCTATCATTATCCTGAGCTCCACCAGACCTTACAAGACCAAGCCCTCCCCTCACCCAGCCCACCACTAACCCCTGGCCCTCAGCACCTCAGCTCCACGGCTTTGGGATCCCTCCAGGGCTGGGCACTCCCCCNGTGGTAACCCCTGCAGCCCAGCCCGCCTGCTTCAGCACTAACACTGCTTCCCGAGCCCAGGGGAACGGGGAAAAGAACCCAAGCTCTCCCTCAAAAAAATCAAGGGCTCCACTAATCCCAAGTGAAAAGGTCTCTGCTGCAATCCTAGATCGAGTTTTGGGGTATTTTGCTTCAAAGAGAGAGATAGGCCATGAGGAGAGAGGAGATGAAAAGTGCAGCAAAGGTGTCCGGGAGGAGAGCTGAAGGACTTGGTGGGTTTAGTTAGAAGACCAAGAGGAGCCAGAGCCTCCCAAAGCCATGCAGTGAAGGAGGCACTGAATGATCCTCTGCATCTACTCCAAATAGGAAAAGAGGCAATAGGCTTAAACTGTAACAAGGGAAATGTTGGCTAAGCAGGAGGAAAGCATTCCTAACAGTAAGGATAATTAAGCATGGGAAGAGATTGCCTGGGGAGATGTGTAATCTCCACCACTGAGGGTTTAAGAACAGATTAGGCACATATCCATCAAGAATGGCTTAAGTAGAGATGATCCTGACTTCAGGCAGCAGTATGGTCTGGTTGACCTTGTAAGTCTCTTCTTGCCCTCCTTTCTATGATTCCATGACTGTGGGTTTTTTTTTTTTCTTTTCCCCCAAATGTATAAATTTGGATTTTATTCTCCTTGTAAATCTGGAGGGTTTTCTTGTAACTATTGTACTCTTTCCTGCAAGATATCTCTTGGGATCATCAGAATTTATGGCTATTCATAAGACGATTCAAAAGTACTCCCTGCCTGTGTGGCTGCCACAACCTCAGAATCACAGAACCCCAGAATGATGGGGATTGGAAGGGACCTCTAAACATCATCCAGCCCAACCCCCTGCTAAAGCAGATTCCCCTCGCTCAGAGGGCACAGGAATGTGTCCAGGTGGGTTTGGAAACCTCTCAAGAAGGAGCTTCCACTCTCTCCCTGAACAGCCTGGGCCAGGGCTCCCTCACCTCAGCACCAAAGGAGTTTCTGCTTGTTCCAGGGGAACTTCTTGTATTCGAGATTGTGCCTGTTGCCCCTTGTCCTGTCACTGGGCACTACAGAAAAATAGACTGGACCCATCCTCTTGGCACCTGCCCTTTAGGTATTTGTAAGTGTTGATGAGATCCCCTCCTTATCCTCCGCACTGCTGTAGGAAACGCATATAGCAAACACAACCACACCATCCTTACTCCTTCCCAGCTCTCCCTCAACTCCTGGCACTCTCCTCTGTATCTTTCCTGCTCCTTTCTTGAGGAAGACTCATTCTGTCCCTCCCTTCATCAAAACCAACTAACTCAAGCTTTTTTTACTGTTTAATCTCAGCACATCTCCTTTGGACTGACGTCTATAGCCTGGATTGCTAAATCCTGAGGTTAACAAGCACCTGGCAACGATGCCTGTCACAAGCTTCCTAGGGAAGTGGTGTCCCATTCTCCCAAGCCCTCTCAGTCGTGGCACAGGAGCTGTTGAGCATCTGACTTCCCTGAGGACACCTACATAAAAAGCTCTGGCAATGGGAACTATGTGCACAGTGTCAGGAGAGCTCCTGGTGGACACACAGTATTGTGAAGCAATCTTTTGAAGAAGGGATGGATAAACCCATCACCAAGTAGCAAATGCCATTTATTAAAGCATCCTGAAAGATTCCAATGTTCCTCTACCTTGAATTCATGGTACTATCTCGGTAATCTGTCCCTCCATGTGACAGCACAAGTGTGCCCCCAAGACAACCCACAGAAGATTTCAAATGAAACACAACAGTTGGGTGACAAATTCAAACCCTACTCTACAATGAAAAGCAAACACTCAAATTCCACACTTCTGATATTGCTTTTCAGGGTAAAAATGCACACTCCTAGAGCTGCTTTGAAGAGTAGTTCTGACTCTTCACATCTTTCCTATCATTATCCTGAGCTCCACCAGACCTTACAAGACCAAGCCCTCCCCTCACCCAGCCCACCACTAACCCCTGGCCCTCAGCACCTCAGCTCCACGGCTTTGGGATCCCTCCAGGGCTGGGCACTCCCCCAGCTCCCTGGGCAGCCTGGCACAGGGGTGACACCCCTCTCAGGGAAACTGTTCTTCCTCAGCTCCAATCTAAACCTGCCCTGGGACAACTTGAGGCTGTTTCTTCTTGTCCTGTCACTCATTACTTTGGAGACTGACCCCCACCCACTGCAGCCTCCTGTCAGGAAATGTCAGAGTGTACCTGTCTCCCCTCAGCCTCCTCTTCTCCAGCCTCAACACCCCCATTCCCTCAGCCCCTCCCCAGCACCCTTGTGCTCCAGCCCCTTCCCCAGCTCTGTGCCCAGCTCTGGCCACGCTGCAGCCCCTCAGTGTCCCTGTGGCAGTGAGTGAGGGGCCCAGCACTGAACACAGCCCTGGAGCTGCAGCCTCCCCAGGGCCCAGCACAGGGGGACAATCCCTGCCCTGCTCCTGCTGCCACCCCAGTGCTGATCCAAGCCAGGATGCCCTTGGCCTTCTTGCCCACTTGGGCATGCTGCTGGCTCATGCTGCTGCTGACCACACTCTAGTCCCTTTTCCTCTGGGCAGCTTTCCTGCCCCAGCCTGGAGCAGTGCCTGCGGTTGTTTTGGCCCAAGTGCAGAACCTGGCCCTTGTCATTGTTGAGCCTCATACAACTGCTTTTAACCGACCACTCCATCCTGGCCAGGGCCCTCTGAAGAGCCTTCCTGCCCTGATATGCTCCTGCCCAGCTTGGTGTTATCTGTGAACTGCTGGTGTACTCGATCTCCTCATCCAGATTATTGATAAAGGCATGAAACAGAAGAGGCCCCAGCACTGGGGAACACCACAGCAGAACTGATGGCCCACAGAAGGAGGAGAGTGGGCTTGAAGCCTTTCCAGGTGGCACAAGCTGGGCCCAGGCTGTAAGCTCTATGTCCATGCTGGGGGAAAAATCCTTCCCAGGGAATTAGCAGAGTTTGCTCCAATCAAGGGCTCAAATTCTTCTAATTTCTGTCAAATCAGGCAGCCTTTTTAAACCTCACTGGGCAATGCTGCAAACTCTGGTCTGTAATCGCTAGTGAAGGAAACCAAGGAGGCACAGGATCCTGTGAGCCTGGAGCAGGGACCCGGAGCTGCAGGTGGATTCCAATGACAAGTACCCCATTTGATGATAATGGCTGAATTAGCCTTTCACTCTCCACCAAAGCCTACACTATCTCTACAGGAGCAGCTGCTAAACTCTCTGCAAAGTTCAAAGAGCGCATATGAATATATTTTTTCCTCCTCCAGTCACATTCTTCAGATTCCCATGTAAGCTGCTTAGAAAGGGCCAAGCCAGCTGGTGAAGAATGAAGATTACAACATCCTGCTAATGCAGTGCTGGAGATATTTAAAGGCATTGTTATTTCTTACTGGTACCCAGGCAGGGCCACGCTGGAAGGGGTTAAAGTGGGGAAGAAAAACAGCGCTTTGGTGAACAGGTGTCCTTGAGCGGTACCCAAGGACACGGAGATTGCTAATCCTGTATTCCACAGCATGATCAAATCACCAGGCAACAGATATAAATAAAAAAAGGCAGGAAATAAGGAAGTTTAGATACAAGTGTGTCAGAGGGAAAATGAAGATTCATTGTGAAGAGGCTGAGAAGAAGGAACGAAATGACAAAGGCACAAATGATAAACCAGTAAGAACAAAAGAAAGCCCGGGGT
>WBNH01004438.1:0-89495 GCA_013401255.1 Urocolius indicus | reverse complement strand
GGGGTGGGGGGGGGTTGGTGGGAAGCCTCTCTGTGAAATACATGTCTGTGACAGCAGCAGCCAAATCAAAGATGCTTCTAGATTATATGGTTTCTTGCATAATGTGCATTCTGGTTCCCACTCAGTGTTTGTCTTTCAGCTCGTGCACAGGGAAAAACCGTATCTGAAACGGGACATGAGCAACCTTTATTTTGCTTGTTTCATCAGGAGAAGAAAGCAAATTTGCTTTGTGGGAGCAGCAGCACCTGCTCAATGGCAAATAAATAGCTACAGCTTTGATATTACAGTGCATATAATCATTAGCAGCACAAATGGCAGAGGGTTAACCCTCTACATGCTGGCCTGAGCTACCTGGAAAGGAGGTGGCATCTCATTTCTGCCTGCAGAAATGCAGCATCTGTGAGTGGAGCAGGACTGAGGCTCGGCCTGCCTTGGCAGAGGAACAGGGCCACCCTGCCTGGCCCTAGGCACTGGCTGCATGGATACAAGCCACTGGCACAGGGCTTTCCTCATCCCTTTGGCACGGTGGCCACTCCATGCTTTGCATAACTCCTCTGTGCATGATGGAGCTGGAAGGGATGGATGGACACATCTGCAGACACAGTGGGGCATGTGCTGGGAGCTGCTGACTTGTGGTGGGGGTTCACAAGTCCAAAATGCCCTGGCTCTGGTTGAGTTTACTGGGTAGCTTGCTTTGAATACCCTCATTACTTCCTCCCTGCCTGTTCTGCCTGCTGTTCTCTCACAAGGCAGGAACCAAAACACACCTGGCACGGGGGAAACACTTTTCCCATTGGAAGGTGAAAAATAAGGTTTGTAAAAACACATCTGATACAGAAACTGCAGTGATGTAAATGACAGCTTAGTAAGTGCATGGTGGGGCTGGGGTCTGCACATCAACCCTTTGAAGACCTCATGCCCCAGGCCCATTCTGAAAATCTCAAGGGCTGGGAGAGATCCAAGTCTGGAAACACAACGCCCAGTCCCAAATCAGATCCTACAGCCTCAAAGCCACCCTCTTTTCTTCAGCCAGGAAAGGGGGAAGCTTTCTTTAACTAAAACCTTGACCATAATTGAGCAAGAATGGCCAGGTTTGACTCTTGGTTGCCTACTTTGCCACCACTGTGCTGTTTTTTTTTCCCCAGGTTGTCTTCTGAACTACATTCTGCTGGGAGGAACGGCAATAGAGCTAGCAGCAGTGCACCAGGTGAAACAGGGTTACCAAGGTGATGAGGGGAATGGAATATCTCTTTGATGAGGAAAAGCTGCAGGAGAAGCTTGGAGAAGAGAAGGCTGAGGAAGGAATTAACATTTTATAAGTACCTAAAAAGTAGATGGCAGGAGGATGGGGTGACACTTTTGTCTTTAGTGACAGGACACGGGGTAATGGACATAAACTGAAACACAAAAAATTCCACTTGAACATAAGGAAAAACCATTTGCCTGTTGAAGTGAGAGAGCTCTGGCCCAGGCTGCCCAGGGAGGGTGTGGAGGCTCCTTCTCAGGAGGTTTCCAAACCCACCTGGAAATGTTCCTGTGCCCCCTGAGCGAGGGGAACCTGCTTTAGCAGGGGGTTAGGCTAGAGAAGCCCTAGAGGTCCCTTCGAACTCCCACCAGTCTGGTTCTGTGACTATATGAAATACTTCCCTTTTTGCAATTTTCACTTTTTTTTTTTTTTTTTTCCAGAGCACATGGTGCTCCTGCCTGGAGACGAGTGAAGCCAGGATCTGGTTCAGGTCTGTGGCAGTCTGGACTCCCAGGTCCCAGCAGGACTTTGGCCAGTGATGCATAGATGTCCTGCTTGGTCACCATCCCCTCCTAAGACATGCCATGAGAGCACTTGGTGTGGGCTGCTTGCCTTCAGCCCAAATGGGTGCACCCTGTTCCACTGTCCTTAGGAGAAGATATGTGGGACAACCTAGGCACTTGTTTTCATATATTAAAGACATCAGGACAAGAGGAAACAGCCTCAAGTGGTACCAGGAGAGGTTGAAGTTGGAGATGAGGTAGAACTGTTTCCCTGAGAGAGTTGTCAGCCCCTGTGCCAGGCTGCCCAGGGAGCTGGAGGAGTGCCCAGCCCTGGAGGGATCCCAAAGCCATGGAGCTGAGGTGCTGAGGGTCAGGGGTTAGTGGTGGGCTGGGCAGGGTGAGGGCTGGGACTGCAGCAGCTTCGAGGGCTTCTCCAACCAAAATGATTCTCTGATTCCATCATTTTATTAAAGCTTTTTCTTTTACTTCTTTTCCTTTCCATTGTCTTGCCTTATGAATCTAGACAAACTTGACTGAGGATGCTGGTAGAGGAAAGCAAACAGGGACTAAATCAACTCTCTTCCAGCCAAACACTTCCAGAGTGAACGTGCCACATCGCACAAAGCAGCCATAAGGTCCCAGAGCCAAAGATAAATAGTGGCCCTCCAGCCAGTCCCAGGCAGGGAGGCAGCCATGGGAGGAAAGTATACAGCTGGAGACAAAGCCAGGAAGTTAATATTTAAGCATTCAGTCAAGGAACAAATGACTTAATTAAATCAATTACAGAGGGAGAAATGGAGCCACTTAGACAGCGTGTGTAAAGAGACAGCAAGGCTGCTACTATCTCATAAAAGAGAAGCAGGGAGAGTTAGCAGGGAAGATAAACGGGCTGGTTTAATCTCTGCTGTTAATTAAGAGCTGAGCATTTGCACTGTGCTGAGTCAGGGTCGCACCAGCACTTCCATGATACAAACCACATTGGCAGCTGAGCTCAGTGTCCTGTCTACAGGGATATTTGTAACCAGATAGAGTAAGGGAGAGGCAAAGCAAGACATTGGGAGGGATGAAAGTAGGAGGAAGAGGTGACATAAATGCTTCTTCATGCTCCAAAACCTCTCACAGCTTGCACCACTAGCCCATCCCCAGCCCTTCCCCAGTAGGGTTGGGGTCAATCTCCTGCACAGGGAGGGGATTTTCCTCCCTTCTTCATCACGAGGCATTCCTTCATAATCCCCCAGCTCCAGCCAAAGAGGAGAAAATGAAGGATCATGAAAACATCAAAGCAAAACTTTGCACAGTATGGAGACTCCAAATGGATCAACCATAGGGCTTTCACCCCAGAAGATGCTTTGCTCTTATTCCTGACTTGGTGCAGCGTAGAAAGCAAGGCTATTTCCTAGCATGACTTCCATTTAAATGACTTCTTTTTCCTCCCTGCTGTTCTGTCTCCAAACATAGCTGCTTCAAATGATGGCTATGGACACCCAAGGGGAGATAGAGCCAGCCTGATGTTGGCAACCAGGCTGAGGGAGAAGAAAGGCTCACCAGCCATGGCAGGACTGTCAGCTAAAGCATGTTTGGGTTCACAGACACATCTCGCACAGTGCCAGATCTCACTCTGGCTGATAGACAAACTTGCCTGGGGAAGTGTTCCCTGGGGATTTCTCAATAGGCAACAAGCAATTACAGGCCTTTTTTTTTAACTGACTCCTCATCAACAAAACAGTTACAGCAAGAACTAGAAGTCTCTGTGTGAAGCAGACTGAAAGTGGTTGACAGCTTTGGGGCTGAGGCCTCTTCAGACATCTGCTTCCTAAACTTTCAGAGCCTTAATATTAGATGTGAGGCCAGTGATAACAGAGCGTTAATAGTTTTTAGCTGGTTTGCTTTCACTCCCTGTAAGTAAACAAGCAAATACAAACCCATCTCCCATGCAAGGCTGTAAAAACCCCACATCAGGGAAAGGCCACTGGTGTTTTGCAAAGTCTGATCTTAGCAAGAGTAATTAGGTGTCATAAAAATTGCTCTTCTCCATGTAACAACAGAGATTTTTCTAAGACAGGGGCAGGGGCAAAGCAAGTTTAGTGCTTCTGCAGCCTCATCCTGACTCCTTCAGCACCGCTCCTGACAACAGCCTCCCTTTCCCTGCATACACTTCAGCCTGGGTTAGGCCCCTGGCCACACTTCTACCGTGTCTGGGGAGGCCCTGATGCTCTGTACAAAGGAAAAACGCATTTCAAGAGTTAAAATGGAAAAAGAAAAGAGAGCAGTAACTCACTTGTTTTTGTTCTTCTCCCAAACTGTCCCACATTGACGCAACGATTTTCGATACGTCTCCGAAGGTGGCATTGGGGTTCTGCCCCTTGATGGCTGCTTGTGTGTCTCTGAAAAACAGGGCATAGGCTGACACAGGCTTCTGGGGTTCATTGGGATCCTTCTTTTTCTTCTTCTTTTGGCTTTTGGGCTTTTTGCCCAGGTCTGTTGATGGTCTTTTCTCTCCAGTAACCTGCAAAACCAAGAGAGAAATCTGAGCAGCCAGCTGGGAGTTGTCTGATATCAGTCCCTGCTGTAGCTTGTTAGCAGAGGGCACTAGAGAAAGAGAACACATGGGCAGGAGATGGGTCCCAGTGCAGCAAGGAGGGCAGCAGACTTGAGAGGTCTCTCTGGCCTCCAGGTGCCTCTAGAATCACTACCCAAAGTGCCGATGGGTGCCTGAGCCCTGCTTCGGTGCCTCTCTGCAACCCAGCCCACAGTTTGAGTTTTCCCTTTGTTTCAGTGGTCCCTGCTCCAAGGCTGGAGCTTTCCACACATTCATCCTCAGCCACTCCCTTCCTGCTCCTCTTCCCCAGCATCACAAGCTCACTCACTCCTTGATCTTCTTCTAGGACCTCTCCAAACGCCTTTCTCCCCAGCCAGACCCCTTTAGCAGCCCCTGAATCTTTCCAAACTCAGCTTCTATATGATTTCCAGCCTTACAACTCCCCTTTGCAAGCTGCTCTGCCTTTCCTCACCTGTGCATGTGCCAGCAACTCAGCCCCGCCACTCCCTGGGCAGGAGGCTGGGGAGCACCAACCAGCACCACATTAGTCATCACACTGGGGCCATCTGAAACTTGTCTCACCCTGTTAAGAGGTATGACTCTCTATCCAGGAGGAAATAATCAGGAATTAAACTATTTCAATCTTATGTATTAAAGGCTTTGCATGTACCACTCCCTCTTTACAACTGGTCTGGGTGCAGCCACGTGATTAGGTCTGGCTGTACCCACCCTCTGGGTGGTTGAACCAAGGGGAGCAGGACACAGCCAGCAGCAATTAGGCTTTGTTGCTCCCGAGCCAACTTGCCACCAGGAAAAGAATCAGCAAGGCTGGAAAGAGGGATGCTTCCAGTGAAGGTGGCACGGAAAGAAGATCCTATGGCTGAGCCTCTGCTGGGATGCCTTGGGTCACGTGTTGAATACGTGAGACTGCTGAAGCCTCTGTGTGCGAAGGAAAAGACCCCTGGAAAGCACTTGGACATACATTAAAACTCTCAATTTATTAACAGTGGTTAGTGAAAGCTCTCACCACAGGGAAGCCCTGTTATCCTTATTTTATAGTGGAGGGAAAACTAAATACACCAGAGGTTAAACACAGCAGAGAATAAACCCATTTGCTGCCAGCTAGCTGCTGCAGTCTGGATCTCTGCAGAGGGCAAACAGGGCACCAGCTCCTCTGCCTGCAGACCCACTGTGCTCAGCTGCTGCCCAACTCCAGCAGTCCTGGCTCTACCAGTTGCAAGGGCTAATTACTTTACTTAGAAAGTTGCTCAGTCTGTCACTTAGAGGTCTAAAAAAAAAAAACCCTTTAAAAAATCAATTGACACAGGTCTAAACATCAAGCTGTTGCAAAAACTGTGCCTCCTCATGAGCACTGGGAGCAAAAGGCCTTTTCTCCTGATGGATTTGCTGATTTGATGTTATGCTCAGGAGCACTGAGATTTCAGAGGCTTCACTTGAGCTGGCACTGGCCAGTCCTGGGGAGGAAAGGGCAGCAGCATGCCTGCTCTGTGCTCAGCAGCTCTTGATGATCTTTAAGTTCAGTATCAGCACAGTGACATTTGTCAAACAGACAGTGACCATTAGTGAATGAGCAGAGGAACCAAAAAAAAATACTGCATTTAATCTAAAATTGCCCAACTGGGCTTGAATAGGAGGCCTGGAGGTGAAAGGGCAGCTTATTAGGAGAAAAAATAATGCATGACAGGGCTTCAGCCCATTAGCAAGAGAGATGGTATTTTAACTAACTGTAATCCTCTTTGATTCACTTGAGCACCGTGGGGGTGACCTGCCCCTGTTCTGTTGACAGCGGCTGGCCAAGAGGAGGAGTCAGGAAGAGGTACAACACAACCACAGCCATGAGGATGGTTTGTCTGTTGGCCCTGCTTAGGCAGTATCAAGGATCAAATGGCATTTATGGAAAACAGATGCTGCCTGCAAGGCTGCCTGGAGCTATCCATCCCCAGGAGGGAGCAGAGCAGATCAGGACTTTGGTTTTCCTGGGCTTTACCAGGTGTGATGTAGCTTGAGATGAGACAACAGCCCAGTCATAGACTGCAGAAGATGCTTCAACAACCTCAACTACGTTCATGGCTAAAGGCAAGACCCAGTGAGCAAGTGCCTCACTGCCTCAGAGCAACTGCAGCCCCAAGGGGTGAGCAAAACCACCATGAAGGCTCGTGCAGGGGGATGAAATGCATGAGCACCAGACCCTGCACAGATCTGCTCTGGAGAGGCAGCAGCAGGTGTGTTTAACACCAGATGCAGACTGGGGCAATTCAGTGGTGATAGATGTGATCCCAGGAACTGGTGGCTTGTTGCTGCCTTAGATGCTGAATCCATCAGGAGCAGGAACCTCACAGACACTATGATTTCAATAACTAAGGAGAGAGATTGCTAATCCAGCTAGAATCAGAGCTCTAACCACCTCTCCCTCCCATGCATGTGTACACCTTCCCCTGCAGCACTGAGGCAGGTAAATGCATCAGTGAGGTTGAGGGACCTAAAATCATAAGTTCCCTGGCTCAGAGGACCTGCTGGACCTGCTGGCATCAGACTCATTTCTTCACTGTGTGACCTTCTTGGTCACAAGATTAATTTCTGCTTGTTAGATGTTGCTTTGATGACTTATTAGAGAAAGGCCTTTAATAGCCATGTGAAAAATGACTGACAAGGGAACACAACAGCTGTGTAGACAGAGTAAGCAAACAGAAACCTGCAGGCCACAACATGGCCCTGCTGCTTCCTTTATGCTTATGTTCTCCTTCCTTCATCAAATACATCACTCCTGTCTCACCTGTCTTGCTGGGTAGTTTACAGAGCAGAAAAATGAGGTGGCATGCCTTCAGGATTAGGAAAAATTAATATTTCTACAAATGGGCTTAAATTGGACATCTACAAATTCTTCTTACCCTCACAGGCATCACTGGCTCAACGAGAACAGAAGATACGACCCCAAAAGCTGTGTCTGCCCCAGTGACTCCTGCAGCCCTAGCTGGCCAGGAGGAAACCTGCGCAAGGCTTGAAAGAGGCACAGAGAGGGAGAGAACCTGGTTTGTAACTAAGATGAACCTCATTTTCTGCTGATGTGAAAGATTTCAGCTCCCAGGTAATTGCTTGGATCTGTGTGACATGGGCTGTGGGAGGTGGCAGACTGTGGGGTCCAGTGGCACAACCCTCCAACAGTCTCCCAAATGTATAGAGTCTGGGAAACTCCATCTATTTTCCATCATGTGTATCCCTTCTGTTTACAATTTTATTCCACTGAAGCTGTTTTCTTTTCATCCATGTGTGCACTCTGCTTTGTAATGTCCTGATCTGAAGTGAAAGCTGCCAACATATGAAAAACTACAGGAGTGATGGGATTACTTTTGCCTGGATATCCATGGAAAGGAAAAGGTTTCTGCTCAGTCCTAGTTTTCCTAGATTTCCCATCTCTGCACTGTTTGCTGCTCTGGTTATACAAGCAAATCTTGTCACAACTGTCTGTTTCTGTGGGACAAGTTTACACCACCAGTGTTTCTGGTGTCATCCTTGGATCAGCACCTTGCAGGAGAAGGTTTTCCATGAAGAGCTTGAATCAAAGTTCCTCAGGGAGCCAGTAACCTGCTGGCATGGACACCCCTGGAGTGCTGAAGCAGTGAGTGCTCCCATTTGCCCCCAGTAAATAAGACACTTGAGACTGGTGGAACCAAGCATGTGTCACCTGCTTTGCTGGTGCATTTTGAGTAAGATGGATGACAATCATGACGTCCCCAGCTCCTAGAAATAGATGAGTTTCTTGATGCCATGCTCAGCAGCAGTTGTGTTAGCTGTAGAGGCAGACTCTGTGCCACTAAGACATTGCTGACTACTTAAAAGACTTCCTGGGCAAACTAAAAGGCAGAAGACTCTTTTAATTTCTGGGTTCATTTCCTCAGCAAGCCATGTATGATGAGCTCAGTTAAGTCCCACTCTGTGTTATTTTTCTTCCCTGTTTTAGCCTCTTTTACCTGCCACCACAAATTCAGTTTTACACCCAAGCATTTATAGAACCTTAGCCCTAAACCTGCTTTTCTCATCAACTCTCATTGGAGGAAACTGCAGCTTGATGGACCTGTGAGACTGTACAGACCAGCCCAACTCTCGTGGCCAGACCTGCTGCATGCACACGTGCCAGCCTGCTGTTGGAAACAATCTTCCCATCCTTGGGAAAGTCTCCCATTGCATATACATCTTTCCTGAAGAAAAGATCAAAAGTCTGTGCTCTTATTTAGCACAATCTACCCCTCACTGGGAAACACCATCTGCCCTTTCCTTGCAACCGCACATACCTTATAATGTGACTCTGTCTCCTCTTCCTGAGTAGAACTGGAGGGAGATGGTGTTGCAGATTTACTTCCTGGGGGTGATGGGGAGCCGTGGGCAACTCCACTCCGCATGCCCATCTGGGAGATGAGCTGTGACTGGCTGAGTGCACTCATGGGACTGGCCAACATCCCAGGGCGATTGAGCAGGGGCACTTGACGGTTGGACTCATAGGACGTGGCATCTGAGTGGACCATCTCCTGGATCTGAGTTAGGAGAATATCACTTTGTAATTAAAACAGGTATCTGAGTAAATGATTTACAATTATTCTACAGAGCCAGTAAAGGCTTTGAAAAGTCAACACAGGGCTGCAGGGATGCACAGACATGGCACAGGCCCTTGGCACAGGCACTGCCCCCGGGGGCTGCTGAGCCCAATGCTCTTGAAAGATTTGATAGAGAAATGAAACATCTATGTGTGGCTGATATGAAAGGTCAAATGCTACATTAGGAAAAATAAAAATGTCTTATGGAGTGTGTGTGTCCCTGTGTCATGGCATAAACCAAAGTTCAAGTGGTTGGGTCAGGTGGGAGTAGTAACTACCCCTGGCCAAGGAGGGAAGATGAGATGTAATGAAATGATGAGGTTGGGACAAATCTGGCCCCATTGCAGGTGCATGGAAGGTTTTGGGGCTGCCTTGATGTCTGCTGAACCAAGAAGTAATTTCCAGTTTGTTCCAGTTTCCTTGAAAACCCTATTTCTACCCCAGGATTCCTCCCTGCCTGGCCCCACCGCAGCCCTCATGGGCAGAGCCCAGCTGCCTCCTGCCTCACAGCCTCATCCAGCCACAGAAGCCAGTGAGAGGGAGAGCAAGCGCTGCCTGAAACATTTTCCAGTCTTTTCCCCTTTTATATTAATCTGATTAATGTTAACATGAGTTTAAAGACCCAGGCTTTATTTATTAACAATCTCTATTTCCGATAAGCCTGCCGAGGTACAATCTCTCACTACCAGGGGAGGCTTGCCAACTCCATTAGCAAGCACACACAGAAAGAAACCCAGGGAAGACCTGCAAGGGCTCAGTAGGCTTCAGAGGAAATAAATCCAAACACAAAACCAGATTTACTGCTGCAGGTCAGGAATCAAGAGCTTTATGCAACACCCGACAGCATGTTCTGCTCTCTTTCGGATTCTCCATCAGTAGAGGGCTGTGAGTGGAACAGATTTTCTTAGATCTGCCCTTTTTCGTGTATTAATTATGAAGTGCAGGGCTTTAACTTGCAGGAAGAAAACAATGTCTTGCATTTCAAAAGCATGAGGAGACTGGCTGAAGCTGCCTTCGAGGCCACGCTGTGTGGCTGTCCTCGGTGCTGGCGCCTGAGAGGGAACAGCAGCTTTCACCATGGACCTGAGGCAACTCACTGCTGCTGGAATTACATCAAGTTTTATGTGCCTTTAAAACCTGCCTCACTGCAGAGGTCTGGCCTCTGCTTGCCACACGCTGCTGCATGGGATATCCTGGGCAAACAGACATCGAGGACCTGCAGGCTGCAGCTGAGCAAAATGGGGATGGACAACGGGCCTGGGCAGCACAGGAGGCATCAGACAGGCAAGTTGTGCAATTGCAATTGAATTTCCCAGGGAGCACCAGGGAGCCTAAAGCACCTGTCTGCTGCACGAGCAGCAAGCTCCTTCTCAAATTCCAGTGAAAAAGGTCCACTTGTCATAGATTTTGTCAGTTAAATCCAGACCTTTCACATTGGAGGTCTGCCAGCTGCTAAGGAAAAGAGTGATTTATTGTCCTTATTTTACATTTAAATGGAGAAAAAGTTTGGAAAGTGGGTGTTTTAGGACTGGGGAAGGCTGTGAAACGTGGCTTAAAAGTGTTTCAAATGTAAACTGTCTAGTTCCCACGTGCAGCCATGGCAGCCTCTTGGGTAAATACTGTATTAAGACAGGTTTTCTATTTGAAACTTTTATTACGTGGCCAATAGACCACAACAGCTCCATTTATCCATTAAATATGTAATCATACACTTTTTCTTTACAGTGCATGTTATTTATGCATCATAGCAGAACAAGTCCAGGAGTGCAATTATGGATATGGGGCACATGCTGCAAATGCTTATGAAAATGTGTAGGAAAACCCAGCAACCTGAGCCCTGGCTCAGGAATCCACACACGAGCCTCCTGCTGACAGCAACCCAACCCCAGCCCTCTCCTAAAAAGCAGAGACACTGCATTATTCCTGAGTCACCCCCTTGCCCTCTGAGGATAGCTTAGCCTAGAGGTCTCCTCCCAGGCAGCTGCCTATTAAAAACTAGTGCTCTTATTAATGCCTTTGCTGAATAGTGCTTGTTCTGGTCCCCTCTCACTCTCCCACATCTCCATCTCTTCTAGCCCCAGCCAACAGGTTGTGCAGCAGGACATGTACAACTATGCTCCTGCTGACTGCTGTCTGCAGGCGCAGGACCTGGCCTCACCATTTGTCATGCACTAAATTTATCTTTACTTCCCTTTTTCTTAAATGAAAGGAAAAGCAGTTTTGGAAGCAACAAGCCAGGCTGCCACTTCCCCACAGCCCCTGCTCACAGTTTCTGGTGTCCTCAGAGCCAGAGAGAGTGAGCAGTGGAGAAGCTATTTGTGTTCTCCAGATGTAATATGTTTGGGGTGAAAACGAAGGCAAGTGGCTTGTGTGCAGCCCTAGAGCTGCTTCCAGGGGCTTTAGGGTGACAATGGCCTTTGCTCCAGCTGGGGAAAGGGTTAGTCCTGCTTTCTGCTGCAGGACTCTGTAGACACTGAGCTAATTTCAGGGGCCTTAGTCACGGACCCAAAGTAGATGATACACCTTGCAAGAAAGACCCAAGGAAAGACAGACCCAGGAGCAGGATTTGGAGATGCTTCCCTGCAGCTAATATCCTAATTAGGCAAGTAAATGGAAATTACAAAAACAGCAAAACAAAGTGAAAGAGGGTTCCAGCAATCCCCCTGCAAAGGGAGACAACCTCTTCTCCCATGGCACATCGGTCCTGTGGGACATGACCCCAAACATGGGCTTACTGGGGCTGCACCTGCACCTTTCCTCTCCACAAACCATTCAGCATCCCCATAGAGCCCCATAGAAGCACACAGGTAATTAAATAACTGTCCTGAAACAGTGATTTGCTCTGTCACAGGAGGAGTGGCTCTGAGAGCCAGGGCAGACCCTGTCTCTGTGCCAGCCATTCAGCACAAGGAACTCTCTGTGAGGTGCTGCAAGAGGCTTGGGGCAAGCATGCAGCCTCCTCTGGAAGAGATGTTTTGCATCTCAGAGGAAACCCCAGTGAAATGTGATGTAGTCATAGCTAAAGTAATTAAGTGCATCTTACTTAGCAGATTCCCAAAGGCTGTGCTAACCCAAAGACAGCTTCTTTCTTTTTTTTTTTCCTCCACAATATTTCAGGGTTTATTTTTTTAATGAATATGCACATCAGGCCTATAAATGCTCCAGCTAATCCTGAGAAGGAGAGAAAGAAAGGCTGACAAATGGCACATGCTCCACGCTCCTTGCTTCTGGGGAGAAGGTTAATCCAGGGCGAGTGACAAAACCCGTCAAGGGAGAGTCTGGCTGGGGACCTGGGAGCTCTGTTAGCAAAGATAATGTTTGGAATTGTGTCAAGTCAAGCTTCAACTTAACTGTCCTCCAAAATCCATATTAAAAGGCTGATCTTTGCTACAAAATGGGTTACAGCACTGGCCAGCAGACCTGGGGTTCAAGGCCCAGGCTCTGGCAGGGATGGTTGCTGTCACTGAATGTCCTCTCCTGCAAAATCCCAACTAAAGCCTTGAGGCAAATCCCACCCCTGTAATCACCTTCTGCCTTTGCTTTGCATGGGATTTTTCTCCTGCTACTCCTCTCACTTTCCTTGGTGTTGGCCACACCTGGATATATCACCATGTTTTGGTGGCTGAAGTACAAACTCCAAGCTTCTGTGCTGTGCCCCCACAGTGTGTTTTGCCCTTGCTGCACACATGGAGCAGCAATGTCCCCAGGCTGCTCCAGCTCTGCTGGCCACCTGCAGGGCTGCTATCCTGGGTGGGATCTGTCCCAAAGCAGATGTTACCCAGCAGGAAAAGGAGAGCTTGCTGTATGACATTGGCTGACCCTGCTGCACCACAGCCCCCCGAGCTCAAGTGGTGCAGTGTAAAGCAGGACATTCAAAATATGATGGCCAAGACCAGTGGGAGCAGGCAGAGGGCATAGTCTCAGCCCAGGGGCATCTCCTCACATGCCACAGAGACCAGGATATAAGGACCCCCAGGCTTCCTGCCTGGCTTCCCTGTGGAGAAGGACTTGGGGGTACTGGTGGATGAAAAGCTGGACATGAGCTGGCAACGTGTGCTCACAGCCCAGAAAGTCAACCATACCTTAGGCTGCATCCAAAGCAGCATGGGCAGCAGGTCGAGGGAATGGATTCTGCCCCTCTGCTCTGTTGTGGTGAGACTCTCCCTGCAGTGCTGCCTCCAGCTCTGGAGCCTCCAGCATAAGAAGCATATAGACCTGTTAGAGTGGGTCCAGAGCAGACCAGAAAAATTGATCGGGGGCTGGAGCTATGGAGATAGGCTGAGAGTTGGAGTTGTTCAGCCTGAAGAAGGCTCTGGGGAGACCTTACAGCAGCCTTTCAGCACTCATAGGAGGCTTATAAGAAAGATGGGGCCAGGCTTTTTAGCAGATCCTGTTGCAACAGGACAAGGGCTAATGGTTTATAAGCTAAAAGTGGGGAGATTCAGGTTAGATACAAGCAAAATGGTTTTTACTGTGAGGGTGGTGAAACATTGGCACAAGTTGCCCAGAGGAGTGGTAGATGCCCCATGTCTGGAAACATTGCAGGTCAGGTTGGATGGGACTCAGAGCAACCTGTTCTACTGGAGATGGCCCTGCTCCTTGCTGGAGGGTTGGACTAGGCTACCTTTAAAGATCCCCGCCAACCCAATCCATTCTGTGATCCTGTGACTCCCACCCTTCCTGGGGCAAGTTCAGACGGGTGGTTTGAGCGGGACTGCCAGAGACTTCCCTGGATGGAGTCTTCCTCCCCAGGCAAGGGGAGCAGCTATTCTGGGAGGGTACTACGAGGCTCACTGGCAGTACAGCTTACTTCTCCTTAAGGTTTGTTCCTAAGAACAAGCCATTACAATCACAATCAACCAGGGAGAGGAATTATCTGCTGAACAGCTTTGAAGCAAAGTTTTCCCAGCAGGCTTCTTTCTGTATTGAGGTTTAAATATAAACGCATCACCATAGCTGGAATGCTTAAAGATGATTTACTTGAAAGAGAGAGAGAGAGAGCAGGAGAGAGAGAAGCTGATAAGAAAATATATCCCAAATTACCACCCCTCCTCTTCCCGATGTGTAACTGCTCCTAATAAACTTTCATGGTCTATGTAAAATGCTTTAGTGCAGTGACAAATTTCTGCTGGAATCTGAGATGTCTTGTTCAGAGTAATAGCTATCTCACACAGGTGCCCAGCTGCTATTGTAAAATCAGTAAGCATTTAATTGAAACAAATGACTATAATAATAGTACATTATCCCTGCAGGCTCATAGCCATAACAGTTTTAATTATTGAGTTAAGAGTCAAACTAATTTATCCTTTAAAGTAACAGCCACATCTTTGGTTCCACTGATCATCCTATTATGAACACGAGGGGAACAGTAGGAAAGGATTTAAAAAGGAAGCAATTTATTTTTGTAAGGGTGGGAGGCATTTATCACACGGCAGAGGCTTTCTATATGCAATGGGGTTCCCAAACATGATTGTTCCTCGCCAGGACAAGCCTCTCTCCTGAGTGTTTCTGGTCCCCAGAGGGACCAAGCTCCTCCCTTCCAGCTCCTAGGGATCTATGACCACCATCAGGCTGTCATGGGGTGGCTTTGCTGGCTTGGCAGCAGTAGCACAGGAGCCCATGGGGACTGGTGTACCAGCTTTGGGCATTTGGGCACACAAAAGTTCTTTGGAACGGTATTGAAATTGCAGTTTTTCTTCATCAAACACAGTTCAGAAAAAGGTTTTGCAGATTGGAGTTTGTAAACATGATCTGAAAGAGCATCTCTGAATTCAGAGCCAGTCAGCAAAGAGAAAGAATCCACATTTGTGATTTAAAGTGTTTTCTGAGGCACAGACGTGCCCTGGGGGCAGATCTGAAGGCACAGCTTTGCCAGGCCCTCTGTTTCATGAGTGTGACACAAGGAATCTAACACATCGTTGTGAGCCCCTGGGCACGACGTGGAAGCCGCAGGCAAAGGAGCAGAGCAGGACAGAGCAGGGTTTGCAGGAGGCAGCAGAGGAGACCAGGCACTGCCCAGGGCTCAAACCCTCTCTGCCACATGTAGCTCAAAAGCTGCCCAGCAGGATGGACCCAGTTGCCACTGGCCCCTGCAGCTAGTCCTGTGTGCAACCAGCATGGCCACGTGGCTCTCACCAGATTGTCCTTAACCAAAGCACCTGCAGATCATAATCAAAGCCCTCCTGCTCTGCCCAAAGACTCAGAGAGGTCCTCTGCACTCTCTGCAAATATCCCACTTTGCTCATTGCTATGGATGCTTTTTTGCACTTCTCCATCCCCAAAGCACAGCTGTTTGCCATATAGAATCATAGAATGGTTGAAACTGTTTGGTTGCAAAAGCCCTTGAAGCTGCTGCAGTCCCAGCCCTCCCCTCACCCTGCCCAGCCCACCACTGACCCCTGGCCCTCAGCACCTCAGCTCCACGGCTTTGGGATCCCTCCAGGGCTGGGCACTCCCCCAGCAACCTGGGCAGCCTGGCACAGGGGCTGACACCCCTCTCAGGGAAACAGTTCTGCCTCAGCTCCAACCTCAACCTCCCCTGGGGAAACTTGAACCCGTTTCTCTTTGTCCTATCACTCCTTAGTTTGGAGAACAGACTGACTCCCACCTCATCACATCTCAAATCACTTTCCTAGAGCCACCAGCACTAAGGAGAGTCCTCACTTGAAAGGTTTTTCTCCTGTAGATGGTTTTTCAAATGCACACTCGTTATTGGTGATCAGTTCACCAGCTGATGCTAAAAACTCTCCATCTCTGTTCTCTGCCTCTTGCCTACTCACTGTTCCATCGACAAACTTCACTGGCAGTTATTTAATGCTTTCTTTGGCAAAAATATGACAAACTCTGGGAAGACAGAGTGACAAGCCACTCCACTGAACTTGTGTTACACTGATTTTGTATTGTGCAACTCTCTCAATACACTCTGTGCTTCCAAGTCAAATGTCTTGCAGATGTCTAAGTATATTATGTTAACAGTTACCTTTATCACCCAAACCTGTAATCTCATTAAAAAAGATATCAAGTTAGTTTGACAAGATTTGTTTCCCATCAGCCCATGTTGATTGGCATTAATTATATTACCTTCCCTTAATTCTTTATTAATTGAGGCCTGGATCTGCCACTCCATTATTTTGCTGAGGATTGATGACAGACTGACAGGTCTGTAATTACCTGGGCTGTTCTGTTTCCCTTTTTAAATATTTGCACATTAGCTCTTTTCTAGTCCTCTGGAGCTTCCCCAGTATTCCAAGAACTACGAAATACTGGCATCAGCAGCACTGAAAGCTCCTCAGTCAGATCTTTCAAGCCACAGTGCAGACAAGCTAGCTCAGCCTGATGACTCAGAGGATTTGCACAGACATACATGAGAAAAGAAAGTTATAGGATCTGCTCTAAATGTTACATAATTCGAAAGCCCAACCTTTCTAATGAATATTGGCAGTTTCAAATGCAATGTTTTGAAACTTGAAGCTTCACCCTGAAGCCACACAGCTGCCCCTAGACAAGACTCCTGGTTTGCTTGTGGTTCTCTCTCTCTCCTCACCCACTGGGTTTTTTTCATCTGCTTTTGTTACCACATAAATTGCTCCATGTCTTTTCCAGCCTTGATCACCTCTTCGTGTTTTTTATCTCCAGAGAGAAGCTCCCTGCAGCTTGCAGCCCCATCAGACAGGGGAAGGCAAGACCAAAGGCTGGTTTTGGAAAGCACCTGCCTGACAAGCTGAATTCAGCACTTTGACAGGCTGTGATCTTGTGTTAGGCTATCCTACCATTATGGGGGAAAGAAACTTCCAAGCACAATTAACACTTCATTGTGAAGATAAATCCCTGCAGCTCCTGAGTGAGAATGGTGGGGTAAAACAGGAGAGAGACTGTGCTTGGGAAACATTTCTCACCAATATTCTTACCAGTGCCCATGCTGGAAGGCACAGCCAAAAGGAGCAGACCAGCTGGGTACGGAATGAACCAAATCCTGCTATTTTCCCGTACAGTACCCCACCAGGCTCATCTGCCAATAAGAACATTTTTGTAGACTTGTACAGCAGAGGTGTCCACAAGGATCCCAAATCCAGTGGAGGAGGAGCCACAGCTGCTGGGCTGCGTGTGCTCTGCCCCGGTGTTCCTGCAGCTCCCAGCTGGAGAACAGGCTGTAAATAACCTACTCAATACACTTCTGCTTTATTTCTGTTGGAAGTACATTATTTTATGGGTAAAGAACAAGCCTGATAATTCACTGAACATGTTTGCAAATAATCTATCCCATTAATTTCCAGCATGTTTTCCAAAATACATTATTTAGCCCTTTTGTAAGAAAACACTTGTAGATGGATGAAGGCGCTTGCAGCTCATCCAGGCGTAACACCACCACCACAGCTCAAAAGCTGGGGCCAGAACTCCCCTGTAATGGACTGTGGGAGGTAATTAAGCAGCACCAGACCCCCAGACTCCCCAGCAACCCATGTGGGTATAAAAACTAATAACATTGTCACATCCTTGGAGATCTTCAAGACCCACCTGGACATGTTCCTATGTCCTGATCTAGGTGAGACCTGCTTCTGCAGGGGGGTTGAACCAGATGATCTCTAAAGGTCCCTTCCAATCCCCACCATTCTATGATTCTATGATCCTCTTCACGTGTGTTGGCAAGAGGAGGAAAGCCAGTGAGAACCAGTTGTGTGGGGGAAAAGAAGCAAAAGGAGGTAGATGGAAAATACCTGCAAGTGTGCAGGGGCAGGGATCCAGGGAACTGAGATGGGCCTGGGAGTGGGGAAGACTCTGCACCAGCCCTGAAGCATGCCCAGAACGATTTCCTACTCCAGATTTCTGTCTCTGTGCCTGAGATGGATGCAGGAGCAGACAAACTGTCTCAGGGAGTATTTTTGTTGCATTCTATGGGTGTAATGGTGAGGTGAAGCTATCCCCATGGGAAGCAAGAGGAAAAATCTCTTCAGCATCAGACCTATTTGTACAACAGATTTCCTGTGTTTTTTGTCTTTCCCTTTTTATCCTCAAAGTTACCAGTGGGGAGATGGATTCAGAAGCCAGGGGCACTTGTTGCGTGCTTCCCTGGGCTGGGAGGAGAGAACACATGTCATGAGGGTGCTACAGGTAGTTTCAGGCTACACTTCTGAGGTCCCATGTGAATTGGGATGAGCTCCTGATGCACTCCCAGGGACCATCACCTGCTCAGCAAAGCTGTCCCACAGATCAAAGACAGGATTTGAGACACAAATAGAATCCTGAGAAGCAACATCTGGTTTCATGCAAACAACCTCAGGGGTGAATAAAAGGGAAAGCAGGAAAACATGAGAGACAGAGTTTTTCACTTCACATCTCCAGCTCTACAGACATTCCTTGGGGGAGTTTGCTTTGCCTGGTGGGTTTACCAGATCCTTGATGTTAGTATATGTCTAACATCTTGAGTTACAGCTCAAGCCTCTATTTTTTACAAGATTCTAAACCTTAGGGACAGAAAGAAGTTCTCCTCATGGATTCCACTCCCACAAACACTTTGGGACTCCCAGCAAGGCAATAGAGTCAGACAGTGGTTTTGACATCTACTTCCATTCCCTGCCCAAAACAGGACAATGCCCAAAGCAAAACAAAATGAGCAAAATGGGGAAAAAAAAAGGAGAAAAATTACTTCCCCTGTCAGAAGCCACTGCCCTTGGAGGAAGGCACTAAGGAAGGAAGGAAGGAAGGAAGGAAGGAAGGAAGGAAGGATGCACTCAGGTCTGCCTGATCAGTGGGAAGGACAAGAGCTCCTGTGTGGCATCTGGCCCAGCCGAGGCCGTACAGAAGCTGCTGCTCCATGCAAGCTCTGTGGCTTTGCAGCCCCTGATGGGACTATGAGGGCTTTTGGTGGAACCAACAAAAAGCTGCTGGTGGATTGAAGGCTGATCATTTCATTTTTGCTATACTGCCTGCCAAATGAGCCAACAACATGGACAGAGCTGAAGGATGCTCTGTTGTATGTCCTTGCCAAGGCAGGGTCACACTGACCCTTGCCCATCCTGCTCACAAGGTCCCTGAGGGACCTCCCATGCCACATGGCCCTGCATTGCTTGGTGACAGCCTTGCAGCATGTGGAACTGAGCCTGTCCCCAGCCTGGCAGAGGAGCAAGAAGCTTCACTTCTGATGTGGGGACTATGTGAATCCTGATGGCTGCTTCTCAGGACAGCTGGGAGATAAAAAAATTACGTTGGCAAGAGGACCTCCAGCTCCCATAAAACTTCCCACAACCAGCTCACCTGCTGCTGTACATCACATTTCTCCAGTGACTCTCCCACCCATGGGCAGCCACATTGGCCCCATCATCTCCCATGGTATTTATTGGCTCCTCCCTGCAAGCTCCTGCAGCTTATTGAAGCTTTTCTGCACAGTCTGCTTTGCTTTGGTTTATGTCTCCCCTGGCTCTTCTCAGACATTTTAGATATTGCATTCACATAAAGCAATAGACTCAAAAGTAATGACAGACCTCCAAGTTTTATTGCATGGAGCATTAGAAAAGGAGAAAAGAAGAAGAAGAAGAAGAAGGGGGAAAAAAAAGAGAAGTAATTTTAGAGCAGAACAGGAAGAAGGGAAAGCTACACAGTCTGTGAATGAATTTCAAAAGCTTTTCCTTTTTCATTGCAAAGTTTAACAGCCCACTTTTCAAGTCCCATAAGAAATGCCTGCAGTGTTAGAAAGAGTTGAGTTCCCTGGTGTTGATGCCACATCTGCACATAAACAGCATCATGTGTCTCACACACCTGCTGCCTTTTGTCCCCCACCTTGGTATCACAGAATCACAGGATCATGGAATGGTGGGGTTGGAAGGGCCTTGCAGAGCTGCTCCAGCCCAACCCCCTGCTAAAGCAGGTTCCCCTCCATCAGGGAGCACAGGAACGTGTCCAAGGGGGTTTGGAACCCTCCTGAGAAGGAGCCTCCACACTCTCCCTGAGCAGCCTGGGCCAGGGCTCCCTCACCTCAGCACCAAAGGAGTTTCTCCTCCTGTGCCAGTAGAACTTTTTGTGTTCCAGCTTTTGTCCATTCTTAGTCCTGACACTACAGAAAAAAAGTGTCACCCATCCTCCTGACAGTACCCTTTAGGTACTTAAAAGTGTTTATGAGGTTGCCTCTCAACCTTCTCTTCTCCAGGCTGATCAGCCCCAGTTCCCGCAGCCTTTTCTCATGAGAAAGATGCTCCAGCCCCCTCAACACCTTGGTGCCCTGCACTGGCCTCTCTCTAGCAGTTCCCTGTCTCTCCTGAACTGGGGAGCCCAGAACTAGACATAGAACTCCAGATGAGGCCTCACCAGAGCAGAAGGGGATGAGAACCTCCATAGACCCACTGCCCACGCTCTTCTTAATACACCTCAGAACATCACTGGCCTCGGCATCACTCTGTGGCAAAATATTCCTGGGATCATTGTGTTTGTAATAAGTGTTTTGTAAGAGTCTCCTGTTACCAGAACACAAGCATCCAGGGAAGGAGGATGGTTGTGTGGCTACTCTTTGGGCAACTACTGAAGTTTCACTACCCAGCTCTGCCAGACAGTTTGAGACAGGGAACAGAATCTCCCACACACCACTTCCCTGGCAGCAGATGGATGATGACGGCACTTACCTGAGCTGCAGCAGGGAACCTCTGAGAGCTGCAAGGTAGGCAATGATCTTGCTGCACCACATCAACTCTTAGCAGCAGGCACAGACTATTACCTTCTCGTCTTTAATTATAGCAAATGCTGAACACTTTAAAAATAGGTGTGAAAAGTCCAAATGACTTTGTATGCACAAGATTAACTGCAGGAGGGAACAGAGAAGAGAAAGTCGAGCAGTGACTCCTGTCATAAGAGCCAGATGCTGGAATTTCTGTTCTGACTCCCGACAGCGAGAAACTCTTCTCATTTCTTACCTAGCTAATATAACTGCAGATGTTACTCCAACACAAGTTACAGACATGCAAAAACCCTACATAAATGCAGAATGAAAGCTATATGACTTTAGGAAATGCTTACTTCGCTTCCAGCAGCAGCATTAACCTGAGCTGCTGCGCTGCCTGTGTTGTGCAATACAGTTTGTCAGATTAGCTGTAATGCCTTAGGGAGGACTAGTGGAAGAATATTCTGTCCAGCAGCACCTCTGTCCTCTTGGGCTTCCTCGTGATGGATAATAGACACCTCAGAGATTCATTTGTTTCCTTCTAACATCAAGACACTCAGTTCCTGGAGGTGAAATATGCCATATTAAATGAGACTTGGGTCTGCCCAAGACTGGATTGCCACAGTAACAAGTGTTCCTACTGCCAGGTTTTATTTAATCCAGGTAATGGCAGGGTTTGGGCCATCAAAACCACTTCCTTCCCTCCCAAAACACATAACCCCAAGAGGAAAACCAGGAGTAACTCCATTAAAGGTTTGATTTTTTTTCCCCCTGGGTTTACGTGCTGGCACTGGAGATCTTGATCAATTGAGTCTTGAGGTTCAATAAGTAAGTGTCAGTGACAACACACTGCATTACAGAGGTACTATCCATTCATCACCCTAAATAACTCCAGCCACCCAAAAGACAGAGGCACCAAACCAGCAATTAAGATCTTCAGGGTGGTGTGAGCACTGCTTCTGCCGTGCCAGTGGCTCCTGGGACAGCCTGGCTTTTTGGTGCTCCCGAGGGAGCTGGAGGAGTTTCCACATCTGTATCTGGCACATTACCCTGGGTGCAAGGTACTGATTTGATAGCTGTGGCAGGACTCAAAGGCAACAGCAAAAACATTTCAATTAGGCTTCAATTTAAAAGAAGTGATCACTATTTTGTCTTACACATTGTGCCACCAAAACATTTTGGATGGTACTCCACGCTCAGCACTGCATTTGCATTTCCATCTGAGCAGACACTGAGGACACATGCCAAGAGAATGTTTACATTCCAGATTAAATCACATATCCCAGGGATCTCATTAACCTGATGACCTGGAATTAAACAAAACCACCTGGAAAGAAGCGCCTTCCTCCACCAAAACACCCTTTCTAAGTTTCCCAGCCAAGCTTTGAGCATGGGCTGCCTCATGTAGGTGTAAAGATTTGTTTTCTCTGGAATTCTTCCCAATTTTTTTCTGCCTGGAGAATTTCAGAACAAGCATTCAGGTTCCTCAAGAGCTATGGGCTTTAGAGCCAAACTGCATAGCAAAAGCGACAGGTTAGGGCAATCAATCATAGAATCACAGAATGATGAAGGTTGGAAGGGACCTTTAGAGATCATCTAGTCCAACCCCCTGCTAAAGCAGGTCCCACCTAGAGCAAGTCACACAGAAATGTGTCCAAGTGGGTTTGGAAACCTCCTGAGAAGGAGCTGCCACACCGTCCCTGAGAAGCCTGGGCCAGGGCTCCGTCACCTCACAGTGAAAGAGTTTTTCCTTATGTTGAAATGGAACATTTTGTGTTCCAGCTTCATCCCATCAGCCTTTGTCCTGTCACTAGATATCATTGAAAAAAGTGCTGCCCCAACCTCCTGACACCCACCCTTTAGATATTTGTAAATATTAACGAGATCACCCCTCAGTCTCCTCCAGACTAAACAGCCCCAGGTCTCGCAGCCTTTCCTCGTATTAAAGATGTTCCAGTCCCCTCAGTATCTTGATAGCCCTGTACTGGCCTCTCTCCAGCAGTTCCCTGCCCCTCTTGAGCTGGGGAGCCCAGAACTGGCCACAGGACTCCAGATGAGGCCTCACCAGGGCAGAGCAGAGGGTGAGCAGAACCTCTCTCGACCTGCTGCCACACTCTTCTTGATGCCCCCAGGATGCCATTGGCTTCTTGCCTACAAGAGCACATTGCTGCTCATGTTTAGTTTGTTATCAAGGAAGTGGAAGGTGAAGGGGAAAGCACAGGGGCTTAGCATCTCCATGGGATGCTCACAGCTGATGAGGACCTCAGATCTCCTTGCTGTTGAGGATGTTGACATCCCTTATTTACCAATCAGCAGAAGGTGAAGCTGTGCCAGCGTGGCCCCAGTGTGGCACAGGGCTGTTGCCCTCCTCACTCTGGAGAGGGAAGAGCAGCAGAGATTAGGTAGCCTCTGTTGCTATAAGCACAGGGGCCCATCTCCTACAGAAAAAGCACTTCATAACCATGCCAAAGAGAGGAAAAACCCTATTCCTGTTCTGCTCGAAACAAATGCTACAATCTCAGGCCGAACTTTGGGGTTTAAGCTGTTATTTCTGTGCATCCTCGTTTTTACAACAAAAAACCTTAAAGCTGCTTATAGGAGATGACTGCCAAAAACTTTTATCACTTTTGCAGACTTGTTTTCCAGGAATAGACACTATTTCCCAAGTAGCCACAAGTGTATCAAAGAGGCTGTGCTGTAGCAGATAGACCTGGGAGTAGCTCCAGCAGGATTCTGGGATCCTGACTGGTAGGAAGGGATTTGATCTCACTTGTCTCAGCTTCCCCAGTTGGAAATGGGGAAAAAAAAAGCAGCAATTACTGCAGAGCTGAGGCAGGCAGACACAAATGCTGTGTCACTATGGACAAGTTTTGCAGAGATCCAGTCATTCCCTGCCTGCAATTTCCCATTCCCGAGATGCAGAAGACATAGGAGAGACAAATATGTGATGTGGGAAGAAAGGGTTACTTTCCAATCGAAAATTAATGCACTGGATTCTGAATTAACATGTAGGATAATTAAAACCATCTTTCCAATGAATTTATTATAGGATATACAAAGCTAATTATAAATTCTCTGTTGCTTAATCCCTTGCAGTTTGCTAATGCAGCGTTGAAATCTCTTTGGCCACACTTGTTTAAATTATTCATTAGACACAGCAACAGTTGTGAACTGTAATTTAAATTGGCACCTCATGAATATTCAATTAATACAATAAACACTGGAATGTTTTACTGCACACTGCTCCACAGTTTGTGCTTCAGCTTGTGTTGACACATTTTTATTAACTCTTTAGAAAGGTGTTACCTAGTTATGTCACTGATTACAATGAGAAGGAAAAAAAGAAGTCCCACTCATAAATATTTGTGTCGTTTGTCTTAAGAGACACGATGTAATTAGGTAAAGCTTCAAAAGTCATAATTAATATCGAGCAGATATCCTTTCCCTCCTGTTTCCCTCTGGCACGGCTCCCAAAGCCTGCCACAGTTAATCACCTTGCAACTTTGATACTGCAGCTTTCCAATCTGCCCCAGCCACATTCGTGGGTGAGAGCCATGGGGTGTCCCTGGGGGATGCTCCACCTGAGGACCAGCACCCAGCCTGCAGATCACCCTTCTCCTCCACGCAGGAGAGGGAAAGACGGAGGTAAACAGAGAGAGATGGAAATATTTGCTCTCTGCTCTCAAGACACTGGCCCACCAAAATTAGGAAACAAAACACAGCTGGAACTAAAGTCCCTGTGTGTGGCAGCCTGACGGCACTCTGCAGTGACTTACAGACTTTTAATGGGGCATTTTTAGTAGCAGCACTAAAAGATCATTATCAAGTGGCTGTACCATTCAATGTGGTTTTCTGTTTTCAGGCTGAACTTTTTCATTTAAAAACAAGGTCCTGTTCTGACATGAGACTACAAGAATCACATCGTGTGGCTCTGCATCTGCGGCTTTTCAGCGACACCACATAACACTGGGTTAGTTTAGGCTAAACTATTTCCCCCCTCCAACAGCCATCCTTGCAAACAAAGTTGGTGACATGAGGCACCAGAGACTCGGGTAGCAGAGATTTAACATCACACAGTGCTGAGAAGTATTCCCAGTAACGTGGTAAGACTCAAGGAAATCCCCAGTGCTCAAACAACACTCCGGTGTCCACTGACTTTCACATGCACAGATCGGAGCTGCTGGGTGAGAAATAACAGCAGTTGTTGCTGTATTTCCAGAAAAATCAGTTGAGGGTTTGGTTTTTTTTTTTTAGCAAATACCCAACCAAGACATTCTCAAGTCCAAAGCTCGCCTTAGGATACAAGAGGATACCTGAGGATACAAGGGGATACTTAGGTGATAATAACGCTGTTGCTCTGTTGTGTGGGGTAATCTCATTAGTGAGCGGATGAGCAAAAAGAGTCAAGGCCACGCAGTTTATCCCAGCAGAAGATTTTGCTGATTGCTGATGTGCCCATAAGCTGCTCTGAGGCTCTCATGTCCCTGGGTGAGTATAACACTGCAGGCAGAGCCAACCTGAGGGTCCCTCATCAGCTCACAGCTCGCTCCTGAGATGCCCCTGGCAACTGCCTTGACCCTTCAGCCCCTCCTAGGTACTAAGAGTGATTTTCCTCAGCAAGGAGGGGTGGCAAAGCTAATGAATATTCACAGAGTGTTTAAATGCTAATTACAAAGGGATCAGCTGAGTGAACAACATCAAAAATGCAGAAGTTATTAACAAAGTTATTACTGTGTCGACATGTTTGAGTTGGCTTGGGGTCATTTGAAGGATTTTAGGCCCATTTTTACAAATAAACACATGCTTCTCCTGTTGCAATCTACTCAGATTTTCATAACCCCAAAAGGCTTTCACAGTATCTCCAACAGACACAAGTATTTTATATACATTTCTGATTTCTTCTACCAGTGGAGAGAGCGGGCTCTTGCTAACCATCAGTGCTGCACTGGCTATACCCACCTTGCCAAACTTAACAACATTGAACAGATTCTGGTAAAAGACTTTAGGCATGAAGGTAATTTTGTATCTGCTCCCTTTTGTTAATGAAATGCTTCCAGCACAGGACTCAACATTCATTGCAGCTCTTGCTGGTTGGTATCTGAATTTGATTCCTCCTGGGGAAGATCATTCCCTCCTCTATTCCCTCCTGTGCACATGGCAGGAACTACTTTCTCCTCTGTGAACTTTGTATTTCCTCTTTTTTCCCTCCCCTTTCTAGGACAAAAAGCTGGTTTTGGCATCTCTTAATTACAGCTTTGTCGTTGGCAGCCCCTCGTTCACCTCAACCTCTAGCTCCAGTGACACAAAGCACACGCCGGTTACGCTCTTCTGTTGCGCTGCCTCTTGTTCCAGATCAACTGCCTGTGAGTCAGCAGACGGCTGTGCACTCCTTGTACTTCCCCATAAATTAGTAAGTGATACCTTGGCTTGAATTGCAAGGGTCTTTCAAGAATAATCAGTGCATTTTTTTTGTTAGTGTTTCTTGGAGCCATTTCTCATGTACCGCAGCTGGCATCTCCTTTCAACCTTGCGGTAGAACAGAGACAATCATGACACTTTGTACTGCTAATGCCTTTCTTCTTTATTTTTGATCCATGAATAATTTTCCCTGCCACTGTAGCAGCTCTCCCAGAATACTAAAAGCCACGCCGTGTCCTGTAACCGCATCGATTCAGCTCTGACGTGAATCGGAGAGCTGCAGTGCTCCTGGTGATGTCAATGCATGATTCACATACTTTTTCCTTTATGCTCACAGATCCAGGGCCTGTTCTGCTTCTCCAAGAAGCGGGGAGTTGGCTGAGCTCCTACAAACTGCCATAATTCACCCAGCCCTGCAACTTGTGCTCATGTAAACTGGGCTACCAAGCTGATGAGGGGGTTGGAATCTCTTATGAGGAAAGACTGTGAGCCCTGGGACTGTTTAGCCAGGAGAAGACTCAGGGGGGATCTTATCAATGCTTATTGATACCTAAAGTGTGGGGCCAGTATTTTTTCTGCAGTGGCCAGTAATAGGACAAGGAGTAATGGACATAAGATGAAACACAAAAAGTTCCACTTAAACACAAGGAGAAACTCCTTTGGTGCTGAGGTGAGGGAGCCCTGGCCCAGGCTGCTCAGGGAGAGTGTGGAGGCTCCTTCTCAGGAAGTTTCCAACCCCACCTGGACACGTTCCCTGAGAGAGGGGAACCTGCTTTAGCTGGGAGTTGGGCTGGATGATCTCAAGAGGTCCCTTCCAACCCCCACCATTCTGGCATTCTATGATTTGGTGAAGTGTCTTTTCCCCAAATCCCTGAGGAATCATGGTGGGTAGATCCTGGTAGCCGGCACCCGAAATGGGCTGGATCAGTACTCGTGTCCCCTTTTGCAGGACCTCCTGCCTCGTGATCCCTGTGAGACTGATGGCTCCCAGTGCTGCCTCCACCGCAGAAGCAGAATCTGCACATGGAGCATGAACAGTCCATTGAAAGAGTGAAATTTAGCAGACAGTAGATGTAGGAGAAAGTGGGAAGGAAACTCCTGATCTATGGAAGAATTTGATTCTCACCATTTTAGCAAGCACTAGCTTTTGTGCACAAGTGCCAACATTTCCTTCAGAAATTCTTCCTCAACTGCATGGGAGTGATACAAAGGTCAAGATGTACCCTATTTCCCCCGCAGCTGGACATGAATGAACTTACTCACATTGGCGATGCCATTTGCTAAGATGTTCTACCACTCTTCTCAGTTCCTTGATGGCACTGGCTGTCCTAGAGGACTGGATACATGCTGTGTATAGTCATAGCTCCCGCTTGTTTGTCAGTAGAGGTTACCCTCACTCTGTGAACTCACAGTTCTATCTGGCTTACAGCTCCAGCAATGTGGTACAGACTAGGCATTTGGCTGCCTCAACCCTTCAGAAACATGACCTAAAGACATGAAACCTTGTCTTCAAGAAACGGCTGCAGAGTCTTATCCCGCTGCTGTGCCTCTGCAGTCAACTTTTGCAGGGGGATGGTGAACCAAGGAATATCCCTTCCTGTGAGACCAGCAGGAATGCTCCCATGTTCCTTTCTCCTGTATCAGGTGAAGAGGTCGCAAACTGAGGCTCCAGCCCCTCAGCTCCTGCATCTCAGCCACTGCTCATCCCATACTATCAGTGCTGTCCACTGCAGATCAAAAATGGTTGCCCATAACCAGACTCACTCCAAACTTGAGCTGCTCCTTGTCATATTCATATCTACTCACATCTCTTTAGTGTGTTGCAAAGACAGAAAGGGATTTATTTTCTAATTAACTGTCATCTTCAACATGCAACAGTTCCTTTCAGCTGAATAGCTGGAAAAAAAGAACATCTGTGCAAGCACAGGTACCTAAAGGATGGTCTGATGCATCTGAGCTGGGTGTCTAGTCCTCCTCAAACGCCTACAGAGACATTTGCCTCATCTATGGAAGGTATTTCGGATAGGTGCAATGAATCACACTCCAGAAGAGCCTCTTCACTGTCAAAGAAACCTAGGTGACTAATTCAGCCTTGGTGAGTGACTCCCATCCCAGGTGTCTCACCACCAAGTTGGCTTATCCATGCAGGCGTTTTCCACCTTTGCAGTTTCTAACAAAACGGCCAGGCTCAATGCTTAGTAGTTTTTATACTCGTGACTCCACACTGACACTGCCCTACACTTGATAATCTTATTCCCAGCTTTGGATAGAAAACTTGCTTTTTTATAAACTTATTTTTCTCTTTCTAAGGACTCTGTAAGCTACTATCTCTGCCAGACTTTTCATAACTCCCTTATCAGACTGTCCAGCGTGAAAGGCATTGTCTGCACTAAGTGCCATTGGCCAAACCTCCATCAAGGTAGAACATCTCTCCTTCTTCTCTCTATCTCCATGTTCTTAGTCTTTTTGGCTTTGAAGAAGTCACCAAAATGTGCATTTGTACCACACCCAGATGCCCTCAGCTTTCCCCATGGGGGACTGTTTTGATGTTGCCATATGCAGGCTCAGAGCAGTCAGCTCAAAGGTGCTGTCCTTTCTCACTAAAACCACCTCAAAAATACTTTCTGCTCCATGGTGCCTCGTACCAGGTGTCTTGGACTCCTGACATCATACAACACTTCTTTGCTGATCAAAGCACCTTCCTACATGAGTAGCTTCCCTTTCCCCCCAAAACAGGTAGCTTCACAGCACTGACCTCAAAGTCTTGGCTCATGGAGCCAAGCCTTGTAGTCCTGTAAACCAGATGCTTGCTGAAGTCTTGGCTACTCAGAAGCACTGTTGGATACACTAGTTTCATTGTGAAGTCAGTGGCTGAGAAGTCCACTTTGCTAGTGTTAAATACTTGCATTTGATTTCAGGGATAAATACATGGAAGAAATGAACTAGGAAAAGGTTTCTTGGAGGAAATACTAAGCACAGCCTTCCTTGGGCTAATGCTGTTGTCTGTAACTTTGGGTCTCAGCTTTTGACAAGACTGACAAGTCTTTGTGTAAGGGAGAATCAAACTCTTAAGGTCTGGTTGCAATATGTATTGATTTAACTGATCTATGTTTTAAAAATTACTTTGGATTGTACACTACAAAGGAACCATCTTGCTACAGCAACATTTGTAGTTATTTGCCTAATTTTCTCCCAGCCAAGCTTCAGCATAAGCTCCGACTGAAGTCCAGTTGTTATTATTCATGGTGTACATGGCATCAGAGTGAGCCAAGCGATTGGCTGCTCCCTCACACCTATTTGTTGTAACCACATGGCCAACTTCTCACACAATGCAAACACTGCAAATATCTAAATACAGTAGAAGGCTATTGCAAGATCCCCACTCACAACTCAGCTCCAATTCCACGTACACATCCTCCCACGATGGCTGAATAATGGAGTTCAGCATTGCCCAGAGGACACGAGAGCAAAACACCTGGTTGTAGCAACTAAAACCTTTGACCATTCCTGGGCAACAGTAAAAATCAACATGAAATTCACAGGCACTAGCACTTCCAGAGAAGTGCAGTACTTTTCACTGAATGGCTCAAATAAATCAGAATGGCTGAATTGTTGCTGACTGCACTAAATTCATTGTACTGTGTATGACTTTTCTACTTCAGTGAGAAAGTAAAGCAAAAAGGAATGAAGCAAACTGTCACTCAGAATTCCAGCTCCAATCAACCATTATGGATCAGGAAATCCAAATTGTCAAAGGGGCCTCAATTTAGCCCTGGTTTGTTGAGGCATAAGGACCAAAGCATGAAATCAAAAAGCAGGACTGCCATGGACAAAGATTCTCCTGCATAGACCTGAAGTCAGTGCACAACAGTGTGTACAGATACACACACACAAACTGTTCCTTGCTTGTATATGGAGCTTGGAAACATAGCTCTGTGTGATCCTAGCAGATTCAGGCTTTCCCCCTCAATTTCTGTGGGATTTCACATCAGGGAAGCTCTATCACGTGACTCTTCATCAATGATCTGAGACTGAGAGAATGGCAAAAAAACTAGTTTTACAAGTTCGATGACTTGCTGGACCTTGTACAATGTCACAGGAGAGTCCCTTCCACAACCAGCTTAATGCTACAGATCTTTACTGCAAAACAAGTATCCACTGGGTTAGCAGCGGAAATGTTTACAGACCCACACTACTCAGCCACACGTGCACACACCTCATAAATCCGCTGTGGCACTGCTCTTCCACATGCCATTAATACAATACTCTCAACAGGGCACAGTATTTGGTGCTGAACTTTGGCTTCCATCCCTTCAGGAATTGGATTTCTGCTGTGTAAAACGGGAAGGCAGGGCCACAGATGCTGAATTATAAAAGGACATTCGATATCTGCCATACCCTAGGTGGGACAGAGATCTCTAATCTGCCTTGCAAATTCCCTGACACCGTTTTCACAGGTTCCTAGCACAACTGGGACTCCATCAGTTCAGTCTTCACTTCTGTGGAAGGACTAAAAAATCTTTTTCTTCCTTTCTTGGTCTCTATTGTCTCGATTTAAGTCTTGGGGCAAGTCTTGCTTAGACACTCTGTAGATGCTGTAGAGTATCTTCTAGACACTGTGGTGGAGCTGAAGTTCTGCCAGCAACAGGTAGCTGCTGAAGAAGAAATTACTCCCTCCCCCAGAAGGAAAAAGTAGAGCAAGAAGGTGCTTGGCTTTCTCACCGAGCTGATGGCATGGAGGCAATAGAAGGGCTCATAAGGACAGATCTTTCTGTCCTTCAGTCTACAGTGTGGATGCATTAAAATGAAACTCCTCCTTCATCTATGGCTACCTAGTATCTAAGACACCCCACTGAGAGTCTTGCAGTCACTGCTACAATTCTATCTCCAGCAAAAATCTGCTCAATGCCCAGAACATCTCTGAGCTCCACAGCGTGGTTCACTTCTATACATTTCTCATGGACATCCAGAATTCCTACATCCCTCAGATAGTCCTGGTTGTATCCTCAGCTCTGGTGTAGGAAAAATGCACCCAAATGCACGATCTGATGTGACAGCTGCAAGGGGAGTTAGGCTGTGGTATCCCCTCTTGAGAAATGTAAGCTTAACAAGAAATAGATCTCCCAAAAGAGAGAACTTAGCCAGTACTACCAACCAAACCAAAAGCAGCTGGTTGTGGAGGCTGAGTGGTGGCCTGCCTCGTGCTGCTGGGTGAGAAGGCAGACACTTTCCACCTCATCATGCCTGCCAAGACATAGCCATCAAAGCAACAACTCAACTTCTTTTGCTCATGCCAGCTTTGGATTTTGCGGGGGACAGCTGAGAAGGGAATGTGCCCCAACTATCCCATTTTCACCTCTTCTCCCCTTTTTTTTTGCCAGAACTGGATGTTCCTGGTTCAGCTGAACATGAACATGAAAGTTAACAGGACTTGTCTTGAAAAGGAAGTGATTCTCCTGCAGGTAAGCATGCTGCTCCTCCTCCAGATCACTGCTAACCAGATGGCCAACTGTCTGCAGACTGCTGCTAAAAAACACAGGCTGAAATAACCACAGAGTCTCTGGGACAGAGACAGAAAACTGATATAGAACTGGAAACGTGCCACGAAAAAGCCCAACTAGGGAGAAACTTGGAGCTGTGTGCAGGATTGTCTGCAGCACTGGGCAGAAACCTTCTGCAATACAGCAGGTAGATTGGCAACATTAGAGGGACGTTCTGCAGGAAGAACATAAAACCTCATCTGTGCTAACAACTGGAGCTCAGCTTTTACAGAGACCATTTCAGCACATGCAAACCAGGTGCACATGAAAATTGCACCTTCAAAGAGGTGGCTTGCAAAGCCTACTCTATCTCAATGGGCTGGCATTCTGGTATGAACTGGAAAAGACCAGCAGGACAGATCTTCTCTTTGTGTTAGAGAAAACCATCAAAACATAGAATCATTATGGTTGGAAAAGACCTTGAAGTTCCTGGAGTCCAAGTCCTGCCCTCAACTTGCCAAGCCCACCACTAATCCCACATGGCCCTCAGCAGCTTAGCTCCATGGCTTTGGCATCTCTCCAGGGCTGGGCACTCTCCCAGCTCCTTGGGCAGCCTGGCATAGGGGCTGACACCCCTCTCCGGGAAACAGTTCTGCCTCAGCTCCAATCTCAGCCTCCCCTGGGGCAAAAAAATGATGTTGATGAGATACATTTAAAATGTTTCAAGTAATAAGAAGATACTAATGCTATGAGGTTTCATTTGGGAATGTGCCAAAATCTCCATCCCTACCTTTTCAAAGCAAAGAGGATTCAGGCTTTGGATGCAGATGGAAAGGACATGGGTCTGGCTCATGTTGCTGTGTAGCACAGACAGCAGAGTCACTATTGATTCAGTCACTGCTTTTTAACAATGCTCTATGGCAAAATCATACAATCATAGAATTGTTTGGTTGGAAAAAGTTCTGCCTCAGATCCAACCTAAACCTGCCATGTTCTTTCCAGCTTGCAGTCACCTCATGATCTCCACTTGCTCTACTACCAATTTCCACAGAAACCAGATGTGAGTGGTATGGCTCAGTGGGGGAAAACTGTGTCCAACGCGTTCCCAAGTGTCATGATGATCATTATGGGCCTGCCCATGTTGGCCACTGTGTAGCTGCCTTTGGACTCCAACTCCAAAGCAATAACCAACACAAAAACAGAAGGCTGTGGACAAAATAGCACCAATGCCTCTGTACTAGGTGCCAGCTAGAGGGGAAGGGAGCAGATCCTGATGTCCAACAGCTACCTACTGCAGTTTACAGGACATCTCGGTCCATAATGAGAAACGCCCACTGCAAGGGAGGTAAGTGAGAGGTATAATGCCAGTAAATTCTATGGATGTTGAAGAATTGCAGCAATACACTTCTCCCTCCCTTGTGTGGCCGTTCAGAGAGACCAACCAATTTCCATGGTATAAACTGAAGGTTCCTAATGGGATTCTGCAGAGCTGTGAGACAAATAGAACAGCCACACAGAGCATTAAGGAATGTTTTCCAGTCAGCAGAACCGCAGTGAAACACTCGGACATATTACCGACTGGCTCGCTGCCATGCATCAGATGCAGAAACATTTCTCTCTTTCTGTGACAAGCTGCATCTGTAGCAATCATTATAATTTCTCTTGACATTGCATCCCACATCTCTTCGGAGAGGCAGGGCTCAAGCAGCATTCTTCATTTAAACGGTAACTTTGATTTTTTTTCCTTGGCTGTGGGGATGTAAAGTGTTTCAGCCTTGTACCACTAAGGCAGAAGGGAGGACTGCAGGGAGCTGTGTTTTTCAGCATGTTCAGCAGGTTCAATACGTTTGGTCTTCTTGGGGGAAGGGGGGAGGTTTGAATTTGGCAGCGGGACCTACCCAGATTCATACTCACCCCACTGGTAAAATGCAGGTCGAGATTTGGGATGTTTGTGGAAGGAAGGGAAATCTGACTCAAGATTCATGTTTATCTTCTCCCTTGCTCTCTACCAGCATTCCCACTAACAGCAAACCTAGTCCACAGGCAGCAGAAAACTCCTCTGACGAAGCTAGGATTACCATTTATATTTGCCAGCTGAGGAAATCTTAACTATCAATTAGAAACCATTTCTCCCCTCACTCCCAGCGATCAGCAGAGTGGCTGATGTAGCTCTTTGATCTCCTCATTGCATAACAAAGCCTGTTACAGCCTATTATTTTTATTGTAAGCACTTTCTGTTATTTGCCTCTAAAAAAGGCTCCCATTCAAATAATAATAATAATAATAATAAAAAGACTTACTCAACGTGCACACACCTACAGCAGTGAACAGGCATTGCAACTTATACAGCTGGAACAAAAGCTGTGGAAATTTCCATCCTTTTGCGCTCTCCTGCCCCAGGCGTGTGCTGGCAGCAGCCGAGCTGTTGGGACAGCACCGACCCTGCCCCCTAAACTGCAGGGCACTTTGGGTCAGAATTTTCTGGAAAAGCAACCCAAAGAAATCTATGTGTATCAATTATAAGTGAGCTACAAAGTTGCACAGACCCTCCTTGTCAGCAAGGAAAATCCCAGGCAATGAGTAATTGCCGGAGCAGGTTAATGCAACCCGGCAACATGCAAAGAGGAGGCAAATGACAGCTAAGAGATAAATATGATTGATCTAAAGGATAAGGGCAATTAAAGATGGGCTGCAACATTGATCAAAATGGGCAAGATGGATGGCAAAGAGTTGCCAGACATGCTAGTTTGGTGGGATGATTGACAGCACACCTTTTTTTCCTGCACTCGAGGTGCTGATGGTTAAAACTGGTAACTTATTCTATTTACAGCTGCCCAATGCACTTCAAAGAAGACTTTATGTTGCATTCCAATGCATGGTGTAAACACATACAGGAGCACAAAGACTTGACAGTGTGGCACAGGTGATGCAAATTCAAAACCTTCAGTTGTCTTTTGGAGGTTCTTTTGCATGGCACTGATCCCCAGCCACCACACCTCCCTGTTATACCCACTGAAACCAGCACGCCTCCCAAAGAGGGGAGAGCAGCATGGGAGAGAAAGAAGAGTAAATGAGGTGAATACATGGTACAGGCATCCAGTGGGACGGAGGGAGCTCTGAATCTTTGGCAAAATCACCTTCCTTGCATTAGATTGTCAGTCCAGACAGGTGACAATTAAAGCTCAGCTTTGCTTTGCACCCCGGTGCTGACAAGAATGACAGGCAGTGAGCAGGAGGGGGATGGAGGAGGTGCAGAGACACGTGCCTTGGGGATTATTGCTGCCTGGAAATTGCTCTGTTCTCCTGTGTGTGACCCAAACAAAAATAAGTCCTCAGATAACCAGCTCCATTAACTCATATACACAAAATAAAGCACAAGAGAAGCATTATGGGGAAGGTGGGAGCAGATTCTGATGGATCAGCTGCAAGAGGCAAAGGAAGAAGTCAGGTACTGCAGCTCTGACATGAACATTTTTCAATGCTGATACATACATATAGCCCAGGCTGCCAGTGATGCACAGGTTTTTGTTAGCAAAGTCCCTGGAAACACATCAAAGCTAACTTTACTTACTGTTCCCAAAGGGGCTGAGGTCCCCAAGGCCCAAGCAGGACCTAAAACCACTTTACTAAAGACAACCAACCTTTAAGCAATGATGGTCTGACATGGTTTATCTCATACTGTAATTAAAGGCAAAATGTTTTGCAATGGCCCAAATAAGTTTGCACGGGCAAGGGTAATTACAACACTTTCTGACCCTTATCTGTCTGACTGTTCAACCATAGAATGACAGAATGGTTTGGGCTGGAAAGGACCTTAAGGATCATCTGGTTCTAATCACCTTGCCAAAGGCAAAGGACACCTTCCACTAGATCAGGTTGCTCCAAGCCTCATCCCTCCATGCTTTGAATACTTCATGGGATGGGGCAGCCACGGCTTTTCTGAGCAACCCGTCCCAGTGACATAATTTCTTACATTTTTACCAATTGTAATAGGAGAGAAGATGGTGTCGGAGTAGGTCACACAAGTTTACCAGAGCCCACGCAGCTGGGGAAAGCCCATACAGGGACTATCCTGCAGTGCTGAGGCTCAAGTGACACATCCTCCTTGGGCCATGCTGGGGCACTCCTTCCCCAAAGCTACCTCCCAAACTCCAGAGAAACTCTCTTCCAAATCTCTAGTTCATTTTTCAAAGCATGTTCTCGTTTGCATGATTGTTTTGGATGTGAGCAAAATGCTCACCTTGACCAGAAAAACATTGTTGAAGTCGGATTGTTTGCTAAGAAGGGGGGGAAATAAAAGGTCACCCTGCAAAAGTACACAGTCTACATCTAAAGGGTTAAAACTAGGCTAGATAAGAGGCATCCCTCTGCATGCCTGTAACACCACAGGCAGACACATTTTTTAATCAGAATCTTTATAAAGAGCCATCCCACACCTTGAATGCATTTACTCCAGTTATTTGCTCTTGTTCTGAAAGCCTCCCTCATGCCACGTTCATCCCGTCAGCTGCTGGAACTCACACATTTTACTTGCTGCTACATTTTTAATTTGCATCATGTTTTATTGATGCTGCTATCTTTTATGAAATCCCAAATTTCAAAACTGACATCAGCATCACACATATAAAGTAGACTTCTTATTACCAACGTGGCATAGGAGACAAAAAAAACCACCCCGACAGGAATAAACCTGAAGGTCTGATGCTGGCGAGACATTGTGCAGAGTAAGTGACGTTTCTCAGCAATACAAATTGTACATTAAAAGATAATTTTCAGAACATGATCCCAGCTCTGGAGTGCAGCACCATTATGCAGAGTAATATCCAAGCCCTGCTTTAGCTGGTTTTATGTTTGTACCAGTTTGGCATGGAGATTGCATCGGGTCCTGTGAGAAGACTTTGGAGCGATTAAGTTTAGTGAGCACAAAAGTCAGCTTGTTGGCAAACTGTCAACACGGTGTAATTGATATTTTAATTACAGTGCTAATACACACATGCTGTTCACCAGCCTCCTCACCAGTGCAGCACAAGCCACGCATTTATGATGCTGATTATTGTGCCAAATCAGGCTGTCTACATGCAAAACTTCGATGGAATTGGTAAAATTTCAGATTGCTGTAAAATTGTTTCATAAAGTCCCACGGGCACAGGGCAAACAGGAGCCACTGGCTCGCCTGACATATGTTCCACACTTATTTTATGGCTGATAAGGTGACTCTTTAACTAGTGGGGCTGCCCCGGAGGCACCAGCTTATCAGAAAGATAGTGACCAACTCAAGGAAAGAAAGGAAAGATTAGGAGGATGAATTTCTACTTAAAAGGTGCAACACAACCAGATGGCCACGTGGTGTAGAGAGGCTGCTGAACTGAAAGCAGCAGCTACACTACCTTGGGGTGCAACCTGCTGTCCTTCTGGACAAGCAATGAGCTGGGACAGATAAGGTCTCAGTTTGCAGCACAAAACCAAGAGGCACTGACATGAGAGACACTTTTACAGCCAGACTTACACACACACACATATTTGCTCCCATGGTACAAAGCTGTTCCAGTGCAGTATACAGGTAACAGCACACTGCAATGCTTGCCTACAGCCCCTTGTTATGGGACAGAAAGGAAAGGGTGGACACCAGAGTGCAGCAGTGGCTCCAGCACAAAGAAGGATGGATGGGGAAGAAGAAATCTTAATCAGCTGCTATGATCAGGGTAGGTGTGTGTAAGGGCACAACATTGCACAGGCAGCAGATCTCCTATGCACCTCTAGTTATTACTTTGCACCTCCATATTACTTTCTCTCTTGGCTCTGTATGCTCTAACATCTCCAAGGTAGAGGTAGGCTTCTCACCGTGGCAAGCACCTGTGGCTCTGGCCCAGGTATGTATCACATACATGCTATTACAATTGTAATGGCATGTAATTGTGATGATAATAGAAATATTACAACAGCAACAACAATAATGTGATGCAATAATATAGCACAAGAGCCATTTATAGGTGTCCATCATGGAAAATTTCCTAAGGGTGAGAGCTCCCAGAGGACACAGTCCTCCACGTGACTCATCCTTTGAGAGGTAACAGGTGGAATTTGTCACATCGAGGCAGGATCCTCCAAGACAAGAATCCAGCACTATCTGGGGGAAGCCTGCAAAGCTCAGGAAGGACTTCACAATATGAGACAAAACCAGCATTTTAAACTACTGGAAAAAGCAACTTGGCTTATTGTGAAGTAAATTAATTTGTCACGTGCTCAGGGCTCAACAAAGCTGTAGGGGATGGACCAGGGAGAAAAGGGGAGCTGGGGCTGTATCTGCCTTTGGAGAAGCTTCTCTGGGTGAAGGTCAGTGTGTCACATTGTTGCCTGGCAGCCTACCCTCGGGCCCAGCTGAGATGCTGAGGAGCCATTATCCTGCAAGGAGGTGGCTCTGAGAGGTTTTCGGGCAAAAAAAGGCAGGTTCCTCTGCAAAATTCCCACCCTGGCAAGCGAAGGTCATCTTCTCCCAGACTAGCAGGCTCAGGTGACACCTTGCCTTCTTCCTTTCTCTTGTTTGGGGAGTAAATCTTGCATTACTGAGCAAAATCCACATCTGCTTCTCTTCTCAGCTAGCACAACACTTCACTTGTGTGAAAAGTGTACCATGACACTGCACTTTCTATCACAGACGTGGGATACCCAGGGGTGCACTCATGGACCTACCACACAAAGCATACTGGTAGGATCTCGGTCCCTCACATTCCCTCTTCTCATGCACAGCCCAGTCCTGGCAGAGCTGGGACCCCAGTTCTCTCCAAGCAGCACTCAGCAGGGACTACTCAGATGTGGAAAGAGGGGCTGCTGCTCTGCAGGTAGCTTGCACTGGTGTTAGGCTGACTGGGAAGCTCAGGGAGGGCCTCTCCCACCAGAAAGAGGACCTGTATTCCCACAGAGACCCACACTTCTGCCTGCAGACCCCGGCTCTCCAGCTGCATCTCCAGCATCAGCAGTTGCTGCATGAGCACGGGCAGAAGCAGCAGCGTTCCAGCTCTCCCTGAACTCAGAGCTCAGCCACGGCAGCTACAACTTCAGGAAGTGCCCTTTCCACCGAGAAAGCGTGTTTTAAAACACATTGAAGAACAACTTACTCTTTGATTGGGAATCTTGTCTGCCAGGTTCTGACCTGGAGTGAAATTTTATGACCAAGCAATAGAGCTCAAGGGGGGAAAAGCACAGAGGGAAGGGGGCTTTCAAATGAAAATGCCAACAGATACTTAAAGGCAGAAGCATGTGTGGGTGTTGCTAAATTAAGCTCGCAAGTAGGTGGGGCAAATGCCTTAAACGAGATTGTGAAGGTAAAACAACGTTCATTAAAAATAGAAAAACAACTGAAAAATATCCTTTGTATTCAACTTCACACTCGTACATCATAATGTTCCAGTAAAAGCCCATTTTCCCTTGAGATAATAAAAGAATTGAATTTTTCCTTATCGGTCATCTATTTTTCTAGCTAAAGCTATTACTCCCTCTCTGTGGTTGCTAGGCAACAAGAAATATTAATAGCAGCTTTTATTAGCTTAGCTTTAGCAGTGGAGTACCAGAATGAGAAAATGGAAAACATAAATGTGTTACATAAATCTTTCAACCTTTCAGGGTTTGTGTTAGTCTCTGTTTTCATAATGATTTATTGAAGTGATGGTTCATTTATGAGAAAAAGGAGTGTGAAATAAGAAAACGGAACATTACCCTGAAGGACTGTTTGAAAATAAATAATTATAGGAGGTGAAGAAAAGCTGTTTAAAACCATTTTTCTGAGTTTTATAAAATTTAAAAAGACATATTTCTTTCATTTATTGCCTCTGAGAAAAACACTAGCAGGGAATTGCAAACGGGGCTCTGCTCAATACAAAGAACCCTTCATGTATGGTTCTGTTATGACTATTTCCCACCAAGGGCTCATGTTCAGGAGTTTAGCTTTTAAATACTGAACCACTAATAGTCAGAAAGCCAAATTAGTCAAAACACAACACAGAATTGCCAGGGCAAACACATCCAGGGCCCAAACCCCAGCAGCAGAGTTTGTGCTGCCGGCGACACGCTGCCGACCTGCACGTTGATGGGAATGCTGAGCAATTGCCTGATTCTTGCTTGTTTATTTATGCAGCCTCTTCTGATGAGCATGAACTTGTTCCAAAGGGCACTACTGCACGTACCTTGCATTGAGATATAGGTTATGTGAAATAACTTATTTGAAGAGGCAGCAATTGAAGTGTTTATGTATTGGAAGCGCTCACCAACAATGTACAAGTTGTATTGCCTGCTGGGATCATGTCTGTCCAATGACTTGGAGAAATTACTGGCTTTTATGTCAGTAACTAATGGGTTTCTTTTTGATATCCTCTACTGGAAAATTGTCACAGAGTCCCAGAATGGTGGAGGTTGGAAGGGACCTCCAGCACAATCCTTTGCTAGCGAGGTTCCCCTTGCTCGGGGGCACAGGAATGTGTCCAGGTGGGTTTGGAAACCTCCTGAGAAGGAGACTCCACACCCTCCCTGGGCAACCTGGCCAGGACCAGCACCAAAGAAGTTTTTCCTCATGTTCAAGTGGAACTTTCGTGTTCCACTTTGTGCACATCACCCCTTGCCCTGTCACTGGGCACTACAGGAAAAAGTGCTGCCCCGTCCTCTTGGCAAACACCTTTTAAATACTTGCAAGCATTAGTAAGATCCTCTCTCAGTCCCCTCTTCTCCAGGCTGAACAGTCCCAGGTCCTGCAGCCTTTCCTTCTCAGATGTTTCAGTCCCCTGATCATCTTGGTGGCCCTGTCAATGCTTGCTGTCTCTGTACAGCCACATCCAACTCTGTTGCCTACAACCAAGCACCTTGATTGCCACCTTCCTAAGGCTGTACCCAGGACCACCCAGAGAAAACTGCTGCAATTCCTTCTGGCTCCAGCTGTAAATGCTGCTGTATTTGATGAGGAACGGTGGTCTCAGGAAGGATGGGAGCTGGGGAGAGGCCTGCTGGAGCCAAAAGAGATGGCCAGGATGCTGGTCTGTCAACCTGCCTGGCCTTGCTCAAGGTCTCCTAGTGGCACCACAGAGGATACTTCTCTTCAGAGCCCTGCACCAGCCTCAGCACGCACAGTCCTGTTCTGGGAACAGACTACATTTCCTTTCCATTTCTCACTTGGGAAATAGGCAGGTGATTTACTGCTGAGTTGTTTTACTCTTTTCCTCTGTTCCTCAGCAAAGCCCCATAGCATTGGGAAACACCTCTTCAGGCTGCAAAGCCAACCAGCCAACTCTTCAGGAAATTCAGGCTTGCACTCATCCTTGCTACTACAATTCATCCCTGTTTACCACTCACTCTCTTCCCCTCTCTCATGAGTAGGCTGCACAGGTAGCTGGAAAATTGGCCTTTTTACACCATGAATGTGCTTTTTTTTTTTTTTCCCACTGAAGATTTTTGATATTTTCCATAGAATCTGTTTCCAGTCGGCAAAAACAAACGTTCTAGGCTGTGGTTGTAGCCTTTTCTCACTTGCAACAGCTTGCTGTGAGAATGGAAAAGTTATCCTACTGGGCTCAAGGAAATGTTAGTGCCTTTAAATTAGTCATAAAGATCGCTCACTGTGAGAAGCACTAGAAAGATGCAGGCACAGGGATAGTTGCCAATCTTGCCAATCAAACTCTATATTGGCTACAAAGCCAATGTCTGCCCCTAACAGCTGCCACGTGTCCAAAATGATGCTTCCTCCATGCAGAAATACATGGCTTTGCCTTGATTTTCCCAGCCATGGCAGAGCAGGACAGCTGCAGTCCCCCAGCACACCCCATAAAAAAACAGGCTGATTTTTGAGCATGCTCCAACATGGCAACATCCTTTGACCAGGCCTGGAGGAGCACAAAGTTTTGGGATTTCCAAGCAGAGTCAGTGCTGTGCCCCTGACCAGTGGCTCTCAGCTCTCCCCATCTTGGTGCAGCCCATGGTACCAAGCACTGTCCCACCTGACCAGCAGAGACATCCCCAGCCTGCTCAGCTGCTAGTATTTATGGAAATGTTTGTGCTGCATTGGAGATTCTTGAGTTCTGACCTTGATTGCCCTTTGTTTCTGTCAAATGTGTTCTGCCAAATCCCTTCTGAAATCTCATTTATTCACAGCAGCTCCTTAACCCAGCGAGCACCCCACTCCCTTGGGAATCGCTGCTGACTCATGGGGTTTCTGTGCCCCCTCCTCTGCTATGCCTCTGCTTTCAGTGGGGGGTTAAATTTGGGGCAGGGTTGTAGCACTTCGTGGGCCCTGCGCTGACACGGTGACGCCTGAAGCTCATCGGGCTTCATGGGGCCACTGCTGAGTGGGCTATGGCTCAACAGGCACGTGGGCAGGAGGTATTAACCTCAGGAGCTGAGAAATCTGTTCTGCCTCTGACATTTTATTGTGTTGTCATGAGCATGTGCTACTCCCATCAGAGCTAACAGGAGTTCTAGGTGTGCTGTGGGATGTGTGCTGCCATTGTGGGCTGGTGCTGGAGCAATAGAAGAAGAGTAAACAGCCTCAAATTGCACCAGGGGAGGTTCAGGCTGGATCTGAGGAGGAATTTCTTTGCTGACAGGGCTGTCAGGCATTGGAAGGGGCTGCCCGGAGAGGTGCTGGAGTCACTGTCCCTGCAGGGGTGCCAGAGACGGGTGGATGTTGCACTGAGGGAAATGATCTCGTGGTTGATAGGACTAGGACTAAGGCTGAACTCGATGATCGCAAAGGTCTTTTCCAGTTGAAGCGATTCTATGAGTCTATGGGGAGACTCAGTTTGAGCATCCAAAGAAACCCAAAGGGGCTAGAAGGTGTTACCTCTCCGCTGGAAAAGTCTGAGTGTAAAAAAAAAGGCTGTGACGAGTGGGTAAGGCAGGATTTAATTTCCACCTAAAATTGCAACACGGTTCATTCCCTGATCTACTTCCTTTGCTGCCGAGACCTCTGAAGATGTATTACAGCTCCAAGGGTTTCCACTCAAAACTAAACAGTTTCAATTCACTATCGGCCGAAGAATTCAGGGGTCACTGGATTTTTTATTTTGGTGGTAAGGGGCAAACAAATCTTAATCTCTCTATTCTATGTTTACAGCCCACTAAGCCCCCTTCTTATCTTCTCTGGCTCAGCCCTGATTTATTGTCACGATGCTGCATTTGTAAAACGGCACCATAAAGTAAGAAAGAGAACATTTCCCAAGGACTACTCCAAAATAAATTATTTGAGACGTACAGAAGCTGCTTAATAAATCCCACCATCCTTGTTTCTTTAGGTATTTTAGAAAGTGATTTATAAGTACAATATCACCTCTCAAAAATGAGACAATCAACGCGGGATAAAATTACCGTGTTATGAAAATAGGGGTCAGGCAAAGGGGCTGTGCTTGAAATTAAACAGGGGGAGAAAACCTTTTATCTGAAATGGACTCTTTTTGCCTTAGGAATGAATGTTTTAATCACCTGAGAACTTATATGCCAACACAGAGGCCTAAGTAATGTTTAATTCCCTAGAAATGTGCCTGTGTTCAATATTGGTGGGCAGGGCATGATGTTTTTCTTAAACACACTGACATTGAAACTTAGAGACGCATCAAGACTGTAGAAAGCCTTGGGATTTTCCTAGGCTAAGAGATAATATCCCATTTAAATATTTAAATATCACTGCCTTTCAGACTGTTATCTATTCAAGCAATCAACACCAACGTTCTCCAGCCAGCTCAGTGGCAGGCAATGCTGCTGAAGTGAAATTAACTGTTTGATATTGATGCCGTCCAACGGCACCCGTGAAAATCAATGATCTCAGAGAGAAGCAACGTAGGAAACTAACCATGGGGCTAAATCTGCTAAAGAGGGAAATATTATTAAACAGCAACAGTATTAATTCAATACTACTGTCAAAATCAAGTCACAACCTTTCCACAGTGCTGCTGGTACAGAAGCATCGTAAGGTCTAATTAGCCCTGAAGTTTCTTCCCTGAGCTGCACTTGACTTCATTATCTCTGCCTTATTTATTCCTACAGAAGAGTCATTTGAAACTTCACAAGGTATCCCCTTGCCACTGTGTGAGCCAAGTGGCAATTTGAGTTTGCAAGTGTAGGGAGGGATCTTGTTCCCTTTGAAATCAACAGGACAGCTTTCCCTCCATGGAACATCCATGCTCCTTCTGCTGATGCCACCAGGACACAGGGCTGATGGGCTGGGGGCTTTTCCCAGCAAGACAAAGGATGTGGGTACAGGGGCTGTGAATGGGGGGCTTTAGCTGGTCACCCTCATATAGGAGATGGAGCACATGCACTTTGCATAGCGAGGATGTTGTGTAGATGGAGGAAAACAACCCTTCCTCCTGCTCTTGAGTGGTTAATAAAGCTCAGGAAGACACCAAACTGGAAACTTCAAATTGCCACCATGGGCACAGCCACACAGGCAACTGCAGCCTCTGCCACTGCACCTGAACTCAGGAGAGATGCAGCTCTGCCCAAATCCCAGTGCAAACAGCTCATTGTTCACATCCTTCTATGTTCAACTGACTCACAACTCAAAACACAGAGTAACTTTATGAAAGGTAGCAGAAGGAGAAAGGCACTGACCGTGGGTAGCTGGCTGGAGAGAAGATGCCCATCCTGACTCAACATGTTGGAGACCATGATGGCTGGCAGGTCCATGTTCTGGTAGGGGTACGCTGGTATCAGGCTGTTCGGAGGGAGGCTGTGGCACAGGGAGTGATATCCAGTTTCATGGTCCACCAAGTGCAGGAGGGAAGGGTCAGGGAGATTAGGAGGCGTTATGGGAGGGATCTCATAGTCTTCATTATTCTCATTCTGACTGTTATACGTCTAAAACACAAAAAAGACATTTTGCAATGTGTGACTGCCTGATCACTTCAGCAAAGACAAGAGATTATTTGTCTGAGAAATACAAATACACATTCCAGATGTAATGCAAAAGACATCTCTAGGCTTGCATGGCAGTAACAAGGTAGGAGTCTGGTATTAAGTTGACAGTGCAGCACCATCCATCTGCTCTGCCCTGTTGAGGCCTCATCTGGAGTTCTGTGTCCAGTTCTGGGCTCCCCAGCTCAGGAGAGACAGGGAACTGCTGGAGAGAGGCCAGTGCAGGGCTACCAAGATGTTGAGGGGATGGAACACGTGTGTGAGGAGGAAAGGCTGCAGGACCTGGGGCTGTTCAGCTTGGAGATGAGAAGGCTGAGGGGGGATCTCATCAACACTTATAAAAAAGGTGGATGTCAAGAGGATGAGGTGACACTTTTTTCTAGTAGTGTCCAGTGACAGGACAAGGGGTGATGGACAAAAGCTGGAACACAATAAGTTTCACTTAAGGAAGAACCCCTTTGGTACAGAGGTGAGGGAGCCCTGGCCCAGGCTGCCCAGGGAGGGTGTGGAGGCTCCTTCTCAGGAGGTTTCCAAACCCCCCTGGACACATTCCTATGCTCTCTGATGGAGGGGAACCTGCTTTAGCAGGGAGTTGGGCTGGAGCAGCTCTGCGGGGCACTTCCCATCCCCACCATTCTGAGATTCTGTAAATCTGTGATCAGGGACACCAGGGGTCCTCACATGCCTTGGATCTGCCTGGGGCATCCTCACTGCTCCCCTCTCACACATTGCAGCACATCTGCAGCTCACCAAAACCTCAGCAGAAACCTCCTGCCCTGACTGCAGCCAGGTGGGCTATGCTCACAGAGCCCACAGACAAGAAAGAGCACGACCACTTCCCAAGCAGCTGCTGCACTTTTACATCCAAGTCCCTCTCTGGGCACACACCTCAGCTCTTACAGTATCTACAGTTTGGAATTTCAAGAGTTTTTAAGAGAATGAGCTCTGTAGAAATAATTAGTACTTGGGAACAAAATTCTTGTTGATTCCTCAGCAACTCCAGCACAGAAGTGACAACCAGAACTTGTTTACTTCTAACTGTTCCAATTTATGTGGAGAAAGAATATGTTATTGCACCTGTGCAATCATTTTCACTTCAGACAAAAACATATTTGCTTCCTAATGTAACTGTGAATCTACCCAAAGTTATTAATTACCAATGCAGAATGTGAGTCTCTGGCAAGGGAGGCTTATTCTAAACATCCACTGTTTCACATATTATTGTAGCATATGAAATTCTGATTAGCCATAGTATTACACACATGGATTTTAAGCTAAATTTCCCAGATCACCTAGTTTCATGGTGGGATTTTGATTCAATATCTGATTGAAGAGCAAAACCTCATATGTGTGCAAAACTAGCTAAGCACTGTCGGCTTTATTAAACCACTGCCCCAGACCTCACACTCGGAATCGTGCCCCTCATTGCCCCAGACTGCAGGGAGAAACCCTTTAATAGAACAAGATAAACTAAACCCCACAGAAGACAGAAGTCAGTGGGAGAGGCAGTAGGAGCAAGGATGTGCCTGTGATGAGGAGGAAGGTTTCCCAGCCGGAGCACATAAGTGGTTTGTGTCTCTGTGGGGTGTCAGAGCAGACGATCACCTCTGCCTCACCCTAAAACAGAGGCTGTAAGCTGGACATCCTCTGCTATGCTGAACCCCCACCTCTTGCTTCCCCTTGTCCCCTTGCAAAAAGAGATAGAGAAAAGAGGTGCTGCACATCCCACCCGACCCCTCGCCTGACATTCCCGCTGGCGTTGGGGAAATATGAGTATGCAAGAAATACGAGACAGAGCCCAGGCTGAGGTAGCTCTGTACCAAGTCATTGTCTGAGGGAAATTCAAGCCCAGTATTTTTCTAACCAGATTCTGTCTAGCAGTGGTATTACCCAGGGAAGGCTAGGGGCTGAGAGGATGTACACACAGCAGACACGTAGATCCCATTTAATACGTCTAGTAGCCAGGTTTCCATTTGGGCTACACTCCTCGAGGTACATTGACTCTTTCCCAATTATTTAAGGGGATTTCACTCCACGCTTTATGGGAAGGGATTTAAATAAATCATTGCACAGCAAACTTGTTCCTCCAACTGGTTTATTTTGATAGCAGGTATATAAGCAAGTGGCTTTGCTGTGCTTAACTAAATTATGTAAAACCCACTCAAAGTTTCCTAAAGCTCTCTTCAGAACTACAAGTTCCTTGTGTTGCTGCAGAGCAGCTCACTGAAGGGCTTTGAGGTGGTTTTGTATGGAGTGCAAAAGCCCCGTGGCCCTGCTCATCCCCTGCACATTTCTGCCTCTGTTCTATTCAGCCCAGGGGAAAATTGAGGAAAAAAATAAGAGAGACCTGTTTAAATCACAAAGCTTTCTGAATAGCTACAGTATTGTGCAGACATATCAAAATTACAATCAAAGCCATACACAATCAAAATCAGATTAGACAATATCCAATCAACATAATCAGCCTCGGCGCCTGCCAGCTTTTACACCCCATTGCTATCAGCCACTTCCCAGAGCAAGCCACGTTTACTCTATATATGCTTTAAATAGATCACCAAAAGGATAAAGGAGGGAGATGAGGCAGACAGACACTCAGAAAGGTAGGGAAAGGGGGTGATTTAGTGTCACACATGGTGCCTATTGACGTCTCTGTCTCTGTGAAGGGTGGTCTCACATCATGTGCGTAACAGCCGTCGTCTCCAACCCTTTGCCAGTGACACCCAACACTCTTTTCTACCACCATGTGGGCTATGCTGCAGATTATATTTGCTATTCTTATGTTAATTTGAATTAAACAGTCAATTATATGTTATAAGGATACATTACAAATTAGATTAGTGAGCTGGTCTAAAACCATTCATCCCACCAGGACTCCAAACGCGAGCGCAGAGCGGCTTGCTCTGCTGAAAGGCTGCTTGTGACAGTACACAGAAAGCAGGGAAGGTCCAGGATTTTCCACTGGTAAACAGACGACAGTTGTTGTGATTACACATTATTCCTCTTCAAATTAAAACACTGAAACCAGCTGAAATAAAAAACCTCTTTTTGCCAACCCTCTCTCGGCTCGTGCTGGAGGGCAGATGGGTGCTGCTTGGAGCAGCAAACCGCTGCTTTGGCCTGCAGGATTGAGCCAAGCACTCTCAGAGAGCAGAAAGTGCCTGTTCCCTGTCTCCCTTCTTGCCTTCAGATCCGTGTGCATCTCTGTGCCCCAGCTATAGGGGCTGTGCAATGGGGCCAGGCAGCAGGCAGGGACCAAACGGCCCTGAGCACAGCACTGGGGCATTGCAGCAGGTACAGCCAACCTCTAGCAGCAGCAAAATCACATTTAAAAATATTTTTTCCTTTTTGAAATCCAAACTGGAACAGCAGGCCCTCTCCCTGGACCTGCAGATTCAAGGCCAGAGGACAGAGGGATAGAGAGGAGGTGATGTGGGGTCATGAAGAGATGCATCCACCTTGCCATGCTCATGTCACGCAGCTTCCCCACTATCCTTTCATCATGCCTTGTTGAGCCACAGCTCCGTCAATCTGCACCTTGGGCATGGGGAAACATGGAGGGGGATGTAATGAGTAAAAAGGCTCTGGTTCCCAGCCAGGTGACACCCAGGCCACATTCAGGATTCCAAGAGGAGTCAGAACAGGCAACCACATTGCTGGCTGCTCCCTCGTAGCTCACAAGCACAGGGCTTGGGACATGCTCTTTGCATTCATTTGAGAGCAGAGTCAGCTGCTGAAGGCCTTGCAAGAGTGTGGGGTGACTTGCACAGTAAGGTCCCATTGTCAGAACTGCAGTGACCCCAGCTGCACGACCTCTGCTCTCAAAGCACCAGAGGGGCTTGGAGACCCCAGTACATCCCCCTGCCAATGCTGCTCCCCATCATGGGGACGATGTGCCAAGATCTCCTAGGCTGCCCATACTCCAAACCCACAGTCATGTTTTAAAAGACACTATGAACTTACTGTGCAGGTGACTCAGGAGGGAGCTACACATGTTGAGCACGTCTACAAACTAAGCTTTCAGCTTTCTCCTGCCTTTCCCCTCTTGGAAGGCGAGTAAAACACCGTCCTTCCTTACAAAACACTCCACAGCCAGCCAGCACCAACTCCTCACTGCACATTGGTATTAATCACAGAGGACTTGACCAAGACCCTGGGAAACCATTCTCCTCAGCAACATGGCAAATGTCCAGTGACCCCAGTTCTCCTCTGAGTCATGTTCTGTGTGATTATCTGCAAGGATACAGGAGTTGCAGCCAGGCATCGATTCTAAGAAATGCTATTCACAGTGAGGAGGGAGATTTGCAGTATTATTGCAGGTAAATATTTGCCCTGTCAAATGACATTCAACAGTAAATATGAGCCTAGGAGAGAACATTTATTCCAGGTGAGGTACAAGGAAATACGTAGGCTGGCATGATCCATCCCACCCTAATCACTCAGATGACACAAAACACCATGGACTCTCTACCATCCCTCAGCTGTTAACTAGGTTTTTCATGCAGCCAACACAAGAGCTTACTGCTCTAGGAATGTGAACGTCTAGACACTTGAAAGATCAGATGGGTCTAAGTACACCAAAACCAGCCTGGCAAGTGTGCAAAGTGAGGAAAACATGGCTATTAGCGAGGCTGAGAGGTATGACCAAGGTTTACAACTTGAGTTCCTGGTGTGCATTAAAGGGCAGGCAGGACACAGACATTATAGGGTACTCACACCATCCCACAAGCAGCAATGGCAGTCCTCTGCTCTCAGCTGAGTCCAGCTGGACACTGGGATGACAGTAGGACAGGAGGGTTGTGTCCCCAGTGAGAGCTCTCCTCTCCCACTGGTACCACAAGCTCTACCTGCACAGTTTGGGGCAGGGGCTGCAGAAAAACAACCATCTGGTTTGTGGGATACCCATTGTACCAAACCTGCATGATGCATTAGATCAGGTCTGAAGCATATGGCTTTGTCATCCACAGACTTTCTCTGTTTCTCTTATGCACACATAAAAGGATTCCCCATGTCCATGCAGGACATGCCAGGTGGAGAGATCTTGGATCATATAAAGAGGAATAGAGTCCAAACACAATGAAAAAGTGAATCTCAAAGCTTAATGAAAGCAAGCTGCTCCACATCTCCCTAAAGCCCCTGAACTTGCTTTCCCACTACTGAAATCACTCAGCACAGCCATCATCAGATTTGTGAGAAATGGGTTTCTATATGTTTCTGCACAGAAGCATACCACACAAGTTCTCTGTTCAGCACAAAGCAGTGAAGCCACAGGGACAGAAATGATAGTTCAGGTGGCAGGAGAAGGTGGAAGTCACTTGGACATAGCAAATCCCAGAGAAAGGCTCTGGGGCCAGCAAGAAAATGGCCCAGTGTCTGCTGTGGGGTGGCCTGGGGGTGGTGAGCAGAGGTGCAGACCACTTTGGCACCACTTCTCCAAGGGACTATGCTGGAGGGCTGCTTTGGCACCTGTGGTTCCCAAAGCCCTGTGCCAGGAAATGAAGCTGTGCTGATTTTCCATGTCAGCAGCTATGGGGCTTAGGAATGGAAATTGATTTGCCTCGTCTTCACAGGCAGAGATGTAGTGTGCGAATGGCAAGGCCAATGAATTCCTTGGGTAGAGTTGGATAAATACTGTAAAGAAGTATTTATTAGCAGTCAGTCACATACAATCAACAAACTGTCTTTGAAGTGTTCCCAGCCCCTTCTACATTAATTTTCACACGCTCAGGTTTTTGACTATGGGAATGTGGTTGAAAAGAGAGGAATGAGTTCTTGCATGAATGCAAATGTGCATTGCAAGTGTCTGCACAATACTCAGCGACAGGCAACCACACCGAGTGGGCTGGGAGCTCAGCAGAGCAGCAGGCAACCTGTGGGAAAGCTAAGCTACCTCTGTTCTCCTCCCCACACCTGTAGCAGCAGCTTTTTAAACCCTGAACATATTGGTTCCCTCAAGGAGCCGTCACACACCTCCACCTTCCCTACTTCTCCCCATCCCCTCCTGTCATGCAGGCATTGCTCTGATGCAGATCCAGAGCAGAAAGCCAACCTCCATCTCAACCACAGCACTGCAACACATTTGCCTTTGAATAGAGTTGCACGTTTCCCTTTGAACTTTATAGAGAAGATTTTTGTCCCATAGACACAAACTCCCTGCAGTCACAGAACCAGGGATCTTGCCAAAGCTGAACCTGTTGGCTGCCTTCAACCAAATTTGACAGCACAAAGTCCCTTTTCTACAAGCTTCACCAAACCTCACACACACGGAGGGGAGATACAAGGGGCCTAAACATTCTTGCTTGCCCTAAATAACCCTTGATCTGCTTGGCCAGTTGTTCCAATGGCAATGAGATGGCTGTGATGTGGTGCTGTGGTTTTGGAAGGCATGCATCCAATTTTGCTGTTCATCAGAGAAGGGTGGGGTGATTTTTTTGTGATTTTAATGCCACTGAAGCCAGAAACAACATTCTTGGCAGTCTGTGGCTTTAACCTGTCCACTGGTACCTTGTTGATATGGGTGTGAAATAAAGGGCACCAGTTATTAATAATCATCCGTATAATGGGCAATCCCCAGGATTCAGTCTGGGTGAGGACTTGCTTGTGGCTGTACAGAGGCATCTCAGATACTGTGTTCAGTGTGGATCCCTCACTACAATAAAGACACTGAAAGGGCTGGAGTGTGTCCAGAGCTGGACACTGGAGATGGGGTAGGGGCTGGAGAATAAGCCTTATAAGGAGAGGCTGAGGGACCTAGGGGTGTTCAGCCTGGAGAAGAGGAGGCTGAGGGCAGACAGGAGCACTCTCTGCAGCATCCTGACAAAAGGATATTCTTCTCACAAGTAATGAGTGACAGAACAAGAGGAACTGGGCTCAAGTTGCCCCAGGGGAGGTTGAGATTGGAGCTGAGGCAGAACTGTTTCCCTGAGAGGGGTGTCAGCCCCTGTGCCAGGCTGCCCAGGGAGCTGGGGGAGTGCCCAGCCCTGGAGGGATCCCGAAGCCGTGGAGCTGAGGTGCTGAGGGCCAGGGTTTAGTGGTGGGCTGGGCAGGGTGAGGGGAGGGCTGGGACTGCAGCAGCTTCAAGGGCTTTTCCAACCCAAACTATTTTATGACTCTGTACCAGTGGTGACAGCCTCTGCTCCATGCCCTCAGGTACAACCCAACAGCGATTCATGATGTGAAACACATTGCATGTGATTCTGCTGCATTCCCTTCCATGTACATAAAAGCTTACAGCCAGTTTTTGTATGGTCCAAGCTGCGTTTGACCTGCATCACCACTTCATTCAGAAAAGCTAAAAATAACAGACTTCTATGAACAATTTATAGCAAGAGAAATCAGTCCCATCACGAGGTTTTTAAAAGGCTTCCAGCTCCCTCTCTCCCTCCAATTCTTTGGGTGTTTTTTTTTTTTATTAATCAGTATCTTACCCAGAACTGGAATCCTGTCAAGAATAGTGGATAGCAGAGAACTATAACTTCTTATTATGTGTATAGTGATTTTATGAATTCAGTGGGGAATGAAATGCAGTTTTGTCAGACTTGTCTGTGTTCATAATGACCAAGTCAAATTAATCATCGTGGATAATACTCCTGTGTCAGCCATTCAAGAGATTTTTTAATAGAATTTTTCTGATTCATGCCTTGCAGTGCATCAGATCTGTGGTAATGCAGGCACTTCTAAAAATCAGTGCAATTATGGCTTCTTGTTGGCCTGTCATTTGCCTGGAATAAAAATGTCTCTGCAAAAGTCATCTACTGTACATAAACCAAAATGGAAAACAAAAATATAGTTACAATTAGGCTTGATTTTTTTTTTTTCCCTAAAGATTTAATGTCTTTTTGAGGCCATTATTTACAGGCAATAGATACAGCTACAGTACATGATGCTGAAGATGGACTGGTTTACCACAACAGATACCAATTCTGTCCTGGTTGTCATTCTGCCTTTGGTTTCCCTGTGAGTTAGTGAAGGGTTTTTTTTCCAGGCATAGAAATGACTGTCTCATGGAACAAACAGGGGATAGGTAATGGACTCACAGCCAGATCATTGTGTTTATTAAAAATGTATCCAGGAAAGCTCACACAGATCCCAAAGGCCTCTTGTTCAGGAAAATCTCTGGTTCAAGAAAAGGTTATAGTTACCATAAAGGCAGATATACATGGATGGAAACAGCAGTGCAGAATGCAAAGGTATATAAAGGATTAGTAATGCTGTGTTTATCCTTCTAAGGGAAGAGAGAGAGAGACAGTCCTCTAATTCCTCAGTGACACAGACAAAAATTGGGTTTTGGAAGTGGTTACCTCCAGGAATAAAGAAGAAAAAAATGTAATCCACCTCATATATCTCAGCCTTTCCTCCTTTCATTGCAAGGCAGGAATTGGCTTGTAGGAGAGTGCAAGGAAGGGCTTTGTCAGAGCCACAGCATGTCCCAAAACAAAGCTCCACTTTGCTGCAACAACTGTCCCTACAGATCCACCTTCTCATGCCACCACTTACATCCTGGAGGAAGAAAGCTCTCAAAATCACCTGCAAGGAGAAGTGGAAATCCACGACCACATGTTGTCCTTCCAAGAACTCAAGATCCATTTAAGCAATCAGACCAGCATTTTGTCAGTATGCTGACCTAACAAATGGCCAACACTAGCCAGCATTTAGGGGGAGGCATAAAAATCCCCAACAAAGAATTATGGAAGCTCCTCAGAGAACAGAACAATTGATCCCTCCCTTTCACCTGCCTCATCTGGTTTTATCATCCTTTCCCCTCCTTCTGTCTCTATTAAGCTTTTGCCATCAATCTCTAGCGATGTTCCCCAAGTTCCTTTAGAAAACGTGCCCAAAACAACTGCTTCACAGACGTGTTGCTACTTCTTGAAATGCCATTTTCATGAGACAGAGCATCTCCAAGCATCACCTTTCTCTGTCCCAATCCATACTGGGGTGTTCACATCATGGCACAGATGGAAGTGTTACATCTGGACACCCCCCTCTGGCCCTTCTCCAGGTCAGCATGCTGAACTCTATGGTAACACCATGTCCCTGTAACAAACACTTTCAAATTCCAAATAAGCAGACGGGATTTTAAGGCTCAAAGTCTGGTGACAGTGGTTTCAGAAGCATTCAGTGCAAACTTCAGCAGTAACCAGAGATCCCAAAACCCTTTGTTGCACCTTCATAAGCAGGGCCAGGACTGTAAGGCATGTTTGATGTGTAGTTGTTCCTGGAGTACCTGTAGTAATATCTAGTTTCACCTATATTTTTGTTGCCCACTCACATCAGCAAGAGAATTGTTTCATTTCATGGCCTGTTTATGTGGCCATTCTTCTCCAGCCTTTCAAAGCAAATGTGGCAGTGCTGCAGGGAAAGCTACGAGATGTGCAGTCTCTGCTCCATGTTGAATAAGTGTGGCCTCTGACACAGAATCACAGAATGGTAGGGGTTAGAAGGGACCTTTAGAGATCATCCAGTCCAACTCCCCTGCAGAAGCAGGTCCCACCTAGATCGGGTCGCACAGGAATGTGTCCAGGCGGGTTTGGAAACCTCCAGAGAAGGAGCCTGTGCAGTCTGTGCCAGGGCTCTGTCATCTGTCTCACAATCAGCCTCCTTAAAACTGTTTATAATGATTTTTATCCTGTTTTCAAAATGTATTGAAAATGTACATCCAGTGAGATGGGAGCCAATGAGGATCTAAAACTAAACCAACTGGGCCAGACAAACCCTTTTCTTTCCTAGTATCTCGCTTGGAAGCAAATACAAGGAATCTGATGATCTTCTACTCAAGAATATCATGCATTTCTGGAAATTATTTGAGGAGTTCAGATTGTACATAATTGCCTTTTTTCTTTGTCTCATGGCATACTGAACTGGTGCAGTGAGTGCACTTCATACAAACTCACTGTTGGGCTGCACAGATTTGGTACTTCGTGGTGAGTCAAGGGTACATTATACAATGATGCATAATGCACTGTAAGCAGGTCAAGAGATAAGGTGGCCTGAAAACAGTAATGGAGTGCAGGCAAGGAAGAATTAGTAAAAGGCACTTTAAGAAATTAATTCCACTCAGCATTAGTCGAGCCAGAAGGACCCAGAGCAGGAAGGAAACTATCTTCTGTACTGCACTTGTCCCCATTCAGTTTTGCTCTCAGAGAGTATTTCCTTTATGCTCAAAACTCAAGGTGTGAGGGTAAGGGATTAAAAAAAGCCTTTGTGTCACACTGCCTGGATGCTTTGTAGCAAGCTTTTCAGAGGTTTATCTCAGAGGATATGTCCTAGCCCATCACACATGGCTGGCAGAGCCATACTCAGCGCCGCAGCTATTGTGGCAAATGCTGCTGTGCCTGGAGGTGCGCAGCAAGGTCATCCAGCAAAGCCACAATGGCAACAAAACCCACTTTGACTGAAGTCTTTTTTTTTTTCTCCCATCTGTACCCCAATTTTTATTTAGGGTTTCTTTTCCCTTCTCATCAGTAAAGACAAGTTTTCAAATTAGTAAATTCTGCACAGTTACAGAATCATGGAACAGTTTTGGTTGGAAAAGCCCTTGAAGCTGCTGCAGTCCCAGCCCTCCCCTCACCCTGCCCAGCCCACCACTAACCCCTGGCCCTCAGCACCTCAGCTCCACAGCTTTGGGATCCCTCCAGGGCTGGGCACTCCCCCAGCTCAGGGCTGACACCCCTCTCAGTGAAAACAGTTCTACCTCAGCTCCAGCCTCAGCCTCCCCTGGGGCAGCTTGAGCCCGTTTCCTCTTGTCCTGTCACTTGTTCCTTGGGAGCAGATACAGACCCACACCTCACTGCAACCTCCTTTCAGGGAGTGTCAGAGAGTGCTCCTGTCTCCTCTCAGCCTCCTCTTCTCCAGGCTCAACACTCTCCCTCAGCCCCTCCCCAGCACCGTTGTGCTCCAGCCCCTTCCCCATCTCAGATGCCCGTCTCTGGACCTCTGGACCTATGCACTGTCTTCTCATATGCAACCCAAGTTCTCAACTCCAAGCTGTTTGTCCTTCTAGCACACAACCAAAACTTCTCAGCACTTGGAGTGTCAGTGCTGGATGCGGTTTAGTGATGGGCTTGGCAGTGTGAGGTGAGTGGTTGGACTTGATGATTTTAAGGTCTTTTCCAACCAAAACGATTCTATGATTCTATTCTGCTCCTGGTCCCAGTCCAAACCTACAAAGGCAGAGCAAAGCAAAGCTGCTTTTCAGCAGTAACAGCTCTACAAAGTGAAGGTATCAGCCAAGTGAAATCACAAACTAGGTCAGCCCAGTTACATTTGCTAAATTTCTAGTTATTTAAAGTTGTGAGCCAGACCAGCAGCAGGGATCTGGGCAGGACCTTTGAAACCTAAGGCATTGCTCATCACGAGTGCACTCAGGTTTGAGTCCACTCGCTTCCAGAGTCACACTTGGGATCCCAAAGCAAATTGACAAGAAAACTACAGATATTAAAAAAAAAAAAAAAGAAAGAAAAAGAAGCCAAACCCAACAGAAGCAGAAGCACCCTCATCACCCAGATCTGACGTGTCTGATTAGCACAAGGAAGGCAGAGATGTAGGGAGAGCTTGCATAATGTGGTGCAATCTAGCACCTCCCCCAGGGTGCCCAGCTGCTGCAGAAGCAATTTCACAGCTCATCATCCATTATGAGATTAAAATAATTTTTTTTTCCCCTTCCCATGAAGTATTAATAAATTGTGCAGGCAGGCCAGAGTTAGTGCCATTTACACAAATGGTAGTGAATCACCCACCTAGTTATTTCTTAATGGATTGAGTATCTGTGTTCCCCCTTATCCTGTAATTTAAAAAACTAAATACACGAACCTGTTTATTTGTCTCATCAGGCCCTGAGCCAGCTTTTACTGAGTCTGGGGATATGGCAGAACTCCTGCCTCTCACGGACCTGCCCCAGCATTTCACAAGGGAACAATACCACAACATCTCTGTCCATCAACACTAGAGGGGAAACACACCACAAAAGAAGCCCCAGCCCGTGCTGAAATCCCTCCCAGAATACGTTTCATTTCCTTTCTGGGGGCAAAACCCACTGAGGCATTGCTGATACAATGCAGCTTCCTTCATACACTCAGTGAAGATGTAAAGCTGTAGTCTGAGCACCACTAATGGCTCTTTGAACATCCCTGCATTATTATGGTATCAGAGGAAGCAGGCATGTTTAATGTTTAAACTTCCAACGACAAATGCCTTCAGCAAATATGTTTTATGTATTTATTCAGTGCTTCCTAGGCGCCTGTCACCTCAACAGCTGAGGTGCTGCTTACCTTTTGCTTTAAATCTCATTTCACTAAAATTAGGATCAATGCTTTGTATAATGCCACCTTCTTCCCTCCCCTCTCTCCTCTTTATCCCCAGGAAGAGCTTGAAATCCTTTACCCATCTGTCCACTACAAAACATTTCAGATTGCCAGGAAGTTGCAGAAATGGGAAAAGGAAATTAACTGAAATCACCAGCACAATAAATCAGCATCCTACGTTCTCCCAAAGACCTTGAGCCCCAGAACCTGGCTCTAGCACTCAGGAGAAAGGCAGCTTTGCCAAAGGAAACCTTGAGATCACAGAATGGTAGGGTTTGGAAGGGACCTAGATCTAAAGATCATCTAGTCCAACTCCCCTTGGCTAAAGTAGGTTCACCTGGCAAGAGCATCTACCCAGTTTCCACCTCAGTGACTGGGTTTGGGTGAGCACTGCCTCCAAAGCCAATGCAGGCAATGTCTGGCTGCAGCTAAGCATGACCTGCTTTTGGTTGGTCAAAGGAGCTATTAGATTCCCTATGAGATCATGGTGCCTGACACCTTGCAGACCCTAAATACACAAAACTCATCAATGTGCCAACACCCCCCCCAGTGTGTGAGATGCCAAGACAATCACAAGGGATCTCTCTCTCTGCCTCCTTGGCTGTCACTGAGCTTCAGAGTGCCACAATCACAAGCCTTCCTCTGCAGCAACCATTGCAGGAATGTTATTCTTTTACTCACTCACCCAAAGCAGAAACTGTCATGTCACAAGAGCACCAAGGTGCCAGGCTGTTGAGGGAGGCAGGAAGCACCAAGAGACTCATGACAATACTGTGAGAACTGTAACGTGGTGCATGGCCAAGTACCAAACCCCCAGTGTAGGTGGGAAAATCTCAGCCTGAAGTTTCCAATATGTGAATTTTGGGAAAAAAAACCTGATTTTATCTTTAAAAATGAAAAGGATTTTTCTTTCTTTAATAAAAGCAGGGTTATGTATGGCAGAGAAGAAGGCAGGAACATACACATTGCTGTGAGGGGCTCATCTATGCCCTAGTTCACACATACTCATCAAATACCTTTTAAAGTTTTAAGGAACCCAGACAAAACTAATAGCTAGAGCAGGTACCATCCTTTCAGGAGAAAGGCCAAAAGAAAAAAACCATCAAATTAACACTTAAAATAGCAATGTTTGCCTACAGTAATGACAACTCTTCATCTTGAAAGACAGGATGGCAAGACACTGGTCAGAGCCAGGAGCCTGTTGCAGTGATCACCTCCAACACCGGTAGTGAGAAAGGACAGTTGTAGTGACTGGCAGTTCTAGAGGTAATGGGCAGCTTTTGTTGACACAGAGAAGAGCTTTGTAGAGGATTGAAGGTGCAAGAGGACTGACATCAACACCAGTTCGACCTTCATCACACAACCACAAGGGACCCAGCCCAGCATGCAAGGCCTGAGGCATTCCATTAGCAGATGCACTCAAAGAAAACCAGCCCCAGCTATCTGGAGGCCAAACCAGATAAAACATGTCATTCATTAAACAGCTGGAGAGGTTTTCCAGGATTTTTACCAGTTTACAACATGCCAGGTAGCACCTGAATTGTTCCAAGGGAAAGGAGCAGAAGTAGAGAAGCCAAAATGAGAAACTAATGGAGAGGTGAGGGAGGCTCTGAGCACAACAGGGTTGCAGGTAACAAAACATTGGCCCTGTGGTAAAAAAATTCACATTTGCTCAGTGTACTCGAGGGCTTCAGCTATCATCTTTCAAATCCAAGCCCAAGGAAAGCCTAGATATTTCCAGAAAACTGTGGAAATAGGAGATGAGTGCTTCTATTGCTAATCTTGGTACCAAACTGGGTGCCTCGAGTCCTTCTTCTTGTTGCCAAAAAATCATCACCCCAGTTTAGGCCGAAATATGATCAAAATGTGACAGATCCTTTCAAGGAATATTACTAGAGAGTCTTGGCTGCAAACTAAGCTGCATCAGCTTTCAGCATTTCTCTTCCTGTCTGTATTCTTGACATCAAATAACAGGAATCTCTTTCCAGGCTGGAACAGAGTGAGGCAGGAGTGGGCAGCCAAGGATTGCACAAGAGGTACAAGTGGAAGAGAGAAAGTGTTTCTGCCACGGATGTTGCAGTAATCCTCCATGCACAAGCCTGGAAACCAGGGCAAGCAGAATCGAACACTGCATGTTCAAATCACAGTGTTTCAAAAATTAAACACCATGGCTTCAGAGTTTTCCACATTTTACAGTCTGGCTTTCCTTGTTTAATCCCCAACATCTCTATGTAAGCATGATCAATTCATTTCTGAAGTCGCATTCAAGTGCCCAATAATTTCCCTGCAGCTCCTCTCTTGACATTTCACGAGCAATCTTCTTTGGAAAAACTTACCTTGAGTGCTCAGTGTTTTGGTGACTGCTCCTTTGTGCATGCAAACCCACATGTGGGTGCACACAGAGCTCTGTGCTTGGGCGGGGAGGGTGAATAAAACACCGTGCGTGCACAAGCATCAATGTTAACGGCACCCGCACGAAGGCACGTGAATGGTCATGCAGAAACATGCTGCTTTCCACTCTCCAACATTCAGGTGGGCAAAATCATAGAATCACAGAATGGTAGGGTTGGAAGGGACCTGTAGAGATCATCCAGTCCAACCCCCCTGCAGAAACAGGTTCACCTAGATCAGGTCACACAGGAACGTGTCCGGGTGGGTCTTGAAGAGACCTCCAAGGAAGGAGCCTCCACACCCTCCCTGGGCAGCCTGGGCCAGGGCTCCCTCACCTCACAGTAAATTATCCTGCTGATTTTATGAAATGGGGCTTCTAATAGCTTCAGTACTCTATGTAAAGAATGATGGTGCCCTTTCATGTGTTCAGGGCAGGGAAACCTGCCCTGGGATGAGAGGTGGCCAGGTGAGGACCATTCACTTTCCTCTTGATGCCAGTGCAGACTCCCAGGATTGCAGCAGCCTGACCTGCACACAGAACAACACACATCTGCTGCCACTTTGTGTCCTCCCTGCTTGCAGAAGTGGCAGGCATCCTCCTCCAGCCAGGTCCAGGGTGGGAACATGTATCTTAGGGGGATTTGCTTCCAAAATGCACCAGGAAGTGCTGAAGCCTGGGAAAAAAATAGCTCCTTGAGGGAAAACCATCCTCCAGCTTCGAGCCCGGTGTGGGGAGCAGCAGCCCTCAGAGCCACGTAGGTGTCTGGTTTTGTTTAGAAGTCATCTGGAATTCTTAAAATAAATTGGCTAAATTGTCTTCCAGAGACTGATGTCTTCTTTTTTTCCCCCCCCCTCCTCCTTAATAAACTTTCAGGGGTATCTTTATTGTTATGTCTAAAATTAGAGAAAACGAACATTTCCTGAGATTCAATTTCTCTCATAATTGTTGGAAGGAAACTAAATTGTCTGCTGTAAACATTCACTGTATTGTGTGAAAAGTATCTTTATTACAGCCCACTGGGAATACCAATAAAATTCCCAATCCTGACCCTTCCTCACTCCTTTCCTTTTGCTTTTGAAGCTCGTTCTTTTCTCTTCCATCCCCATTAACGTCAGTTCAAACATTCTGCAGTCAAGAGATGAGAACTTAAAATATATTATTTAACAATCCAGGGCAGAATAAAGCCTTGTGAGCAGCCAGATCCTTTCCTTGCCTTCTCTTTTGGTGTTTTCTATTACAGAAAATGAGAATGGCTATTCCATTTGTCTGGGTGCGTGCTTAGAGTTGATGAAAAAAAAAAATCTCATTAGTTGAGTCTGACATATACTCAATACAGGCTGTGTATATATATTTTTCTCATTTTATTCTCCAGCTGCAAAATGATACTAAATTTCATCAGATTGGAACGAAAACTGTGGTCTTGGAACATTTCCCTTTAAGGGTCTTATATTTATTCAGAATTCATGAATCATTTTCCAGTAATACAACTATAATTATTCTTAAAGTGTTATGTTTGAAGGTTTAATATGAAATACTTGCAAAGAAAAAAAAAAAGCTCTTTTTCACTTTGATAGTTGGTAATCTTCATGGCAATCAGATCAGTTAGCTCCTTCGCACAGCAGCCAGGAAAATACAATTTAATATGAATCTCATACTCTTCACTCATGTTTTAATTAAAGTAATAAAAGCCCAGTCATATTTTGCCCTTTACAATGTACACGGATGTATAAACCTGAGCTATACAGCATCAGCTCAGGCACTTTTGATGGCTGCTGATGGATTTCCTACTTTAAGATAAATGTAATTCAGGCTTGCTCAGAGGCTGATGATCACGAGAGCATTGTCATTGATAAGTGAAACCCAGCATGGTCCTTGGCAGAACGACGATAGGAGGGATTGGCCCATGGGCCAAATGCTGAGCTCTGTGTCAGCTTCGGCACATTTCACCTGCTGGCAGGAGCTAAGAGTGCTCTGACAGTGGTACTTCAGCTGGGTCCAGTGCCAGAGCATCCTCAACTACCTCTGATTTTTGGTTCTGATCATAGCTCTGATCAGCCTGGCCTGGTGCATCACTTGATAGGTCTACACCAAAGGAGCAGAACCACATGGGACTGGTGGCACACATGATCCTCCTCCATGGTACCCCCATCACATGCTCACTGTCTACCTGGTGACCTGCCTCAGCACATTCCTCTTTCACGGGCACCCATGGTGAGGCTGCACCTTGAATACTGTGTTCAATTTTGGTCCCCTTACAATAAGAAAGACATTGAGGGGCTGGAACGTGGACAGAGCCGGACAGCAGAGCTAGGGAAGGGGCTGGAGCACAAGGGTGTAGGGGAGGGGCTGAGGGAATGGGGGTGTTGAGCCTGGAGAAGGAGGCTGCAGGGAGCTGGGAGTTGGTCTCATTCTCCCAAATAACGAGTGACAGGAGGGATCCCAAAGCTGTGGAGCTGAGGTGCTGAGGGCCAGGGGTTAGTGGTGGGCTTGGCAGGGTGAGGTCAGGGCTGGGACTCCAGGAGCTTCAAGGGCTCTGCCAACCAAAACGATTCTATAATGATTCTACGCCCCCTGTACTTGCAGCACACGTTCCTCTCCTGGGTATGTACAACACACACTCCCTTGCCCGGGTTACTCATGGCACCTCCACTCCCCTGCCAGCTGCACCCACTTAGGCTTTGAGAAGAGGGATGCCCAGGGGTCTACTGAACAAATTCTGGAGCAGAAGTGATAATGGAACTAATCTGTTGCATACAGGCATCAAGCCCATTCTGGCTCCCCACAAGTTCCCACCGCCTCTTAGCAGGTACCATTTCACACTCACAATTAAGCTGCCAGAGCACTGCTGGACACCAGTTTGGGTCCACTACTCTACCCAGCTGCAGGAGTGAGTAGGAATTGGAGTGAATGCCTGACTCTGAGCATACGGAGCTGGATGGCTGCATGGTATACAAACTCCTCATTATCCTCCACACTTGCAGAGCCCTGAGATGCTCTGCTGGGCTAGAGTGGAGCCCAACCCCACCATGTACTCAAGGACATCTGCAGAGCCCACATGGAGAGAAGGGCTTGGTCTGCAGCTGGAGGAGGCTACAGAGGGGTCTTCCTTTCTTCACAGGCCTTCATCTAAACTCTGAAGTGGGAAACAGCACTTTCCTGCTGGAAGTTAATGGCTCCTCGGTTAATCACTCTGTTGTGACAGCAGACCCAAACATCAGCTCAGGCTAAGGCTCCAATGAGAAGAGAAGAAGTAATCAATCAGTAGGGAAAGGAAATCCCACGAGCAACAGGCTGTTGGTTTGAGGGTTTTTTTTTTGTCATATTCCTGCAGCTCACAGTGTTACACTTCCACAAATAAACACAGTTTTCCAAAGCCACTCCCCAGAGGTCCCAGCCTCTGCAGCAGCCAAAACCAACTCCCCAAGAGCAGGCAGCAAAAAATTCCCCCTCTTCCCTAGTCACAGTGAAGTGATAGCAATGTTATCACATTATCAGAGCTCAACATCAATTATTAGCATGTAAAGACCTGGCTCCCAATCACACTGTGTCACAGTGGGTAATTCAGGAGACAAGCAGCGAGGAATTAGCACAGTGCAAGGTGCTGGAGGATCTGAAGGCAGAAACAGCTTGTGCATAAAAGCTCTGGGATTGCTTTTGTCTGAAGTGACAGCTTCCACCTCAGGACAGCACAGCACGCTCCTGGTAGCAGCAGTATCTGACCAGAGGGGTAGTGTCAGGGGGTCTATGCACACATAAGCACTACATTAACATGATACCTATGCCTCAAAAGTGACCTACTCCCTCCAGAGCTGCCCCAGGTTGCCTCATATGTAGGGGTCTTGCCCTGGGCCACCACATGCAGTCATCTTACAGCAGCATTGAGCACAGTGAGAAATCTTTGACAAAGTGACACTTTGTTGGCTAAAGGATAATGCATACCACCTTTCTCTATGTTTTAGTGCTCATTTACAAGCTCATCAACATTGCTGGACAGCCAGCCCATGTGTTCTTATGCCACAGAAGTCACCATGCACACCAGCGGATCCCCTTCAGTGTTACTGAGTCTGACTGGACCTCAGCCGTGCCCCACAGTGCTTTTGAAGCAATCACAGTTTCCTTCATCCTCCACATTTCCTTCATCCTCCAGCACTCAGGTAGCATTTCTCAAGTCAATGTTTCCTTCAGCCCCACTGGTGGGCATCATAGCATTTCAGTGCCAAGAAACACCCATGTCCAACCCTCTATCAGAACTCATCTCAGTATCAATATTTTCTATGTGTAAAACTTTGGATCAAGATGTAGCAGTAGCTGTATTTCTCAGTGGGATACACATCAGGTCCCAGAAAACCTGGGAAAGACTTGGGAAAGAGAAGGAAAGATTCCTGCTCAGTCTGACCCAAGGACAATGCTGGCTGTGGTCACCCCGAGGAGTGGTGGCCCTCAGGCTGCCAACCAGTGTGTGCAATTCCTCTGCTTTCTGATCATCGCTACCACACACCCATGATCTCTTTCTCTCTCCTGCCATTGCCCTTAAACTTAAATCTATTCAGGAATCTCAGTTCCTTGATGACATGTTTACATAGTCAATTCAACCGCCAGGATAGCTTGAGTGTTTTCTGTCCTTGTGATGCACTCTGTGTTACCTGACAGATATCTTCAATTGTGTAAGATGCTATTTCTTTTTTGCCTCCCTAGACTAAATGCAATAGGTACAGAGACTATCCATTTTGGCCTAGGAACTGCTCAGTTACATTAGCTTTTCACTCTATGATGCTTGGTGGTCGTTTTACAGACATCCTATTGTTAACAACTTAGGATTCCTTTGAGAGCAAAGGTTGAAGATGATGTTCCTTCTGCTTGCAGTACCAAGGATTTTTATTATGATTATTTTATTTAAGCATTCCAGCTGACCTTCCATCAGCCATAGAAGCTTCTCTTGCTATGGCCAAGTTACAGGGATCTCCTCCTGACTGCAGCTTTCAAAAATTTCACTGTCATGTAAGAGTTCATGCAAAATTCACGAGCCTGGATCATCAGCTGTAGTTGTGCTTACCTCCAAAACCCCACCTGGGAGGGCTTCCATTAGCTGCTGATTATAATAAAGGACTTGTAACACCCTATTGTTCATTCTAAAATAGTACATGAGATTCTTCCTGAATCATCTTCAGAGAAAGGCTTTTAATATCAATCAATGTCTTCCCTTTATTTCTTATTCTCTAGCACAACATATGAAATTATACAGTATTACTCAAAGAATAGCAGGGAATGAGCAAAATCTGTATCTGAGCATGGGTGCCTGCTGCAGCACACACTCCCAGCTTCCACTGTGCTGTCAGACTCTGCTTAATCCTCTCTTTCAGCTTTGAGTCTGTATAGAGCTCTCACTTCACTAGGGGCCTTATCTATCTATCTATCTATCTATCTTCTAGAACTATTTGCATGTGTCATTGTAGAGTCAGTTTTTTACTTTAAGGAGTACTCTGTCCCTGTTATGGTTGACTCTAGACTTCAAAAATACAGACTATAAGAGACTATACAGATGACAAAAGACAAGAGTGCTACACAGGGGCAAAAGACTGAAACCCAAGAGCACAAGGCTGCTGGAAATTCCAGAGCATCAGAGCTCTCCACACATGGGACACAGGTTCCCCTTTTTTAATACCTTTCTACTTATGTCAGTGGTTTTCTCTAACATTGACCATTATCTGACTATCATCCGGTCCTGTGATCAATACATCAAGCCAGTCAATAGCCACAATTAATAGATTATGAAGTTCTCAAGACATATCTCCTCAAAGTTAAAACAAATGCAAGTTTCTTCATATGCAAAGACCAATAAGTGTCCTTAGAAGCAGAGAAGTTCATTAGTGGACTTGACCAGAAATTGCATGAAGAACAATCTCAAGGTGGGCTGTGAGTTTTCCTCCACTACTCTGCTGCACAGTCTCTGCTATGACAAGACTCAGGAAGGATTCTCCTAAGGTATTGCTCAACCATGTGTACGGTCTCCTGATGTCTTCCAGCAAACCCAGATCTGAGGCAGTGGTCATCATGAGCAACCTGCTGCACTTTCAGGAACAACCAAACTGTTGGAAGCTCCTCCAAGTTCACCTGCCCTGGTAGGTCAGGGAACAACCAACACGAGAACATGTTATGCCCAAGCAACTGCAGCTGTCGCTCCTCTGCCAGTAAAACAGAGCATCTCTACCAAAGCCATGGATGGAGTGAAAACCAAAGTCCATATTGGTCTCATTTTACAGCTTCTTAGGGAGGAAGGAGTGAGAAGGAGGTGAAGATGAGCTGTGTTCTTCATTAGAGGAACTGAACTGCCCTCACATCACTTGGGGCTCCACAGCCACTTCAGGACTGCAGCAGGAGTTCCAGCTGCACATTCCCACTGGGGAAGGGACGCCCACACTCCCCTGGTCATGTTCCAGCTGCACATCCCTGCTGGGGAAGGGACCCCCACACTCCCCAGGCGTGGATCTGCCACAGAACCAGCTTTATTTTATCAATTGTTGACATTCAGTGGAGATTGGTGGGAGGCCCAGGAGGTGGGAGGATAATGCATCTGCCAGTATTATGACAAGGTTTGATGGCATATTTTCTAGCAGAGGCTGCCAAGAAGAGCTCTGTCTAGTCTGGAGCATTAGCAGAATGTGAGGAAGGTGCCCGTAGCTTCCTGCACCATCATTAATTCCTAATTATGCTATCACTGGCTTTCTACCTTATTGCTTATTTACCAAACACAGCTTTATTGTACCATCCAGTTCCTTATAACTACCAAACCCATTGTTATGCTAAAATGAATGTTCTAAATGTTATTTATTATTTGATAAACCTTGTGTAACCCTGAATGAGGACATTAAATGGCAAGAACACTACTTCAAAATCCCATTTTAAATAAGTCACCAAGACAGCTGTGCCTTTATAAAACACATTAGAGTGGCACTCAGAGCACATATGGCTCAGGGATATATACAAATTATACAATTTCTGTCATTCGATCAAATAAGAGGGACGTTTTGACCCCAGAAATGAGTCAAATGTAAGTTGTAATTCAAGCCCCACCGGAGGCCCTGCTGGTAATGTATCCTGACGGCTGATCAAAGAGCCCTGACCATTTGACCCACCAGATCAGCGACTTACTGTATCTATTATGGCTAATACAGAGCCCAGCTTGAAGATGTATGGAGATAAACAGATAAAGGGCAATAGATACAGTAGATAAAGGTTGATTTATAGTCGTGCAGGCATGCGGATACACGCACAGACAGATCCCATGCGTGTGGAAAGGGGACAGGCACGTATAACTCCACGCTAATGTTTACACAGGAGCACATCTGAGGACAGGTGCTGTATGTGTGTGTGCGCGTGTATACACATGACAAATAGAACCTCAACTCCAGTTCCACTGGTGCATCAGTATAACCCCTGCACCCAGCTGAGCTCCTGCTGATTTGCACCCAGCCAGGGAAAGCCTCACCTTCTGTTTCATTCACCTGCTGCCACTTGCAAGCACATCTATGCCCATGGATCTACTTTCTCAGCAGTATAAACGTGAGCAGCTCCATCCATCAGTTACCCAGTCTCACCCTAATACACACAGCCTAAACCAAAACCTCTTTGCTGCTCTGCAGAGCCACTGACATCAGGTGTGTCACTAGGCTTGGGTGAAAACTCGTTTCCAACACTGCTGTGCAAACCCACGGCCCACACACATATCCCCAGGACAGATGTGCTTCCTGGCATCCAAGACTCAGATGTGTTTGATACACAGATGGGCAGCATGAGTGTGCCAGCAAGAGCAACATCTAAGAATGGCATTAGGAGGAGGAAAAGGCGTGCAAATAACTTTCTGTCAACTGAGTTACCATATTTTCAGCACTCGCAGTAGTGGGGCCCTACCTGTGCACTCGGCTACAAAAGCAAAGAGTTGCTTATGCCAATGCACCTCCCTGGCCTGAATAAACTGTACAGATGTGTAACAGCGTTGGCACAAGGAGTCAAACAAATCAGCTTGTTGGTTTCTCAGCTGGAATAAGCCATGCAGTGAAAGCTCCTGGGATTAAGCAGAGCACAGGGTTGGGAGCACCCAGTGGTAAGTAATCAGCTCCTTTCTCCTTCAGAGCTGCCTATTGCCCTGTCAGTAGCCAGACACATGCCCCAGAGAAATGTGCCATACACTCCCCTGAGGCTTTCCATAATGTTCCTCCATGGACCGGGCACAGTCACATCCTGGCTCCCAAGAAGCAAAGTGATAATTGTCCCCAAGCCCATGCCAAGGCCTGGCTATGCCCGTGGTGTGCATGGCATCAGCCTCAGCTCCCTAGCACAGCATTCTCTGTGTTTACTCACCCATAACACAGGCTGATGACACCTGTATGCCCAAGTGTACTTCATTCATGGTTACAAAGCACCTGTCAGCTCTTGCTGCAAATGCTAAAGTCTCGGTGCCAAACAAAACCAACCTCACTCCTGTCCAACTGCATAAGGAACGTTCCAACCTTTGTGTTTCCAGGGGTAACTCTCCCTGTCAAAAAAACCTTAATAAATGCCTTTTCTTACTGACTTTGAAGGTGTTTGTACTCCTTTTAACAGCACCATTGCATTTTTACTCAGCTTTCAGGGTACATCATACAGCTGCTAATTTGTCCATTTTGGGAGATCTCTGCATTATTTAATTTCTTGCCTTTGTTCGGGGAGAGGGGGAAAAAGAAAAGAAAAGTAAGAAAGGGGTGAGGAATGATGCTCTGCTGACTTCATGAGACACAATAGACACCTCACTCATCTCGGGGGTCAAATGTCCGTGATGGTTTGATCAGATGTCAAGTTGCATTTATACTCTGGGCTCTGTTGGGAGTTGAATTACATTTCACATTTGACTCACTTCTGGGGTCAAATGTCCCTTGTACTTCATGGAACAAGAAGAATTATTTTCCCCAAGCAAGCTGTGCTGGTATGAGCCTGGAGCTGTCAGGGCTCTCATTATGGTTCAGGCTCCTGTGTTTCTGCGTTTTATTCTCAGTTGAATCCATCCCCTTTTGGGATGACAAGAAATGCAGCCAGTAATGGCATTGCTTATTGACTAAGATGAGAGGAGGGAGCAGGTCAGCTGGCTTTTCTTTTAGATGTTTTGGACAGTGCTCTGTTTGGGTTTTCTGAGGGGTTTGGTGTTTTCTTCTTCTCCCCAAGCCTGCAGATTTGCAGGGTAGAGAATGGTGAGGGAGAGGCAAGCAGACCCTGGTCCTCACTTTAACACTCTTGCCATGAGCTAATGCAGAATCTCCTCGGGATCAAAAACTATCTGTGGGGCTGAAATGAGGCTGATGTCTGGGTGCTGCAGGATGGAGATGGTGCCCAAGGACATCTCAACACAGGAGCTGCCCCAATAGCACCATCTCTGTAGCTCCAGACATAAAATGAGAACAATCATCTGTAGAATGGGAAAAGGGTCTCCCGAGAGCTTAAGCAATTGCTGGATTTCTGGGCAGAAGGTGTAAAGCACTGCACTGACAGACAGGAACCATTTAAACCTCCCTGGATTTAAACAAGGTGAGGAGAGAGTTGATAAACTGAATTCTGCTTTCCACCTGATTGCTTCTAGGTGTTTTACAAGAAAAGCAAGACAACACAGAATTTCCTATAACAAAGACTAACAACCTTCTTCCATCTGTGAACCCCTAACAATTCCCCATCGGATATAAGGCCACATACAGAGATGAATTTCTTCCTCTCTCAACCCTTCACACCCACCTCAAAGCACAGAGGGGCTGGAAGCCCACATACAGGTCCAAGGGATTCCATCAGAACAGTCTCACCTCAGGCCATCACAAGGGTGCTGGTACCAGGGGAGCTCACTGTGTAGGACAGAACTGGGGTAAATAAGCAACTGTGGCCTAAAACGGGCAATGTGAAGGCAATTTTCCACTATTAATGCTGGACGTCCCACTTCCTGCACCTGAGCTGAGCTCAACGTGCAACTGTGTCTGCTGCTGGGAGCTGCAGGTGCCTGATGGTGCCCAGTGCAACCATTTTAAAACAAAAATGGGAGGAAAGCCCCAAGCACCAGGCCCATCTGTTCCAGTGTGATGGCAACAGTAATTAGTGTGTATGATTTATCTTTGTCCCCAAGGATCCCAAGGGCTGAGCACCGTCCTGCTTGTGCTGCACAGGCGTCTCGGGGCTGGGGATTTAGCAGCCTCTCAAACAAGACTGTAAAACCATGCTCCTGGTGTTTAATGTACTCCTTCAGGTTACAACAGGTTTAGAAAACAATAAAAGCACATCTGGAACTTCCATTTAAATAGAAGCATTGTGTTACTAGTAATAAAGTCATGACTGGTGCTATAAAGTGCTCTCTATCCAACAAGCGTTGATGTGCAGGCAAATAAAAGGAGAGAGTGAACTAATGAAGGTGAGGGAGGAAGGCTGTTCCCTCTGTCCTCAGCCAAAGCTCATCATGCTGGGTGTGAGCCACCATTAACATTGCAGAATGGTGACAGTGGGAAGGGCCCTGCAGAGCTCCTGCAGCCCAACTCCCTGCTAAAGCAGGTTCCCCTTGCTCAGGGGGCACCGAAACATGTCCAGGTGGGGTTGGAAACCTGAGAAGGAGCCTCCACACCCTCCCTGGGCAGCCTAGGCCAGGGCTCCCCCAACTCAGCACGAAAGGAGTTCAAGAGAACCCTTTCTCCAAGTATTCAATGTCTTCTCAAGACATTCCCACTTCCCATGTCAGTCCCCAGAGAGCTTTTGCTCCCAGGAGATGAAGCAGCAGCACAGCCCCCATGCACAAACCCATCCCTGTAACCAGGGCTACCTGCCCCCTGTCCTCCCTCTAACAAAAGAAAGACACTTACTCACTTTTCATCCTTAACTGCTATTTCAAAATAGGAAATAAAGGTCACCAAGTAAATAGAGAATAAATGAAGAGTCCATGTCTATTTCCCAGGTTACAGGGATCTAAGCTGCCTTGGTTTATCCCAGGTTCAAACAGTACAGGAATCCTCCACCATAGGACAGACCCTATTTTTACTAAGCAGCCAATCCTCCTCCTCAATGGTGGTGCAGCAAACCATTCACAGAACATTAAGGGTTGGAAGGGACCTCAAAAGAGCATCCAGTCCAATCCCCCTGCCAGAGCACTCCCTACCCTGCAGGATCCCTTCCGATTTCTCTCCAGCTGCTCACTGTGGGGGAAGCAGGATGCAACAGGGACTGTGAGGTGATTTCATCAGAAGTAGAGGAGGAAACAAAAGGCTTACGTTGGCCATGGTTCAGTCCCTGTGCAGTCTGATCCCACAGGAGCAGCATCACCACGGAATGAGGCTGTGAAATAGTCATCCTTTGGCAGTTTTTAAAGGTAGAACATCCAAGACAACTGCCCTTGTTAGTATCCACCACTTGCTGTTGGCTCTGCATTGTCCTGGGGTGGGTGGCAAACAGAGCTGACCCTCAGCCGGAGCAGCTTAGTGTCATTCAGTTCCTTTCTGTGTTTAATCAGCCTCTGGCAATTCTTGGCTCTAACAATCAACCACACACCATTGTTGATCGACTACATATTTGTTCCTGCTGAATCCCCTGACAGCACAGTTTGTGGTTCCTTCCCCATCCCCTGTAAATCCTTCCCAAGTGAGAACAGCCCTTGTCCTGTGCATGGTGTCTTCGAAAGCCAGAGCAAGCAAAAACTCTCCCAAGCAACAAGCCAACACACTGCTACACTCTCAGAAGGCAAACAACAGTGTTTCATCCTGTTTTCAGTTTGATATGCATATATTTTCACTGCCACTGGCACCTGAGTTAGATACACCATGCATGACTCACTAGCCCTGTAATTCATAGTGATGCAGTGGTAGGAGAGGAGCAACCTCGCTCCAGGCCACACACACCAACTCCCGGGCAGTAGGAAGTTGGCAGCATCTTGGGCTGGATGGAAATCACCACACATCTGCCTTTTATTGTTTGCAACACATCCTGATGAAACAGCCCCACACAGCCCCAAATGGGACGCTGACAAACATCAACGATGAACTTGCACTTTCCCTCATGGGATGTGATGAGATGCTTGGCCCTGAGGGTGCAGCATCAAGCACCTCAAAGACGCACCATGTCCCCATCATGCTCTGCTCATGCCAGGCCAACACAGTGGGACACAGATGCAACCACTTCTCACCTCCCGGTCAGGAGGACAGATAAACACCTGCTGAAGTCCCAGCAGGACCTAAGCATGGACTTAACTTTTTCTGTGTTTGGAGCTCCACTGAATGAACATGTCTGTCTCTGGTGTATCCAAGCCCAAAGAGCGCTCTGAAGGCTCAGACACCTGCAAGACTTGAGCCATTCTATTCTGGTCCTTCACGTGTGTGTTCACAGTTCCAAAACAGGAAACCTTTGATTCCTTTTTCTCCCTGAGCCAGCCAACTGTTAATCTATTTAGCTCCAGGAAACACCCTACGTGAGGGAAGGAGACACCTGAACTACACACAATACTTGGAAACCTCACCACATCCAGAAACACCAACTGCATCTTCATTTTGAATGAAGGATGCTGAGGCAAAACTTTTCAGTGTTGCTGGAGAGCTGTAGCTAAGCTGTGACACACAGCAGCACCCACATGCAAAAGCATCTCTCTCCCTGAGCCAAGTATGTCTGCTGCTACTCCTGGGCAGCAGCCAGACTGACAGCTCTGACCTTCTTTATGGACCCTCCTGATGTCCCAGGTTCATAAAGAGTTGCTAAGATTTGTGCTTGGGTATAGTTTAAGTCCCCAAGAAAATCTCTGCACACCGGAGGACATCGATGCTTACCTGATTTGCTGATAGAAACTCCTGGGCATTGTCATTCATTCCCATGTACATGTTCTCCCCATCAAACTAGAAAGAGAAAAGAAAGTACAGAGTTAGTGAAATGCCATCTGCATGCTAGGGTCGCACACATCCCAACTGCTTTCCTAACTCCTCATATAAAGACCTGAAATTCCCAGAAGAAAACACTGAGCTGCTCCTTTAGAACTTTTTAGCATGTATGAGCACACACACATCACATCACCATGTCCCATGGCAACAGCCACAGCATGTTTATGTTTTTTAGCAAAATAAGCAATGAATGACTCCAAACAAATAAGCCAAACGTGCAAAACCACAGATATAGCCAGCAGCAAAGACCACCCAAAGCTCTTGCTAAATTCCCTGCTAGGTTAACATTCAGTATTATAAAGCCAACTTCCATCAAAGGCAATTTCCAAGGCAGGAAGATCTCATTCCTTCCCACCCACATACTTCTCACTGCCTAAGCAAACCTACAGCAGCCATGCAGATAGCCTCTCTGGACCATACATGAGAGGGTCTCTAATCAAAGTGTGGTCACAGAATAATTGCAATTGGAAAAAACCTTTGATGATCAAGTCCCAGCTCTTCCCTCACCCTGCCCAGCCCACCATTAACCCCTGGCCCTCAGCACCTCAGCTTCATGGCTTTGGGATCCCTCCAGGGCTGGGCACTCCCCCAGCTCCCTGGGCAGCCTGGCACAGGGGCTGACACCCCTCTCAGGGAAACAGTTCTGCCTCAGCTCCAATCTCAACCTCCCCTGGGGCAACTTGAGGCTGTTTCCTGTTGTCCTATCATTCACTACTTTGGAGAGAGACCAATCCTCATCTTGCTGCAGCCTCCCGTCAGGGAGCTGCAGAGTGCTCCTATCTTCCCTCAACCTCCTTTTCTCCAGGCTGAACATCCTCAGTTTCCTCAGCTGCTCCTAATAAGACTTAGGATTCTCCATCCTGACAGTTTGCTGCTGTTTGCAAACTCTAGCTGCAAGAAAGCACATTTTCCCCATCCTCTTGCCCCTGCCTGCTCTGCCAGGGCTCTACCTCCATGGCTGGGCCAGAGGCAGGACAGCTTAAGCACAGCACATTCACCTGAGTCTCCACAGCTCCTGCAAACACATTGCCTCCCTCACCTGGTTCTGCTAATCCACTTATTAGGCCACAAAAACCCCCATGGAGAACTGCAAAACTTCTTGTTAATTAGGTGCAACCTGAGTTTTTCACTTACTCTGATTCCAAATGAACGAGAGAAATGCCTCCAGGACTGGCTCCAGCTCCAAGTATGGCTGGGGCAGTTCTCAAGGCTAAGTTCACAAATTAATTATGGCAATAAAATGGGCCATGCCATAAACCACTCCTGAGACGAGGATGAAGGTACCAGCTGTGAATGACACCACAGGCTTAACAAGGGGAAGAGCCAGCCCTCTTGCTCTTACAAGCCAGATGATGAACTGAGGACTGTTCACCCCTTGCATGCCCTCTTGGTCTCTGACACCATGCTGATACCAGTCACCCCTTAGCAGAAATGGGCCAGATTAAGAACAATAAAAGACAAATCTAAATAAAACCAGGTGAAGATTTTTCAGTGTAGACTATTAATTACTCTTCCATTTCTCAGAGTGCTACAGGATTAGCTATTAAAGTCATCAGACTTAGTAAAGCCAAGTGGGGATAACACAGCTCTGCTCAGTGTCAGACACTCTCTAATTGCCAAACTGTCCTCTGGGATCACAGAGCAAACCAATTAAAAGCAGCAAAATGAGAGTGGGTATTGTGACATTCATTAACTAATACAGATAGTGGTCGCAGCAAGGTTAAGGGAATTCCTGCACCAGTGCAGGATTGCCAGAGCCATCAGCAAGGCAGGAGCCATGGGCTGCAGTGAGCATTGGCAGCCCTGGGGGCTTGCTGGAACACCAGCTCTCCCAGAAGACAGCTGGGTGCTATCTGAATTTTCCCCAATTTGTAAAACAATTGCTGGTATAGCCAGTTCCTGCTAACGTGGTTCCAGCTGGAGTTGCCATGCCTCCAGGCACAGAGTCTCATAGAACTGTTTGGTTGAAAAAGCTCTTGAAGGTCCTGGAGTCACAGCCTCACCCTGTCCAGCCCACCACTAACCCCTGACCCTCAGCACCTCAGCTCCACGGCTTCGGGATCCCTCCAGGGCTGGGCACTCCCCCAGCTCCCTGGGCAGCCTGGCACAGGGGCTGACATCCCTCTCAGGGGAACAGTTCTGCCTCAGCTCCAATCTCAGCCTCCTCTGGGAAAACCTGAGCCCTTTTCATCTTGTTTCATCACTCATTACTTGGGAGTAGAGACTGATCCCTAGTTCCCTGCAGCCTCCTGTCAGGGAGCTGCAGAGAGTGCTCCTGTCTCCCCTCAGCCTCCTCTTCTCCAGCCTCAACACCTCCATTCCCTCAGCCTCGCCCCAGCACCCTTGTGCTCCAGCCCCTTCCCCAGCTCTGTGCCCGGCTCTGGCCGCGCTGCAGCCCCTCAGTGTCCCTGTGGCAGTGAGTGAGGGGCCCAGCACTGAACACAGCCCTGGAGCTGCAGCCTCCCCAGGGGGAGGGTGGGACAATCACTTCCCTGTTTCTCCTGGTCACACTATTTGTGATACAAGCCAGGATGCCACTGTCCTTCTTGGCCACCTGGGACACTGCTGGCTCATGTTCAGCCATTGTAGATTAACTTCTTCAGGTCTTTCCCCTCCAGGCAACCTTCCAGCCCCTCGTCCCCAGCCTGGAGTGTTACCTGGGGTTGGTGTGGTCTAAGTGCAGGACCTGGCACTTGGCCTTGTTTAACCTCATACAGCTCTCACTCAGAATTGCAGCCTGAATCAACTCTACAGCCTAAACTCTGCCAACCTCAGTGACCTCAGTAAAAAAGACAGAAGAGTTGACATAGTTTAGTGGAGATGCTCAGCCCTGTGGCAGCAGGATCTGGGCTCTGCAGGTAGTCACTGACTTGGCATGGGCACCAGCAGCACTGCTTTGCGTATCAGTCCTTTTGGAACAGGCAAAGTTATGATTCCACTCTTAAACCTGTTTTTTGGACCACCCCATCAAAAAAGCCCACCATGTGGACTCTGGAGCCTAAGCAGGCATCCCATGGCTGTGCCCTGCGTGGATGTGTGGTCCATGCTGGTGGTCTGACCTGTGGTGCCAGAGCTTTGTGTCAGGGCAGCTGCACAGGCACTCTGTGTGACACTTAAAAGATGCTGCATCTTGAGCTGCACAACAGCTCAACAGCAAGCAGCCCTGAAGAGAGATCAAATATTCCAGTGGGAAGATGGTTCTGTCCATCCCTGGAACCCATCAGGAATTTGCATTGCAGAATATTTGTTTCCACAACAGGACAAGAAGAGCTCTTTCCTAAGTAAAAGCTCTGCCCCTCTGAGATATCTAAATACACAGATGATGCACATCCATCCACCCCCTTCCTTGCCAACACACACCTCACTTTTGTCCTCCTCCAAAACAGTATTCTGCAGGTCTAGAGTAAGACCTGTTTGACATAGCTCTTCTCCAGAAAAGTCACCTGGAAATCCACATCCAGAAAACAAAAAGTATCTTTCTCTGGGGGGTCCAGGGCAAGACAAGAGCTTTGCTTTTTCTATATAATTCTGTTTATCAGAATATGGGTTTTTTTTATGGCTTTCTACTATTCCCCTACCTCTGCTCCACACTTCCTTCTGCCTGTGATGCATTCGTAATAACTGTAATGAATCCTGCCTTGGAAATTACCTTGCCTCTGATTGCCAGCCTGAGCAGCGAGCCTGAAAATCAAGACTGGAAATGCAATAGAAACTTTGGAACTTCCCCATTGCTGATTGGATTTTTTTTCCTCCTTTCCTTCAGGCTATGAAGGTACAAACAAATTTATTAGAAATTTTCCCATCAGGATATTTTTTCAATTAGATGTTTGCCACTTATACAGCAGCCAGGTAGAGCAGATAAGTAATGTGCTCTCCCTCTTCTCATTATTGTTTTGCTCCAGAATGCACTTCAAAACAATCAGCCCCATCATTCCAGGTAGATTTACGACAGAAACAGATATTTTAATATTTCCCCTTGGTTACAAATGCTTCCTCCCTCTTTGCTTTGGTCTCACTCCTGGTGCGTGTCAAACCTCCCAGGCAGTTCCAGATCTGAGTGCATCCATTCATCACCCTCTGTGGCTCTCAAAATGGATCAAACCTGTATTGAATGATGGGCACATGCAACATGGCAGGTATCAAGTCCTAATTTAAAAGGAACACACTCTCCTGCAGTTGTCTTAATCATCCTTTTGCTCCTTTGTAATTATTTAAACTTTGTTATTCTTTGCCTAATGGAAGCAGCTCATTAAATCCGTGCCTAATTCCCACTCTTTCCTGTTTTAGTGTGAAGCTCAAGTGAGCTGAGATCTCTCACAGCTTGTAATGCTTTGAATCCAGGACACGGTGTTCACTTGAAAACCAGGGAAATGCAAACCCTATGTAGCAAAGTTGGGACATTGGGAGAGGTGGGAAGATGTGATTAATTGCTTTTCCTTCATCAGAGAATTGGATTAATTTTTATCCAACTTGTGCTGACTTACATCAGCGCTGGCTGCCTACAGGCACAACTAGAATCAAGGACCTCTACTTCAAAAAGGACTCATGAAGCCCCACTTTGCCAAATTCCAACTCAAACGTGATCACATGCGACATGTTCAGCAGTTCACTCACCAGATTACAAAAATGCCCCCTCAGAGGAAACTGCCCAATTTCCCACCAGCTCTGGCAACAAGGCACACTGTGGTTTTTTGAAGAGGTCTTACCTTAATTTGAACACTTATTGTTGGCAATGCTAGACCAGAGCAAGTCCATTGAGAATCTTGAGCTTTTAAAAAGTATCCAAAAGTTAATGCAAACCCAGTGGCAACCAAAAACCATCGTCATCAAGGAGCTATTAAAAGCCCAGTGAACAATGAAGGAAGATACAACTCAGCCACCACTAGCATCAAGATATCAAGCAACCCAGAACAATGCCATGGAACAAATGCCTTTAAGTATTTAGGGCATCAAGAAGAGTGTGGCCAGCCGGTCAAGGGAGGTTCTGCCCTCCCTCTACTCTGCCCTGGTGAGGCCTCATCTGGAGTCCTGTGGCCAGTTCTGGGCTCCTCAGCTCAAGAGGGACAGGGAACTGCTGGAGAGAGTCCAGTGCAGGGCCACCAAGATGATCAGGGGACTGGAACATCTTCTTTATGAGGAAAGGCTGAGGGACCTGGGGCTGTTTAGTCTGGAGGAGACTGAGTGGGGAGCTCATTAATAGTTACAAATATATAAATGGTAGATGTCAAGAGGTTGGGGAAGCACTGTTTTCAATGGTATCTAGCAACAGGACAAGGGGTGATGGGATGAAGCTGGAACACAAACAGTTCTGTTTAAACACAAGGAAAAACTGTTCCAATGTGAGGTGAGGGAGCCATGGCCCAGGCTGCCCGGGGAGGGTGTGGAGGCTCCTTCCTTGGAGGTCCAGACCTGCCTGGACACGTAGGATCTGCTTCTGCAGGGAGATTGGACTGGATAATCTCTAAAGGTCCCTTCCAACCCCTACCATTCTATGATTCTATGAAAAGATAGGAGTTACACACATAACATAGCCAATATTGTATTTCACACCAAAAAAAATCCCGAATAAAAAATATTGCAGCCCATGTGTTGCTGGGGCCTATTCAACTGCCTCTGATGGCATCCCACCCACCATGTGGAAATAGAACTCTTCTTTAGAAAGTTTTACAGAAGTAATTTTCCCACAACTGTTTTTTATCAAGCAGGCATTATTTAAGTGGAGTAACCACGTGCTGCTGCAACTGCATTTTGGCCACAGTACTTCCATCCCTGCACCATCCCTACTGCTGTTCCTGCATGGTGTGGGGCAGGTGGGCACCAACACCAAACACAATGACCTCGATGCTGGCAAGGATTGTCTTTGCCAGCACAGAGCTCCACTGCATCCTTGGGATGTGAAATATTCCTTCAGCCCTGTCCTGGCTGCTGCTGCTGCCTGTAGAGCTGCTGCTGTGATTTCTTGCAGGGGTAATTTAGCATCATGCTGCTTTGGGGAATACACCTCTGAGGTTAGCTTCATCTCTTTAACTGCAGCTTCCCCATTAAGGTCTTTACACAACCTCTGGCCCAAAGTGATCTACTTAGCATTATTTATTTGTCTGCTGAAATGCTTGGATAGCCCCTCAGTTGATCCTGTCAAAGAAGGTCAGGAGTTCAGCAGTAGATTTACGACGCCCTCAGGAGTCTCCTGCGAGGAGAGATCTGCATCTCCCCCCTGGCCACCAGCAGCCGCCGGGCTCGGCCACGTGTGGCCATTTGTTTCAGGACAAGTGTTATGAAAAGAGAGCAGGACCCCCACAGCAGGTGTCACTGGCTGTACATCCTTCAGCTGGTGGCACAGATGAGCTGCCAGGGTCACCTGGGCTTTGGGGGGGCTGGCACTCTGCAGGAAGGCAGTCTTCTTATGCAACATCCTAGGGTAAAATCAGATTGATGCAGATGAGGTCTCGAGGCTTAGAACCATGTAATAAAAAGTGGTTTGGCTGGCTTATTTGTTTTAAGAGCTATTCACAAATAGGATTAAAGCCTAATAATTGTCATTTCTCAAACATACCAGAAGCAGGAAGCCCACTGCAGAGCTGACAGTGCCAAGAATCTAAAAACCAAGTGGCTTAGAATTTAAAGAAGAGAATGATCTGCTCTGGCATGCACTCTCAAGGACTTTTTGGTGGCTTCCTAACCAGAGCATCTTCCTTTGGAAGATCCATCTGAGCAGCTCTCCCTCTGGGACGGTCAGTAATAAAAAAAAAATGAGGAAAAACACCCAAATCCTGAGGAATCCCCATGGCCAAGCAGCATTCACCCACCTGCTCTGAAGCAATGCAAGGTCACACACGTGGAGCATAGGCTACTGCCTCTGCTGTGAAAGGAAGTGGGGTGGTGGCAAGGGGAAGGTGCCAGGCCATCTGACCATCAGCATGAAACCACCTAGAGCTGCAGCACACCACAGAGACCTGAGTGGAGGGGTTTTGTGACTCACAGCCCTCTTCAGCGTTTGCTGAAGGGTCAACAGGTACCTGGAAAGGGGAAAATGATCTCTCTGGCTGGACTTTTCACAAGGTTCCTCAATAAAGAGCTTGTGAAAACCAAACCAAACTTGTTGTGGGACTAAAGGAAGGTCCTCACAGTCAGTGCAACGATACTCATTCGGTTCCAGCAAGAGGAGCATCATGGCCCATGATCCCTCTGCACTAAAATCTCTCCAGTTCATGATATGAGTGATCCAGGAGGACTCAAGTTTATTAATGAGATAAAAATTATTCAGGCTAGGCAAAACTAAAAGCGACTTTGAATGGCTTTGCATTAAGGCTCTCTCAGCACTAAGTGGCAGTGAGGAAATGGAAGATGAAATTTAATATCAATAAATGCAAAGTAATACACTGGAGAAAAGTCTTCCTAACAATACAGGCATGACAATGGGCCCTAAAATAGCTGTTACTGTCCAAGAGAGAAACTGTGCATTTGTTCTGGAGACTTCACTTCCAGCTTTTTCTCAGTCCTTGGCAGCTGCCAAAAATGCCATTCAAGTTTTAGCAGCAATTAGGGAAAAGAACAGAGAATCAAACATTATTTTACCATTCATACAGTTAGGAGAAGGAGGAAGGGCAATGACAGGGAAGATCCAAGGTGTGGAATGGTGTAGGTGGATGAGGAAAAGAGGTGATAGATATAGAGGGACTCAACAGAAATGTACACGAAGCTCTGAAGATGAGAACAGGGAATGGCTCTTTGGTTCCCATAGCCCAAACCCAATGACACTGAAGTCATTAGCTAGTGGAGTTAAACACCTTACAGAGACATTTTCAATACAGGGTCCAGCAGCAAAACTTTCTGCTGCAGGATGCTGTGGCCTAGAATATTACAGAATAATAACTGGACAAAAAGAGCAGAAGAGTAAATCCAAACCACTGAGCTCAAGGTGACCCTGACCTGTGGGTTACTGGAAGCTTTATGAGTGGACACAATCTCACTAGATATAGAAAAAGCATTTTCCAGCAGTGGGTGGCCAAATATTAGACCATGAGGCTGTGGGATTTCTGGAGATATTCAGACCTCAGCTGGATCAGGTACTGAGCAACCTCATTTGGTTGGCTCAGCTTTGCTCAGGGCCTTGGGACATGCAGGAGTTGGTGTTGGGGTGCTTCTGTGGTATGTGATCATGCCATGCTTGCCCAGGTACACAGACCTCCACCCCAGGAGCACCTTCAGCACCCCTTTTTATTCTCCTGTGCTCGAAGCTGGAGAGACCTTGAATGCCACCACTATTCAAGTGGCAGCATTCATTTATCTAAGAGACAGTCTGGTTTTCTGTGAATGCTGCACGCTAAAATATTGGTATTATATTATTTGGGGGGGGGAATGAGGACTTAAAACTCATTTACCTGCACCTTTCATAGCCTGCAAAGGAGTTCAGGCTCTTCACACACACACACACACACACATCCATCCATTGAAAGCTACAAGGAGCAGCAGAATTTAGTCTTAAGACTGACATGGAAATAGATTAATTTTTTTTTCCCATTTCATATTCTAATTACAATTCTTCTCCCCCTACTATTTTCTGTTCTCATTACAGTCTTAAAATTGCTCTGCAAATTCTGTACCTTATTCTGCTCTTCCTTCCATCTTTGTCATGGAAATGAGAAACAGAATGTATAAGCATGAAAATACTGCCAAGATCGAAATTCTGCTTAACCCTTTCATGCCCAATTCCAAAAAGATGGGAAAGCAACACAGATCAGCTAACCTTCCATCAGCCTCCTCTCCTTCTCCCTGACACAGCAAGGGAGAAGAGTAATGCTCAGATAAATGAACTTCTAATTTAGAGGCCGAAGCTGCTCATGCTTCCACCTCTGCTGTGCATGGAGGAGGGGTTGGGTTTTGCCAACTGAGCAGGTTTTGCCCCTGAGGGCAGATCTTGATCTAGTACACTTTGATCACATTCAGATGGTTAGTGTTTAGCTTTCAGCCTGCCAAGCACCCTAGTGTAATGCTGGCTGGGTTTGGGCTGTGTGGGGCTGCGAGCAGCATTGGTGCACCGGGTGCTCAGGAGATCTCCATCCTCATCCTCTCCCATGGTGCAGAGAGCTCACTGGAGCTGCAGCTTTGTCCAGACCCAGCTTTCCCAATTTCCCTCAAAGTTCAGGCATAGATAAGGAAAATGGTCTGCCTGGGAGGTGAGCAGCATCTCCTAACACCCCTCCTTCCTTCACACCCCTACTGTCACCCAGGAGCTCTCCAGCCCATCACTGACCAAGCTCAATGCTGTTTATTTTGCAAGATAAGATCACAGCGATGGAGCTGGGGCATGTACATCACTTCCCTTCTGAAACCAAACAACAAGCACATCCTAGATTGTTTATCATGCTTACGCAGGTGCTCGAGGAGTTTATCTGCAAAGAAAACCCCAAGCACCCAGGCCCTGGCTAAGCTGGTCCTTCCCCTGTCAGCAGCTGAACAACCAGGAGAGCTGAGGGCACTGTAGGTGCCTGGTGCCCTGTGTGTTGTTGAGGAGGAAGGTAAATGAATGCAGCACATTTCCTGGCACCAGGTTGTCGTGTAGACAGCCTGAAACAAATACAGTGAGTGATAATGAGAGTTAACTGCACTGCCTGCTTCACCAGTAACACTTGTAATTCAAACCAAGAAAGAGGCAGAAACCAAGGGAGGCAGAAAACATATAAAGATCTAAAAGAAATGGGGAAGGCTCTGTGCAGGAACTGTGCCAGCGTCAGAGGCACAGAGAAACATTGTGTTTTGCAAGATACAACTTCAGGGTTGAGATAAAAATAGAGCTTATACCTGTCTGCCTCAGAAGCAGCTACCAGCGTGGCTCTGCTCTGGAAGGTTTGTATGGAGATGCTGATACTGACAGCAGAACAACAGCTCTCTCTGCAGCCAGAGGTATCACTGGGGAGGGGCTACTCACAGCCACCGGCACAAACACAGCTGTAGAACCAAGGGAGAAGCTGGGAGGGAAGAAACTTTACCCCAGAAAGTTTCCTTGTCCTATAATTTGGGGAATGGAGTTAAATCCAGTTGTTGGCTGGTCACATGTGGTGTCCTCCATGTTGGGGCCTGATCTGTTTAATAGTGATCTGGATGAGGGAAGAGCTTTTTCCCTGAGAGGGATGTCAGCCCCTGTGCCAGGCTGCCCAGGGAGCTGGGGGAGTGCTCAGCCCTGGAGGGATCCCAAAGCCGTGGAGCTGAGGTGCTGAGGGTCAGGGGTCAGTGGTGGGCTGGGCAGGGTGAGGGGAGGGCTGGGACTGCAGCAGCTTCCAGGGCTTTTCCAACAAAAAGGATTATCTGATTATATCATTTGTTGTCCTTGTTGGCTCAGGGAGTGAGCAGGGACCCTGTGTGGGCAGCAGTGTTGGGATGCACACCCAGGGCTAGGGCTGAAAGGGAACCTGGACTGAATGAGAGCAATCCTCTGGCAAGGAGAAGTGCAGCGTGAGCCAGCCAGAGCTATGGCCGTTGCCACAGAAGCCCGTGCTGCAGTCACTGTGCTTACCCCGGCTGTGACGTACACACACAGTGTAGGAATCATTTTGGAATGTTTATTTATCTTTTCTCAACTGAGAAGTAAATAAATAAGCAAGCACAGGAGTGCACATTGCAGAGACAAGGAGAGCTGTCAGAGGAGCAAGGCAGAGATTGCTTCAAGCTATTAACTTTCTGAGACCGTGTATTATACTTCTGATCCCAGTGCTTTGTTGACAGCTGTACAGGTTAACAACTTGGCTCCCAAACATGTAACTCACTGCAAAAATCCACAACAATCTCAGGTGCTACTCAATTGCCATTCAAGAAGAAAAACAGAAACTTTCCTTCTCTCTCCAGCCATTACTCCTTCAGTGAAGGGAATCTGAAGCAAAGGCCAAAGCACTTGCTATTCACCTTCAAGCACTGGTGGGCACTTCACTGAAGACTTCCATCATTTGAAGCTTTGCCCCACTGGCGAGAGTAAAAGCAGATCTCTGCCCACAAAAATCTAAGATCACAGTTCTTCTGCTGTTGCAAAGCATAAGGGAGAAGAAGAATCAATTTTCAAGACAACTTTGATGAGAATGGGAACATTTATGCAAAACTAGCCTGTCAGGAGGGGCAAAAAATCAGAGAGACTCCACAGGAGTAATTTAGAGAATAGTTTACAACACAGAAATATTTGGCACTGGTGACAAGCTGCCTTCTGTCCTTCTGCACTCAATAGTGAATGCAAATCACCCTTGCAGTAGTACATAGCATGACTTGCAAAAAAAAAAAACAAAAAAACAAAGGGCTGGCAAAGTACAACCCATTTCTGTGCTGTACTGTAGGTGTTTGGACTGTTCATAATTAAACAACCTCTCCAAACTAATGGNGCCTCCAACAACAAAGATGATAGGAAGGTCATATCTGAAATTACCTCCTGGAAGTCTGGGAGTATCTTCCCTGACCACTTTCCATATGGCTGTATAGCTCTCTGCATTGTTCCCTCTCTTCTTGGCATTGTCTTAGTTAAATCATAGCCTCCATGTGCATCTTCTGTAAGAGTTTTTACATCACCTAACTAGATCCTAATCTTTGCAAGAGTCACAGAATCACAGAATCTCAAGGGCTGGAAGGGACCTCAAAAGCTCATCCAGTGCAACCCCCCTGCCAGAGCAGCAGCACCTAGAGCAGGGCACACAGGGACTCATCCAGCTGGGTTTGAAATGTCCCCAGAGAAGGAGCCTCCACAGCCCATCTGGGCAGCCCCTGCCAGTGCGCCCTCACCTCAACAGGGAAGGAATTCTTCCTTGTGTTACTTTGGAACCTCTTCTGTTCCAGCTTGTGCCCATTGCCCCTTGTCCTATCATTGGCCATCCCTGAGCACAGCCTGGCTCCAGCCTCCTCACACCCACCCTTGATGGATTTGTAACATTCATGAGATCACCCCTCATTCTCCTCGCCTCCAAGCTGCAGAGCCCCAGCTCCCTCAGCCTTAACTAATAAAGACTAACGCAGCACACAGTTTCCTGTATCACAGAACCATCTTTTCACCCCCCAGCACCTCAACTGTGTTATTCTTTTTAAACCCACACAATCAAACTGACAGGGCTGCTCACAACCTCAACATCTATTTTGAGGTATCAGCACAACGGTGAGCTCATCCCAGCACACTTGGTCGCTCTGTTGTGGGAAGGATGTGCAGGGGAGCCTGAACCCCTGTGCCGAGGCCGTTGAAGTACAAATTACCCAAACCTCCTTATTCTTCGGATGAAAGTCTCTCATAGGCTTGAAGGTGGCCAGATTTCAGATCCCTAATCTGCCAGAAAGAGCATCATCTCCGGCATATGAGCCTCCTTTTATATAGGCTGATGGTGTTGCCTTGTAACAAAAGTTGTAATTATCCTCTTAAACAAAGTGCGACAGCCCCCCCAAAGCCATTCCAGTAGCCTGCACTGCATCCAGTGGACCCCACTGCCACTCATAGTTCCCATCTCTCACCCCATCCCCTCCAGTGGTGGAAGCAAAAGAGATACAGAGGATTAACAGAAAATTTGCTGTTGAGGCACCACTGTGGGGCCAAGCAGATGGGGACACCACCAGCCACTGCCTCAGGGGCTGCAAGCTGAGTAGGCCAGTGGGGGAAAACACCCACAAAGCCTCATAATATTGAACTCTGTGGGAAAAGCAATTTCCTTGGAAGCTTGGTGCAAGGAGCCATTGAAAAGGTCCCCCAGCAGTGAGGGGTGTCTGGAAGAGGCAGATCTGCCCTCTGTGTGCTGTGTAGTTGGGTTCAATAACCTGAGCCCTGCTTGGACTGTGCAGTCCTATGTCCATGAGAAAGGACTCATAAGGAAGAACTTAGGAAGAACTTTTCCCCTGAGAGGGTTGTTAAGCATTGGAATAGGCTGCCCAAGGAGGTGGTGGAGTCCCCATCCCTGGAGATATTTAAAAGACACATAGCTGAGGTGCTGAGGGTTTAGTGATGGGCTTGGCAATGTGCGGTGAGTGGTTGGACTTGATGATCTTACAGGTATTTTCCAAACAAAACAAGAGGGTTGTGCCCATGCAGTCACGCCTGGAGCACAGGCACTGGTCACCACTGTGAAGTCAGCACCTGGAGCCAATATCCACTGGCTGAAAGGTCATGAGGAGACAACCCAAAGCCTTGCAGATGTTGCACACACAGAGCTGTGAAGGCCATGCTGACGTGACTTCACATGCTGGAGACTCAACTCATGTAAAGCCATGGCTGGTTTTTTACAGAAGCTGAAGCTCAGCAACATCTCACATGGGCAGTAAAATCACACTGGGAAGGTACCTCCACAGGCAGCATTACCACATCCTTGTACCTCCTATTTTATGAAGTGCTGAGTGAGGTTTGTCAAACAAACACGTAACTTTCATGTCATTAGGGGAGAAGGTAGCTGGTGGTTACTGCAGCCCAGCTGGTCTCAGGTTTACTTGTTAAAATACACTCCTCAGTGGTGAAAATTCTCCACATCTTAAAAAGACAGTTGAAAACTCATTCAAATTAATGAAACTAATCAGAAATAAGCACTTCTTATTACTATGCCCTTGCCTCACTGTAAATAATTGAATAGACATATTATTATTGCAATTATTATTATTGCTATTATTAACCCTAACAAGAAGTTTAAAGAATGCTGATGAGAAAGAGAAAAAACAGCTTTGTCCAACTAATTATTGGCTTTAAAAAAAAATAAACAAAGGGAGTCTTCCTGATTTTCACAAAGTCCTGCCTTTTTCCAAGCAGTTAAAAACAAGACTGACATATTTATAGATAGGAAAATGGGCAGATAAGATAAACACACACAATACAAACTTGTCCAAAGCTCTTACAGTCTTTCTCTGCACCACTTCCAGCTCATTAAATTACAGTATTACTATAGATTTGGAGCAAAATTATCTTTTATCTAGGCTTCTTTTAAAGCTATTTGGCATTTGCTAGTATTTTCTATTATAAATCTAATTGCAGATTCCAAACAGACAAGGGCTCATTAAGCCTTAATTATGCACATGTTGTTTTCAACAAACATTTTCATTTGGACTGCTGTGAGCTGTAATTGTTCAGAAGGCACCGCAGCCTCCCATTACCCACTTTCCTGGGATGGCAAAAGCTACTTTCAAGTAGGTCATGGCTTGGCTGAGCAAAGCACACACAACCTGTGGAGTTTGGGTTGTGCTGCTCTGGAGGGAATGGACACTGGGGAGCCAGTGGAAGCAGCCAGGATGTTCTCCATGCTGGTATTGCCCATGCTGAGCTCTGCTTGGGGGGTTGACCATGTGGAAGGGAATAGGATGGGGAATGGGGCATGGCCAACTCTTCCTGGGGAGCAAAAGCAGGGGGATGTTGTACAAACAGCATGTGGAAGGGCTGCTCATCTTCGGCTACAGCTGGGAAGTGGGAACCCTGCTCAGGGTTCTCTGAGGATGCCACTGTCTCAGCCCTGCATCTCTGCATGTTCTGCCTAACAGCTGGTCTCCAGGTCAACACCAGCCCTCAGTCCTCGTCCAGCCACATCACACTGCCACAAGCATCAAGGGACAAAAACATTTCAAGACTATCCAAAATTACATGAGGGTGGAGGGGAGTCCTTTTCACTCCTTGTTAGCACCACATTTATCTTTGTACTCTGAAATAAGAAGGAACCCACAAGAGCAGCTGAGCTTTTATTAGAAGTTCAGTCTTCCTTCTAGAAGGCTGTCTCTGCTCAGGCTGCAGGAGAGTTAACAAAGCAGCCATAAGCTGCAAAACAACACGGGCCTGAGCACCTCCAGTCTTGGTCCTTCCAACTTCATCCACTGCCATGGGGTAGAAAAGCATGGGTCTGCCTCAGCCCATCTCTCTGGTGAAGAAAGTCATGTGTGCAAACCTCATCAGCCTTCCTCAAATCTCTTTAGGTGAGAAAAGGCTCCTTCTAATAAATAATTTCCCATATTTTAAGTGTTAGGGTTCCAAAAGTAGGCTGGAGGTGCTGCTTGCTGCTGGACCCAGGAGTCCGGAAGTTTTTAGCCCTGCTGGAAACAGATTGCATTGCAGCTTCTAGCCTAAAACTCTGATGGCCTGGTATCCAAAACACCATCTTAGGACAAGAAAAGGCCTTGCTCCATTAAGAAATCAGCATCCCCCTTCTTCACATTTCTTTCTCTCTTCTCAGTGTAGACGACAAATTCTCTGCCACATCCCAAAGACTCATGTTGCACTGTTAGAAGGAACATGTGTCAGAGTAAGCACAAAATCTCAGGCCATAGCCTTGCCTTTGAAAAAGACAACTTTTCAAGCAATATTTTGACCCAGAAAGGTTTTCTAGGTCACTTTGACTTGGCGTGTATATGTCTGACCTAGTAAATGTAACACAAGGAAATTACAGAGTTGGTTTCAACCTGTCAATGTCAGATCATTCATAAACTCAAGATGCACTGTTCACAAAACTGTTATTCATATATTCACAAGTAAAGTCTTACTAGGCTCCTTCTGGTGAAGAAGCATTTGCCCTGTTCAACTTTAACTCGCACTGACAAAGAGAAAAAACAAGCAAAGCTCCCTGGCCAAGCTGAGTTCCCATCTTTCTCACACAGGAAAATCACACAGGGTTTATGGCTGTGCTACTCCTTCCACTGCTGTTGAAATTTCCCACATTGGCCTCCTGCTGGCTTTGCCATGAGGTGAGAACCCCAAAGTTCTTGTTTGGATGGGTGCAGTTCACTAATTAGCACAGATGCACTAACAAAGCAAAGGGAACCCTTGGCCACCATTGAGATCCTCATGTGCCAGCATCCTGCATAGAATCATAGAACTGCTTTGGTTGGAAAAGACCTTTAAGCTCATTGAGTCCAACCACTCACCTCACACTGCCAAGCCCACCACTAAACCTCCCTAAGTACCTCATTTACCTGTCTTCTGAATATCTCCAGGGATAGGGACTCTACCATCTTCCCGGGCAGCCTGTGCTGGTGTCTGAGTGCATCCCTCCTGTGAAGCCACAGGCAAGGCACTAGAGTTGCCACCAGAATGGCCCTCAAGAGCCTAGCACAGACTTTGCAAGAGGAGGAGACGTTTGTGCTCAGCCCACTGGGCTTTATCCTCAGTCTCCCAGGGAATAACAAACATCATCTGAGGACCAAAAGAGACTCCAGGGCCAGGTCTTTGCAAGCAGCCCTCCTTGTCACAATGCACTTTGAAATTGAACTGCAACTTCCCCCTGAACCACAAGGTCAGGAGTGCATGTCCAAAGACACATTTGGTTGGAGCCACTAACCAAAGAGCTCACAAAGCAGCAGCTATCTGCATAGCGTTGCTGTGAAGCTTGACCTTGGGCAAGAACTTGCCCACAAAGCCAAGGCATGGGTAGGAGAAGCCATTTTTCCTTCCTCAACAGAGCAGCATGGGAGGACAGCAACCTCCTTACACCCCACAGGTGAATCCAGAGGAAGGACCATACCAAGAGGGACAACCAGCAGAGCTGTACCAGGTCCTGCTGCGTTGCTGGTCCTCCTGAACTGTTGTGATGCCCTTGATGGGAGCACGAGGGATGGGTACCACCTCACGGGCTCCCCAGCCCTGTTTGTGAGGGGTTTCATGGTCCATTTGGAGGAGGGAAGGATGCACTATTAAACCAGATCAAGATGTTACACCTCCAGATCTAGGGTTTTAATGAGACAATACTCAAGTCTAGCTTTGACATCTCCTGAGATCTTTTTGAACGTGTTTCCAGTGACTGAGACCCTCGTCTCAGGTCCTCATGATGCCTAAGTCAGACATCTACCAAAAAATCATCACATTGCTAGCTAAGGAGATTACTCTCTCGAGCCTTCTCCAGAAGCATTTAGTGGGGGAAAGTGATTTTGGCCACTCTGCACCCCAATTCTGGAAGTCATGCCAAGATTTCAGGCCCTCCAGTGCATGTGTTTCATTTATATCTCAGCTACACCTCTATCAAAGCTACAATCATTTTCCCTCTTTCAAATTTTTCATAACTGTGAAGAGAAAAGAATCCTCCTTGCTCTGAACCCACAGGGAGCAGCAGCAACTGCACCAGTGCCACATGCTATGTGGTACAGCAGCCGTAGATTCTGCTTCAGTGAAATTCCATCACATGGATGAAGGTTTTCTTTATATGAGGTTGTATTATAAAGATGTAAGCATCCTGCAGAGATTAAAACACTTAATTTTTTACTGTCTGGCCATAATCTCTTGTTTCCCTCAGTTGCCCTGCAACCTGTCCCTCTGCAATCCTCTAACGCTACATGTGCAGCACTTTCCCATCTGCTAATTATAGGCTCCATTGTGCCAGATAATTCAGCCCCAGCGAGGCTGGAGGGAGGTTATGTATCACCAGAGCACAATTCGCTGTTGGCTACAGAAAGAGAAGAATTAATCACCTTCTTTAGTTGGTAAGTGGGACCTGACACCTTGTGTGCTCATTGGAAAGGAAAACAAGTTTGCGTCGTTTAAACAAAACGTAATGAATCTCCTAAAGAGCAGAAAGCTCATAGTTTGTATTTCTTGGAAAACAGTGTATTAATATATAAAGTGTAAAAAACCCCAACATATATATATATATATAT